>OX104125.1:48266425-48866425 GCA_944474755.1 Limnoperna fortunei
TGTTTCTGTTGCTTGGAAACATACCCGTGTGATCTCTTTGGATTTTCTTAAATACAAAACCAAACAGGGTTGTATTTGATCGTTTCACGAGAACATCTAGTGTTTTATTAATTTTTCGGAACACCTCAAGGTCTTTTCATTTTATAAACGTCCATATATGATGAAACCTTCCGAGTAATCAACCCTAATTATAGACGACCAATCATCGACCGGTAAATCTCTCATCTAAATTTAGCGTAAATAAACATCATGTTTTACTTCTTCAATGCTAATGATATTTACCGGCATCGATAAATTAAGATAAGGAGAATTATGACACATATTTTTTTGTAACTTTTATTACTTTTCTGGACATTAAAATAGCCGGCGCTTTTGGTGGATTCCGCCGCTACCGCTACTTTTGAAAGCCCTGATCTTACTAGGAATGGCTGTTATCTATGCAAATTAGCACATTTATAATAAAATTAGGTCCCATTATCCATATACAGAAAAATGATCAACATAGCGTTTTTCTGGTGCATCTTTAAAGACGAAAAAAGAAATGTCTTCAATAAAGATCGTTTCCCGTAATGTAAAGATGAATATTATGTTTGAATTTTGTAGAAATAGACTGCATTATAATTTTTTATTTGCTACATTACGAGCAATAGGACTGAATTCTGGCGTTAATCCAACAAATCACAAAACTTACTTCGGATTATAACTGCAGTAAAATTTGGCCTAATAGAAACCATGCATTTTACCTTTTAGTTGCATAGATGAAAACTGCATGTAAAACATTTTGAAAACATTTCCAAATATCTGAGTTTCCAGTGGAGTGGCAATGCAAGACACTGTAATAGTTTTACATAAGACCATGTTTTTCTTAGGACACTGTTCCTACAAAGAGTGATAGCACTTGACAGTCAATTTTGTAAGGTATGTTTAGATTGGTAAAAATATAACAATAAAAAATTCAAAAAAATATAGCAATGAAAAAATTCAATAAATTTTACCATCAATGTCAAGTCTTGCACTTCTTTCAGAACCTTCAAATTTGGCAGTATAAATTCCTCGATCCGTTAGGTCTGCATTTCTCACAACAAGTGTGTGCTTTACACCAGATGTTTCTATAACAAATTTGTTGGAAGCCTCTATTCTGTTGTCCTCTTTAAACCATTCAGCAATAATGTTACGTTCTCTAGTCCAACATTCAAATCTACCATCATTGCCTTCAAGTACTCTGATATCCTCAAGGTCCCTGGTGAGGAATTCTGTAAAAAGTTAAATAAAAGTTAGGTTTAACCTGTTCATATTGATAAGGGAAAAGCTTTTACATGTAAATTACTAGTTACTGGTATATAAAATTTCTTCACACTAGTGTCAAACATTAGTCACACTGCAGTTATTCTGCAAGTAATTATATTCATTACAAATGCTGTCAAAGAATCAGCAGGTGTTGAAAAATGTTTTGGGCTTTTTAACTTTGAAACCCTAAGACCCAACATTAACGGGAGGCAGGACACTTTCACTGAAAATAATTTGTTTTATTTGTTTGATGGTGTTTAACGCCACTTTCAGCAATTTTTCAGCTTTATCATGGCATCCAGTTTTTTTTGGGGAGGAAGCCGGAGTACCCGGAGAAAAGCCCGACCTGCGTTAGGATAACTGGAAAATAATTTGTCAATGAATTTTCTTTAAATTCGCAATATATAGTTAGTTTTTTATACAAGTTAGCACAATTCAGAATAAAAAATATGGGTTTCGAGGCTTATTTTCAAGAGGTTGAGCACTGAAATTTTAAATTTTCTAATAGATTATAGAGGGAAGAGAGTAAAAAAGCCGTACAATAAAAGATCATAAAAATTATGTCCAATGAAATTTTCTGAATTTTTGATAAGTCATGCAATAGGTATACATTTAGTGAAAAATAGGGGTTTCACAGTTAAATTTTTTTCTAACATGTCTAATGGGAAAAAACTGCTGAAAAAGTGCAAAAAAATTGTATTTTTTAAAGTCAAAATTACCTCCCTTGTTAAAAATTTCACTTTCATTATTTTTGACCATTTCGAACTCATTTATGTGAAAATTTGCATTTCAACCAATAATAAATTAAATTAATAATATAGGTACAAGACTTTCATTATTATTTTTAATTTTATGGAAATTAAGAGTAAATAATGAAAGAAATTATTATTGAATGTACCACAAATGTTCTATATATTGTGAAATTTTCACAATAAATGGCGGAAGGTGTCCTGCATCCTGGTTAAGTCCGTGCGAGACCGTTTTTACGGTAGTCAAGGACGTAAAAAAACCCCCATAAGTAAGTGCATCCCCTTAATTAACCATGCCCTAAAAATTTTCGGAGAGATGATTTGAAATTGGATTTGTCATGTTTATTTTAATTAAAGTTACCATATTATTGTTTTGCAGAAAGTTCAGCATGTTTCTTGTGCAACTTAAGGGGATCAATTCGTAATATTTTGTCCCCATAGTACATGTAGTAAGGGCATCCTTTCTGTCTGAGAGATGGGGGTATTTTCTACAATTTTTGCACTACATTTCTTGGGCATTTTCATCGAACTCAACCCAGGGAAAAGTGTCCATCCAAGATGGTAAAAACGTCCTTTTCCGTTTGTCTCTTTCATATTTGAAGTATTTTTTGTGGGGGAATAGATTCATTATTTGACCCCGTTTGGTCTTTGGATGCTTCTGACTCATCATCTGCTTTTTTTTCATTTTCTTAACGCTAGAGTTAAAGTTTAACAACGACATTTCTGGAATTCATAACCAAAATTAATTGGGGGATATTTTGTACAGGGAAAGGAAACAAACTTTAATTGTTATTGATCAATGTTGCTAAAGCACCCAGAAGATTAAGATTTGCCATAAATAGAAAATCAATATTGATTTGTTTTAGGATCTTAAAATAGATTTATGAGTATTTACAGGACAATATTGACAGTTAACACTTTAAGAAACATTGAAAATAAAAACTACATTTTATTTGTTTAAAAAAATCGAGCCGGATGAGCTTTTTTCATAGAAAATCTGCAAGCCCAAGTTTTTTAAGCCCAGGACATCGGGCTTTAGGAATTTTCAACCCCTGAACCCCTGATCAGACTTATAGTTCTTATTTATTAAGATTGTCACAAACTATGTGTTAAGTAAGGAATTAAGAAAAAAGAATCGAAGATACAGAGAAGTTTGAGATATTTCTATTGAATCAAAAGAATGGGCCCAGGACAGAACTATTTGATCTAGTAAATTAAAACTTTGACAAGAGATAAACTTAACCATAAACTCTCAAGAGATTATATCACTTGCGTAATTTTTTAATTGCAATGAAATAGCATCTACCTTATGTAAAACTTAATTAATCTTGCAATTTCCTATTTTCATTAATTAAAATTAATTCCTACATGTACACTGGCAATGATGATCCATTGTCAATCTAAGGCTTAGGTTAAAGAACAAAGAACTTCAAAAATTTGACATTGAAATTAGTTTTCCAAGGTCATCCACTCTGGTATGCAACACATATACTAGTATATGGGGACCTACCTACATATAAAAAAATCCTTCAAAGACAGATATGGCCGGATATCGTTAAGCAGGAAGTAGGTTAGCGACAACCTTAAATCGAATCCCACATTATGCTGATGCTGCATACCAAATTTCAAGAGACTGTGATAAGTAGTTGCTGAGAAAACTGCTACGAAAATTGTATACAAGTACTTAACAGCTGGGCAAAGATAAAACAAAATCCATTGACCCATTCTGAAGTTATCTGAAAACCACCGGTTGTGTGGTGGGGTATAAAAAGCAAAGCAAAATAATTCAGGAAAATTAAGAAACATATTCAAAAAAAGCTAGAAAATACTGTTAGCAATCATCACTAATTGATAACTCTATCTCTCTTATGTCTAATAATGACCATGGTTTTGCTATGGTAAACGTTAACTCTAAACATAATCCTGTCACAATTTAAAATACTAGG
Organism: Limnoperna fortunei; assembly: GCA_944474755.1. Classification (NCBI taxonomy): domain Eukaryota; kingdom Metazoa; phylum Mollusca; class Bivalvia; order Mytilida; family Modiolidae; genus Limnoperna; species Limnoperna fortunei. The sequence goes on from OX104125.1 coordinate 48,270,408, forward strand.
TGCAAAGTTTAATGATTCTTTATGACATTGTGAATATCCAATAAAAACTACTTTTATGGAAGACAGAAATCTATTTTCATTATTTTTACATCAACTGGATTCCAAAAGTTTAGTATCTGTGACTAACATCATTATACTAGCTAGCAACACATTTTACCAGAGCTTTCTACATGTACTAGTACTTCTCACAAGGAAGGGATCTCCTGTCTTTATGCATTAATATTTTCAGTGATGTTATTGACTATTGAGGTAATTTTTGAGTTTTTTGAGTACTGAAGTTATGTAATTGGTTTTTTAATGGTATATATTGACCATAGAAGCCAGGTTTATGTTTAAAAAAATTTGAGAGCAAAAGAATTAAAACGTTCATTCCCAAGACCATGATGTCAAACAAGAAAAGCACAGGTACTAGTATTTAATTACAACTATTAATTTAAATTATTATTATATAAATATGTAACATACTTGTATAAATATGTGAATGATTACTAAACATTCCAACTAGTTTACTTCTAGCTTGTCAAGGGAGTTAATTAGCAAATACACAGTTTAGTTTACAAAGATATATACCTGGTAATTTCTTTTCCCCAAGTAGTTGTTTTATTGCCTGAAAATATAAATGAATATCACTGTATACTGGAAGTGATACTTCCACAGCACTTGGTGTTCAACACCCTGTCACTCTAGGAGGTTATCAGTTGTCATATGGAAAGCCTGTAAGTGGACCATAGTTGGTAACATGTTTGAAGAGCGTCTCTCCTTATTCATGACAATACCCTTTTTGTTCATTTACATGTACATGATGTATAAAATGAGAAATGTAAAATTCTCAGTCCCAAAACAAATCACTTTACTAGTGGTCATCAAAATTTCCCCCAAATTAACCCAACTACAAAATCCTATTAGCAATTGAATTGATTGTTAACATTTTGTCATTGAATTGTCCACAATACAAAATTTCTTTTTTGTAAAAGAAAATGAAACTTGATGCAATTTACGAATAATGAAGTTCTTACAATACACATGTAGTATCGTTACAAAATGACTATCCTAGACAGGACTCATCAGTGCACTAGCATGCAAACAAAAAATATTAAAAATCCAAATGATTAAACTATATCGTAGAGCTTTTATCATCACAGCTGGAAAATGTCATTTCTCAATAAGCGAATCAACAGTACACCATGCAAAATACCTTAGAAATTAAATCATTTTCAAAAATAATAAAGCAGTAAGTTCATACAAGGATCCCTGAATTAATCAATGATATTCCTGTCAGCACCAACATGTGGCGATACCCATGGGACTAACAGTTCACCAGCAGAGGCATTGGTTGCAAATATAATTTCATCAAAGATACCAATGATATCAAATTTACCTTGTCAGATGCACATTTCACCTAACATGGACAGCACAGAGTTACAATTATCATTGCACGTTTTACCTACCATGGAGAGCACACAGTTACAACTATTACTGCACGTTTCACCTAACATGGAGGCCACAGAGTTACAATTATTACTGCACGTTTCACCTAACATGGAGAGCACAGAGTTACAATTATTACTGCACGTTTCACCTAACATGGAGGCCACAGAGTTACAATTATTACTGCACATTTCACCTAACATGGAGGCCACAGAGTTACACTTATTACTGCACGTTTCACCTAACATGGAGGCCACAGAGTTACAATTATTACTGCACATTTCACCTAACATGGAGGCCACAGAGTTACAATTATTACTGCACATTTCACCTAACATGGAGGCCACAGAGTTACACTTATTACTGCACGTTTCACCTAACATGGAGGCCACAGAGTTACAATTATTACTGCACGTTTCACCTAACATGGAGGCCACAGAGTTACAATTATTACTGCACGTTTCACCTAACATGGAGACCACAGAGTTACAATTATTACTGCACGTATCACCTAACATGGAGACCACAGAGTTACAATTATTACTGCACGTTTCACCTAACATGGAGACCACAGAGTTACAATTATTACTGCACGTTTCACCTAACATGGAGGCCAAAGAGTTCCAATTATTACTGCACGTTTCACCTAACACGGAGACCACAGAGTTACAATTATTACTGCACGTTTCACCTAACATGGAGGCCACAGAGTTCCAATTATTACTGCACGTTTCACCTAACATGGAGAGCACAGAGTTACAATTATTACTGCACATATCACCTAACATGGAGGCAACAGAGTTACAATTATTACTGCACATTTCACCTAACATGGAGGCCACAGAGTTCCAATTATTACTGCACATATCACCTAACATGGAGAGCACAGAGTTACAATTATTACTGCACGTATCACCTAACATGGAGGCGACAGAGTTCCAATTATTACTGCACGTTTCACCTAACATGGAGGCCACAGAGTTCCAATTATTACTGCACGTTTCACCTAACATGGAGGCCACAGAGTTCCAATTATTACTGCACGTTTCACCTAACATGGAGAACACAGAGTTACAATTATTACTGCACGTTTCACCTAACATGGAGACCACAGAGTTACAATTATTACTGCACGTTTCAGCTAACATGGAGGCCACAGAGTTACAATTATTACTGCACGTTTCACCTAACATGGAGAGCACATAGTTACAATTATTACTGCACGTATCACCTAACATGGAGGCCACAGAGTTACAATTATTACTGCATGTTTCACCTAACATGGAGGCCACAGAGTTACAATTATTACTGCACGTATCACCTAACATGGAGGCCACAGAGTTACAATTATTACTGCATGTTTCACCTAACATGGAGGCCACAGAGTTACAATTATTACTGCACGTTTCACCTAACATGGAGGCCACAGAGTTACAATTGTTACTGCATGTTTCACCTAACATGGAGGCCACAGAGTTACAATTATTACTGCACGTTTCACCTAACATGGAGGCCACAGAGTTACAATTATTACTGCACGTTTCACCAAACATGGAGAGCACAGAGTTACAATTATTACTTCATGTTTCACCTAACATGGAGGCCACAGAGTTCCAATTATTACTGCACGTTTCACCAAACATGGAGACCACAGAGTTACAATTATTACTGCACGTTTCACCTAACATGGAGACCACAGAGTTTCAATTATTACTGCACGTTTCACCTAACATGGAGGCCACAGAGTTCCAATTATTACTGCACATTTCACCTAACATGGAGAGCACAGAGTTACAATTATTACTGCACGTTTCACCTAACATGGAGGCCACAGAGTTACAATTATTACTGCACGTTTCACCTAACATGGAGACCACAGAGTTACAATTATTACTGCACGTTTCACCTAACATGGAGACCACAGAGTTACAATTATTACTGCACGTTTCACCTAACATGGAGAGCACAGAGTTACAATTATTACTGCACGTTTCACCTAACATGGAGAACACAGAGTTACAATTATTACTGCACGTTTCACCTAACATGGAGGCCACAGAGTTACAATTATTACTGCACGTTTCACCTAACATGGAGACCACAGAGTTACAATTATTACTGCACGTTTCACCTAACATGGAGGCAACAGAGTTACAATTATTACTGCACGTTTCACCTAACATGGAGACCACAGAGTTACAATTATTACTGCACGTTTCACCTAACATGGAGGCCACAGAGTTCCAATTATTACTGCACATTTCACCTAACATGGAGAGCACAGAGTTACAATTATTACTGCACGTTTCACCTAACATGGAGGCAACAGAGTTACAATTATTACTGCACGTTTCACCTAACATGGAGAGCACAGAGTTACAATTATCACTGCACGTTTCACCTAACATGGAGGCCACAGAGTTACAATTATTACTGCATGTTTCACCTAACATGGAGGCCACAGAGTTACAATTATTACTGCACGTTTCACCTAACATGGAGGCCACAGAGTTACAATTATTACTGCACGTTTCACCTAACATGGAGAACACAGAGTTACAATTATTACTGCACGTTTCACCTAACATGGAGGCCACAGAGTTACAATTATTACTGCACGTTTCACCAAACATGGAGAGCACAGAGTTACAATTATTACTGCACGTTTCACCTAACATGGAGGCCACAGAGTTACAATTATTACTGCACGTTTCACCTAACATGGAGAACACAGAGTTACAATTATTACTGCACGTTTCACCTAACATGGAGGCCACAGAGTTACAATTATTACTGCACGTTTCACCTAACATGGAGGCCACAGAGTTCCAATTATTACTGCACATTTCACCTAACATGGAGAGCACAGAGTTACAATTATTACTGCACGTTTCACCTAACATGGAGGCAACAGAGTTACAATTATTACTGCACGTTTCACCTAACATGGAGAGCACAGAGTTACAATTATTACTGCACGTTTCACCTAACATGGAGGCCACAGAGTTACAATTATTACTGCACGTTTCACCTAACATGGAGAGCACAGAGTTACAATTATTACTGCACGTTTCACCTAACATGGAGGCCACAGAGTTACAATTATTACTGCACGTTTCACCTAACATGGAGGCCAAAGAGTTCCAATTATTACTGCACGTTTCACCTAACATGGAGGCCACAGAGTTACAATTATTACTGCACGTTTCACCTAACATGGAGAGCACAGAGTTACAATTATTACTGCACGTTTCACCTAACACGGAGACCACAGAGTTACAATTATTACTGCACGTTTCACCTAACATGGAGGCCACAGAGTTACAATTATTACTGCACGTTTCACCTAACATGGAGAGCACAGAGTTACAATTATCACTGCACGTTTCACCTAACATGGAGAGCACAGAGTTCCAATTATTACTGCACGTTTCACCTAACATGGAGACCACAGAGTTACAATTATTACTGCACGTTTCACCTAACATGGAGGCCACAGAGTTACAATTATTACTGCACGTTTCACCTAACATGGAGAGCACAGAGTTACAATTATTACTGCACGTTTCACCTAACATGGAGGCCACAGAGTTACAATTATTACTGCACGTTTCACCTAACATGGAGAGCACAGAGTTACAATTATTACTGCACGTTTCACCTAACATGGAGACCACAGAGTTACAATTATTACTGCACGTTTCACCTAACATGGAGACCACAGAGTTACAATTATTACTGCACGTTTCACCTAACATGGAGGCCACAGAGTTACAATTATTACTGCACGTTTCACCTAACATGGAGAGCACAGAGTTACAATTATTACTGCACGTTTCACCTAACATGGAGGCCACAGAGTTACAATTATTACTGCACGTTTCACCTAACATGGAGGCCACAGAGTTACAATTATTACTGCACGTTTCACCTAACATGGAGGCCACAGAGTTACAATTATTACTGCACGTTTCACCTAACATGGAGGCCACAGAGTTCCAATTATTACTGCACGTTTCACCTAACATGGAGGCCACAGAGTTCCAATTATTACTGCACGTTTCACCTAACATGGAGGCCACAGAGTTACAATTATTACTGCACGTTTCACCTAACATGGAGAGCACAGAGTTACAATTATTACTGCACATATCACCTAACATGGAGAGCACAGAGTTACAATTATTACTGCACGTATCGCCTAACATGGAGGCCACAGAGTTCCAATTATTACTGCACGTTTCACCAAACATGGAGAGCACAGAGTTACAATTATTACTGCACGTTTCACCTAACATGGAGGCCACAGAGTTACAATTATTACTGCACGTTTCACCTAACATGGAGGCCACAGAGTTACAATTATTACTGCACATTTCACCTAACATGGAGACCAAAGAGTTACAATTATTACTGCATGTTTCACCACCTTACATGACTAGTAGGCTAGAGCATCAATAACAACCAAAAACTAGGAGTATAAAAAGTGGTGGTTTTTTGGAGATTAATACAGAGTTTGTAGGCCTTTATGATTCGGCTGATTATCTTTGCAATTAACAGTTTCAATCAAATTTATAAGCAAAAACTTCGTTAAAATTTTACAGAAAAGGAGTAAACATCCTATTAGCATGATTAGGAATTTGTTGACAATCATATGATTTGTAGGCCTTGTTGCTTAGTACATGTACTTACAGTTTTACTATAGTTGTTTTGTTTTTAATTTATAATAAAAAAGCTAATGGCATTGAAGAACGATAACTCCTATAACTGTATAAAGGAGTCATCTAACAAATTTTGACCAAAGAGTAGTTTGCATGTTTTTTGTTGCTGATCATTTCTGGTATTAAACAGTAAATCCATGGGGAAAAGAGCTGGACTAACAAGAACAAAATGTTGACTGCCACTAATTGTTGGGTTTATGGAAAGAGAATGTAGCCTTTTAATTACTATATAACTCTACTGTTAAAACAAGTTAAAAGACAATGAATGCAAGATCACTGATTGATTGACGGAATGTTTGTTTTTAATATCTTTCAAGCAATAGGTTAGGTACACTACTGCGTGAATTCTGCACTTCTGCCTGTGGGCTGCCCACATCTTATGCCCACGGTTGGACAAGTGCCCACTCCAAGCCTTGGGCTTCATGGTGGGCACAACACCCTCCTCACCCCCCACTCCCCGTTGTCAAATTAAACATGGACCAGAACTAAGTCGTGCTAAGTATACCCCCACTCGACCATTTTTTCGGCTCTGAAAACAGGAAGTAGATAACTGACTGACCTGGAAAGGGGAGGCATGGTAAAACTCATCATGCTGTTAATTTGAAAATTTGAAAATCAATCCTCTAAGTAGAAGCCGAGAAATCTGTTACGAAAAATTTTTCTTGGAAAACAGAAAGTAGATACCTGACTGACCTGGAAATAGGAGACCCATTACACTTCATCACGCTAATGCTGTGAACCAAATTTGAAATCAATCTCTTTAGTAGAAGCCGAGAAATCTGTTACCAAAGTTCGTACCGGATGGACAGACGGAGAAGGTGATTGCAATATAGCCCCTCTTTTACGAGTGGGGGTATAACAGTTGTGGTTTAAGACATTTCTAAATTCCTCAATCCATATTCAGTTGACCGTTTAAAATATGCACCATGTGTATAGGTTGGCAAACATGGACATGACACATGGTAGGCACATGGGAAGAGGAGAATCCTCTTTTACGAGTATTGGGGGTATAGTAACAGTTGTGGTTTACGATCTGTAGTTTACATTTAAGATGAGAACAAGTTACAAACAATAGATCAATGGAGAATAGGGGTGTATAACAAGGACAAAGGGGTGGATAACAAGGACAACGTGGTGGATTACAAGAACAAAGGGGTGGATAACAAGGACAACGGGGTGGATTACAAGGACAAAGGGGTGGATTACAAGAACAAAGGGGTGGATAACAAGGACAAAGGGGTGGATTACAAGAACAAAGGGGTGGATAACAAGAACAAAGGGGTGGATAACAAGGACAAAGGGGTGGACGAACAAGAACAAAGGGGTGGATAACTAGAACAAAGGGGTGGATAACAAGGACAACGGGGTGGATTACAAGAACAAAGGGGTGGATAACAAGAACAAAGGGGTGGATAACAAGGACAAAGGGGTGGATTACAAGAACAAAGGGGTGGATAACAAGAACAAAGGGGTGGATAACAAGGACAAAGGGGTGGACGAACAAGAACAAAGGGGTGGATAACTAGAACAAAGGGGTGGATAACAAGAACAAAAGGGTGGATTACAAGGACAAAGGGGTGGATAACAAGGACAAAGGGGTGGACGAACAAGAACAAAGGGGTGGACTAACAAGGACAAAGGGGTGGACAAACAAGAACAAAGGGGTGGATAACAAGAACAAAGGGGTGGATAACAAGAACAAAGGGGTGGATAACTAGAACAAAGGGGTGGATAACAAGGACAAAGGGGTGGATAACATGAACAAAGGGGTGGATAACAAGAACAAAGGGGTGGATACCAAGAACAAAAGGGGTGGACTAACAAGAACAAAGGGGTGGATAACAAGGACAAAGGGGTGGATAACAAGAACAAAGGGGTGGATAACTAGAACAAAGGGGTGGATAACAAGAACAAAGGGGTGGATAACAAGAACAAAGGGGTGGATAACAAGGACAAAGGGGTGGATAACAAGAACAAAGGGGTGGATAACAAGGACAAAATGTTGACCACAAAGTTTTTGGCAGGTAAAGAGAATGTAGCCTTTTAATCTAAGTTCAGTGCAAACATATACATGTAATAATGTAGACCAACATACACGATAGCATACCTGCATCATTTCAACATTTTCCATCAAGTTTGTTTGATACATTCTGAGGATTGTTTCATCTAAAGGACGTACTGCAGCATCACTCAACTTTTGTTTAAATTCAGATTCTCTCCCCTGCGCCTTTGCTAGTACCATAATAGACTTTTCGATCTGTGCCTTGATTATCTGGTAATCATGATCTGAAATCTTTCCATGAGTAGCATGTCCATAGGACTCGTTCCTGAACTTTATCAACTCATCAACTGCTAGGCGTTCTGGCGATCTGTCAGGAATGACAGTTGTAAAATTCAACAAGAGACATCTTGTTAGTGTCAGGTCCAACTGGTCATAATTTATATTGGGGTTGGCAGGACAACAACAGTGCTTTGTCTGACTGTTTGGGTTATGTCCTGGTAACTTGGCTGATGTATCTAGCAGGATGTCCAGTTGAGAAGGATTGAGGATTCTATTAATGTGTCGGAAGACTGGTGCCCTGCTTCCTGGTGGACACATACAACATGGCTTGTTGTTATAGCATAAATGATATATCTCATGTTGTTTTGCTTGTATAAGTTGTAACAGGGTGTGTCCTTGTTTTCTCAAATCATGGTGCAGTAACCCTGTAAAGGCTTCGTTAGTGTGATCCACTATTAAAGTGGAGTTACGATAAAAATTCTCCCTTTCTCTACACGTATGTGTCATACTGCTGCAAGGCTGTTACATACACTGAAACATAATAACACTACAATTATACTGAAACATTGACTTTCTTATAATAGAAATCAAATAGTAATGTTATTAATATACATACTAGTAGAGATTCTTATTAAAATCTTCAATCTATATCTGTTATTAAAATGCTGCGATTTAAAAATAAATTTATTACCTATAACACACAGGCTATAACTGTATTTTTCATACATTTTGTATTGCTATATAGAAAATTTCAGGCAGAATTGTTCAGGCACATTATTTACAACTTATGTGAAGACTGCATGACTATTATAAGTGCTACAGTAGTCCCCTCTTGAAAGACCACCCTATTTGCAACTGAAAAGTGGTATTACAAAAGGGGTGGTCTCTCAAATGGAATAAGCTATGATTAGATTGTAATTACGTGTACATGTATTATTATTATAATCAGCAACTTGTTTTTATCATGTTGTGTCCAGGATGATATCTTTGTAACTAATTTTACCACATTTCACAAAATATATATATGATATTATGTGTATTAACATTTGTTTTCTTTGTAGGTACATGTGTTATCATACTTAAGATTTATACATAAGTTTCATTTATATTGGTGTTAATAAAACTGTTTTTCTTTCCCAATATCGTGCATACAATGTTTAGTTCTAACCCACTTTGTGTCATGTCACAGTGAAACCTTCATTCAGACCATTCTATCATTCAGAATATTCGTGAGACACGTGCAGCAGTGCTTTAAAAATGTTTAATTTGCGTACAAATCTTGAAATTCACTGCACAGAGCTTACTTAATTATTAATTGCAATTTTTATCTGCCTAATTGAATTTTTAATTCTTAGCAAACACATCTTCAAAATGATAAACGTGTAATAAATGTAAACAGTTCGGACTACTCATGATAAATCTAAAAATAGCTCGGTGTGTAAATTATCTCAACCCTGTTTTTAATTTATATTTGGCCGATTAACGCTTTCTTTCACTTGATCAAAATTAAATTATAAAAATAATTTATGGAAATCAAACACATTTTCTTTACTGAAAAGACATAAAGACAGTGCATGTAACATTATTGGGTCACGAGGCCAAGATTATAATCAAAATGGAATCGTCCATATTTTGATTATAATCATATGCAAATGATGTACATGTCACGTGAAGATAATAGGACATAAACACTTTTTAATTCAATACTCGATATAAAAACCACAAATAAAAAACCAACACATATTTTTTCATAATTTTATTAATACCAATAATAAACAATAGGTATTTTATTCAAAATCTTTCATCTGGTAAAAATCAATGATGAATTTCCGGTTGATTTCCCGAACTTGAAGTTGAACTTCCGGAGTCATTTCTAGTAAACATAAACGTGTACAAATTGATAATGTGGTCGTTCATGAGGGGGGAAAACATGTTTTTTATAGCTATAGGGCGGTCGCTGGTCGCGTTAAAGGGTTGGTCCTCTAAAAGAGGTAAATTTGTACAGAAATGAGTTAATACAAGAGGAAAGTGGTCGGGACGAAGGGGTGGTCATTCAAACGAGGGGTCGCTCGAGAGGGGGACTACTGTACTACAGGTTAACTATCACAGATTCGGTCCTTGACATGAGCGAGTTTTAATGTCCAGAAGTGACAACCTAATGCCCTTGGTCAGAGAGATATTCAGACCTCAATTTTAAACATAACAGTTGACATGTGTACTGGCAACTATAAATCAATAACCAGAGGCTCCCAGGAGCATGTAACCACTCACTTGAAACACAAATGACGTAAACTATATTTAAATTTTTTGCAATTTAAGGTTTCAGTTTCAGTCTAGCTGTTATTGTACAGCAGTCCGTAATGGTACTAGAGGCTCCCAGTAGCCTGCAATCACTAACCTATAACACAAATGACTTCAACTATATTTTTTGCAATTAAGTTTCAGTCTAGTTGTTTTAGTTTTTAAGTTACTGGGCAAAAACTAAACATTTCTTCAAAATTTTGATGAGGGACAATAACTCCTATAAGCTACCATCAGACAATTTCTGAAAATTAAAATGATTTGCAGGCCTTCTTGTTTCAGGTAAATTTATTAATTTTTAGTTTTACTCTAGGTGTAAGACTTTAATTTATAACATAAAAACTTATTTTGTCCAAATGGTTATTAAAGGGCAATAACTCCTGTAAAGAGTCATCTGAACAATTTTACCAAAAACTTTAAGGGCAATAACTCCTATAAGGAGTAATCTGAAAATTTCAGACAAAACATTGATTTGTTGGCCTTGTCCTTCTGATAATTTTTAAAATTTACATTATTTGGTTTTAATTTCTAAGGCAAAAATTGGTAATATTGTTTTTAATAATCATTAAAGGACAATAACTCCTATAAGGATTCATCTGATAATTTCAGACCATCTCAGTGAATTGTAGAAAATGTATGCAATTCACAATTCACTTTAGCTGTTTAAGACTTAAGGTTACAGGACAAAAATAGAAAATTTCATAAAGAATCGTACATGTAAGTAAAGGGCAATAACTCATACATGTATAAGGAATCATCTAACAATTTCAGACCAATTATGAGAATTGTAGAAACTGCAGTCTTCGGTAAATTGCAATTGGACCGGCAGTCTATTTAATTGTGTCTGACCAAATGACCGGCAGATAAATTTCCTGAGACGCGGTCTGATGATTCTTTGTTTTGCGCCTGACAATCAGTTGACCTTATCTTCTTAGTTTACTTAACTTAATCGAAAGGCACCACAAAATTAGTGTTAATTTTACTTGACACCGGTATTCCGTGGTTATTCCCCTTTAATTATAATCGCGCATTTTGATTGGACAAAGCATCAAATATATAAACCGGTGTCACACAAAATCAGGACCGGAATCAAATTTTGATCTACAAATAAAATGAAGATAAAGAAGGCTGTTCTACTTTTCAAACTGAGTTATTGAATTTTGAAAATATATTGAAAATAGTAGAGATTAACATTATTATTACCCTACTCAGAAACTCTTAAGGTAATTATATTGGTTGATTATATTTATTTTTAATACTTGCTTATGTTTCAATCAATATTGTTAACTGTGTTCTATGTTAAAAATTTTAATTGATAATAAGTAAAATGGATTTGATCAAAAACCCAAATCGAAACATTGACTTTCTTATAATTTTGCCTAACATCAAACTCAAATGTTAATATATTGAGATTTTTATAAACAAATCTTTTATCTGTATCTAATAATTAAAATCAAGTAGTGATTTAAGGCCGGTATTATTTATTTTGTTGGTTTACGGATCCGCCGACCCGAAATTTTTAGATTTTGAAAAAAAATAAACGCGTTTTTTCATCTGTAAATTATTTCCGCCGACCGCTTTTCTTATGATTCTCCCCAGAAAAAAATAAACGGTAATTTCATTGTTTACATTTATCTGCTGGTTGCCCATAAACAAATATTTGACCGTAAACCAGTAACCGGAAATCACACTGAATACCGATCGGAAGGTAACCTTTTTGTAGGAACACAGACTATCGGGAACCAGATACTTAAAATAGCATGGAAAATAGGGGAATCCGTCTTTTTACAGTTGGAAGTAACTGTAACAAACAATACTTTAATGTCGGATAAAAAATTTTTATTAAATGTTATCTAAATGACACTCAGGGCTCACCACACTGGGCCAAGTGGGCGACAAAGTCACCCTAATGGGACCTGAAGTCGCCCTAAGGAACCTCATAGGCGAAGTCGAAGTCGCCCTGTTATTTCCCTTAAGTCGCCCAATTGTTCACATAAGTTACTTGTAAATCTGGTCCAAATAATTTACCCTGATTACCAATTTATCAGTAAATGTGTAATTCCGATAAAAACGGCAAACAATTTGCGTATTTTACATATTTTCAAACGATTTACGTCTTTCAACTGGATTACGCGCCATTTGTTTATTTACCGGATGTGGCTAATTACCGGAAGTGAACATTGAAGAAAAGTAAAGTACAACTGCCCAAAATGAAAAATCGTAATTTTGTTTATAAACAAACACTTTTAATTGGTTTCAAACTTCAGTTCTTTTAAAGTGTATTGTATTTTAACAATTTTCTTTGATAAATATATGAGCTGCACTTGAAAGAATAAAGATGTAAAGATGTATTATTGACATCATGATAAGTTCTGTAGATGGGTGTCCCATGAAGCACAACTTTGTCCTAGTGGAAGGGTGCTGAACTGAAGAATTATTTCTGGTTTTAATGTTATGTTATTCTATCTATCTTCTTTAGAAATTTTGTTCAGATAAACATGGCATGTTCATAACAAACTATTAGGAATATTATGATATACCAGAACTTGTGAATCAGGGACAGTCTATACTAACTCTATATAGTATAGATAGTCTTTGCGTGAATGAAGTTTAGGTCTACACATATACAAATATTTTTGTTGATCTATTTTTATTTGTGAATGCCTTGTATGGCTACAAGTACGGAAGTAGATAGAAAAATAGTCATTATATCTGGTGCTTTTTTCATTGATTAATGATAAAGGTTATTTACTGTTTGATATTGCATACCATGAATAATAATGAAAAAGAAAGAAAAAAAACTGAAAATAAGTGTGTTATGGTTTAAAAACACAAGAGAAAAAATCCTTGAAATTGATGTAAATAATGAAAAATGTATGTAACTACTACGAAATTAATTATTTGTACAGTCCCATGTCTTCTCCCAAGTGTCTCCCTGAAGTCTCCCTATCAGAGAGAAGAGTGTATGTGGTGACCCCTGACACTGTAGAAGAGGTCATAAACACTCATTAAGAAAACTTGAAAGTGGCGATTGATGAAATAAGAACATGAGCTACAAATGTAACCAATGGGACTGTCACACCTGACACAACCCCAATCCACGTTCTGGGAAGCTTTGGTACCAAATTTATAATGGTTACATGTCATGAGCTCAAAACTGATGAACAGCATGGCGATACCAGTGGATAAATGCTTGTCTGTGAAGACAAAATACGGAATAAGCAAGTTTTTTTTATTAATTTTGCCTCCTACCCAATTTAATTCAAATTTGAAAAAAAAATCTGAAAAGTTGGAATTTAAATTTATTTTTTTTCCCTCCTCCTACCCTAATTTTTTGGGGCTGATGTCCGTAAACCAACAAATTAAATAAAAACGGCCTAACAAATAATTTGTGATCTCAAACACAAAGATTTTATAACTGAATTTTTCATGAGTATTGTTGTATTGAAAATTTCGGTCCGGCACAATTGTCTTCGGTCAGGCAGGTGGACATGGATGGCCGGACCGAATGTCAGGCATGTCATTTGCAACTTTCGTGAAGACTGAAACTGTATTTGTAACCTTTTTTTTTAATTCTCAGTTCACTCTAAATGTTACAGTTTTTATGCTAATGGAGAAAAATGGAAAATTTCATCAAAAATGATTATTAAAGGGCAATTACTCATACTAGTATAAAGGGTGATACAACAATTTTGAACCAAGAATGTGTTTATTGCAGGCATTGTCTTTCTGATTATTTAAGCAATTTAAAAATTAGAAAGCAATGTTATTCGAAAAGTGCACAGAAACAGAAAATTTAATTAACTAGAAATAACCTACATGTAAGCAATGTTATTCGAAAAGTGCACAGAAACAGAAAATTTAATTAACTAGAAATAACCTACATGTATTACACTTTCACTGCAAACTGTAAAGGGGCGTTGCACTGAATAGAATGTTTAGTATTTAACAAAAATTGACAAAATTCATTTGTTTGGAATTTTACATTCCTCATTCTCTAAAGAGTTGAATTTTTGATTCAAAAAAAGTTTTGAAACTTGCAAAAATAATTCCTAGAATGCAGGATTTTGTTTTATGTACCCCAGAGCTTCTGGACCCAGACCTCCTACTGTATAAGTAACGTGCATAAGTTTGGTGCGTTGTTTCGAGTGTAAGGTAATTAATAATAAGGGAGGGCAACCAAATATTGGAATTGACTCAAGCAAGTTAGCTGACTGTACTTATTTTCTACCCCTGGCTTACTGACACAATTTGAGCTCATACCCTCAGCTTTGTACCATATTTCAGATTGTAGTCAAGTACATGTATGAAATGTGGGTACTAGTATGTAGCGTACTAGTACATGGCTTAATTGACAACGATTGTCAGTTTTCCTACCACAGGTCAGGGGCAGGGATCCTCGCAATGCGTCTAGATGCGTATTGTATGTGTCTTTTCAGTTCTGGACGCACCTTTTCAACATCTAACGTGTTCCAGAACTCATCCATGTCGTTGTCAGATGCGTAAGAATTTTCGTCATGTCAGATGCGTGATTACATATTCTTACAAAGGGTCCCACTATTTACCGACAAGAACTGTCAAGAACCGACAAGAAGGTATAATTACAGACAAGAAACAATTTTTCTCCGACAAGAAAGAAAAAAAGATTTTTTTTCCTGATTTTTATGAAAAGAAATTTTTAAAAATAGAGATTTTTGTGATTTAAGGTGTAATTTTGTTGAAGTTGTTTTGTTCAAGTTTTCTGTCATTTGTTATCAGATTGCTAATAATAACAACAAAATAAAAAAATAAATAATGTTATAAAATCAAAATCTTCTACTTTTTTCACAACACCATAAAAAATCTCCAAATGTTATAATTTCAACTGGCTTTTATTGCAGTTTGTTGTTTTACGATAAGCATTTAACGGTTCTTCAAAAGAAACAATTATCATGAGGTGTGTGTCAATTATGGCAGTGATTGCTAAATTTTGTAAAACAATCAAAGGATTACACAACCATAAATGATATTACAGACACGTGCCTTCAATTAATCATCCAGATTATCAATTATTATAAAGTGCATATTATTGTTTGAAATTATTATATATTTAAGCATATTTTTAAAGAATTTACTGACTTAGTTATGAATACAATTTATTATTTAACTTTCTTGTCGTAGGTAAATACTACACTACATGTGCAACAAAACAATGACAACAAAATTACAAAAAATTTAATATCTTTTTTATTATTTCTTTTCATAATAATTACATCAAATGATCTTGTTTTTCTTTTTTTGTTGGTGAAAAATTGCTTCTTGTCGGTAAAAAAATGCTTCTTGTCGGTTCTTGACGGTTCTTGTCGGTAAATAGGCAGACCGCTTACAAATGGCAATCGATTTTTACCTGACGAGTGTTTCGTCAGATTCTCAGCAGGTAGCAATCACTCAGGCGGAAAATATGCTTTAATTAAGATGTTTATTGAATAATAAACGTGCAGTGTTGATGGACACTTTTTATGGTTAAAATTAAGCGTTGACAATACATTCGTTTCAAATTTAAATACACGGTCGGAACCTTGCAGTTGCACTCATTACTACGAAACACCATTTTTTAGCGGTCCAAGCATTATTATATCGGTTTTGTTCGTCGGACCGACACATTTCATGAAGACTGCCTTACGATTTTTTGTAAAGTGAGAATTCTTGACTGGTACAAAGATATCTTCAATATGAACATTAATTAGTTATCTAATAAACTTTTATTTTTTGTATATAAAAGATCTGCCATAGACTAAGATCTGAAAAAGGGGGGTGGGTGGGTAATAGTTGTTTGGAAGAAATATTATATCCAGGTAAGACAAAAGTCTCTCTGATTGGGGGAGTCTGGTTGTTTTAATTCAGTCAGAATTAATCCATCAGATCAGTCAAATCGTTCCATATCCTTCAATTGATGGATGGACAGATTGGGAATGATTTGACGGATTGGGAACTATTTGAATGATCTGACTGATTGAAAACTGATTGCTGACCGATTTTGGAACGATGACGGATTGCTGACGAATTGATAAAAGTGTTGCGTTTTCAATCTCAAGTACTGTAAATTGATAGATATCATTTATCAGCAATTAATTATGTTATAAATATGAAACAAGCTAATGTGTTTTAGACACAGATGTCCAGCTCTTTCTGCGCAGTATATGAGAGTCCTCCCCTTTTCTAAACAGTTGTTTAGAACAAGCTATGATGCCTGAGTTTGCAAAGTTAAATAAAGATCCGACATGTGGTTCTGGAAAAATCAACTTAATTACAAAGGTTAACCCCAATGTGGTGGGTTAACAAATGGACGCACAGATAGAAAAACTTTATGTCCTGCATCAAAGTTGGGACATAAGGAACGTGCATTATAAAAATCACTGTTTGAGTAAAATATTTTATCTCATTTTATTACTTTTGCTTTTTACACTTACACATAAACCTTGCGTGTATATTGCATTAACCACCTAGTACATGTTCCACTTATGCCTCTTGGACTGGCATTTAAAGTTTAAAAGGTCAGCATGGTCAGAGGAAAAGAAAAATATGCAATTGCAGTAAATTTTTTTTTACTCTTATGAGTAAGTAATTTTAACTAATTTTATACAAACAAATATTTTATTGCAAATCATAATCACAATGAATCATACATAAAACGAATGCATATACTCTCATTTTAGTGTCTATATTATATACTAGTATGTCCTCATCTAAATGTATGCTAAATGCTTAAGCCTTTTATTGTCTTAATATTTTTTTTCTCTTCTCAATTGCATGCACGTGTCACAGTTTTAGTAGTTATTTTTAGTTTGTGTATCTCCACTGTTTTACTGTAAATGTGTTCTTATCTTATCTTGCATTGTATACCGGTACTAAATGTTTTATTGTCTTAATATGTGATTTTTTTGTTATTGCATGTAAATTTCTCCTTTTGTTAATGTCTTATATATGGTGTCTGCCTTTTATGCTCTGCATGTTGCTTGTTATATGTTCACCTTGCTTTTTTGTTCGCTATTGTTGTAAAAATGGACAGAATCAAAATAAAGCTTTTGTATTCTTTTGTTTGTTTGTTTGTTTGATGGGGTTTAACGCCACTTTCAGCAATGTTTCAGCTATATCATAGCGTCCAGTTTTTATTAGGGGAGGAAGCTGGAGTACCCGGAGAAAACCCCCGACCTGCGGTAGGAAAACTGGCAATCCTTGTCAATTAAGATTGGAGTCGAGTACACCCTGTCTGTAGTGGGAATCGAACCCGCAATCTCAGTGTTGACAGACCACGTGATCAATAGTAGACGAACTACCTTGACCACTGGGCCACCGAGGCCCCCTTTGTCATGTTTGTATTCGTATTACATGTAAAATATACTACAGTAATAAACAAAATACTGATGGTTTGAATGATTCAAGATATTAGACTGCATACTTTTGATTTTTTCATAAATTTTATAATTATAAAAGTATAATTATGCATATTAAATATTTTCTTTATAAGTATTAACCATAGCAAATAAACCCTTTTATAATCACATTTGGTGTGGTGTCACATATTAAACAATGTAGAAATTGTTAAATAAATCAGTGTCAATATCTATATAATGATAACCCCTTTAAAAATCGTCACAAAAAAATTTAGTTTTGAAATTTCCATTCGAAACAATCTATGTAAATCAACAATTATTTCTTTCCAATTTTTGTTGATGTTTACTTCATGGACACAACATTAATAATTAATTCTATTTTGATTCTTTTAATTCTTATAGGTGTTCTGTAGGACAAGGATAGAAGTCAGAGTAGTTCCCCCTTAATATCCCTCAATTTTTTTTTACGTATACAAGTAAAAAACATGGCGTTGATGGTGAACTTAAAACCATGTTGCCCAACAATAATTATCTTCGAAATACACAGTTAAATATCTAAACTAAAAAATGATGGTTTACGTTTTCAATTCTATTTTTTCAAACAACGACATCAAACATTAAGATATTTTCACCATTCTTCTAAAAAAAGACCAATGTTTACTGACATTTCTGACATCTTAATTCTAACTTAAATGATGGAAGGTTGCGCACGTATTTACATCAAAAACAACATACCCGTATGATGCCTAAAAACGCAGCAAATTTGAAAAAGGTATCGATCACCACTGACTGAGTAAAAAATATTTACGCAGTTGAGTAATTTTTTTTACTTATACAAGTAAAAAAATCGAAGAATGTGTCCATGGGACACAGATGCCCCCACTAAATGAAGTCCCAAACAGGAAGTAGTTCATGTAGTTGTCCAACAGGTCTGAAAGTAGCTTTGGACGTACAACTTGTGATACTCAGAACCACCCTACCCAAATTTAAAATTGTTCTCATGTACGGTTTTTGAGAAAAGCTTGATGGAATTTCGTACATACGGACTGACGTATTTACGTACAAATGAAGTCCCAAACAGGAAGTAGTTGTCCGACAGGTCTGAAAGTCGCTTAGGATGTACAACTTGTGAAACTAAACCACCATGCCAAATTTCAAATTGTTCTCATGTACAGTTTCTGAGAAAAGCTTAACAGAAATTCGTTTGGACGTACGGACAAACGTGAGTAAAACTTAATGCCCCCGGCATGTCGTCGCGGGGGCATAAAATAACACTTGTTTAAGTATTTCTCCTGATTGGTATATATATATTTTTTTAAATAAGGAATGGTGATAACAGAGTATGGTATCATGTCGTCAATAACTGAAAGACATGTACATTTGAAATCACAGAAGCTTCTTATGCAATTAAGTTTCACTAAATTCACTTCTTTTTGAAAACACACAAGCTCAAATTCTTTCAGATCTTAAAATTATTTAACTATTATTAATTAAACAACTAGATTATACCGATCACATTCACTGATAATTGTAAGTGTTTTCTTAATTCTTAAGTTTTAATGTTGTTAATTGTGTTGCTTTTCTCATGATATATTATTATTAACATTCAACTTTTATATAATTAAATATAATTTACATTCGAGTACAACAATTGCAATTTACTAGCAAAAATTATATTCTTAAGACTATTGTATTTTAATATTTTAATCCCAGTATTCAAAGGAATATATGTGGTCCAAGGTGTCCTATTTTCTTGGGCCGAGTTGTGCTTACATGTACTACGGTCCGAGTTGTCACGATACGAGCTAGAAAGCCGTGTCAACTAAGATTGGTGTAAAGTTCAATCTGCTCATAGTGAGACTCGAACCTGCAACCACAGTGTGATCAATAGTAGATGACTAACTACCTTAACCTCTCGGCCACAGAGACCCCTAACATAACATTTGATTTTAACAAGGGAGATAATTATGTAAAAAATTCTACTAGGTATTTTCAATGAGATGCAAAATTAACTCTGAAGACTATGATCTCCTATCACTTAAATGTATACCAAATACTATAAATGTGTATCAAAGTTCAAACATGTTATAAACTTGAGTGTTTTGCGGTACCCTCTGTAATGGCGGTATGCAACTTCCTGAACAGGTGTGGCATGTGGGATTCATAGGTTTCGTTTACAAACTTTTGATACAAATCATGTGATAGTAACTACAATATAAATCTACCTACCTTATTGTATCATTATCTGTAGTTTCATACAGTGTCGTTTGTGATATGACAACTTACAACAAAATAAAACCCACTACTTTCGTTTTCAGAAATTTTCCACCTTGCAGATTTTGGTCACGTGATCAAACGTGCAAGGGGTGGTCGGTATTTCGGGTAGCCCGAACCCGAACCCGAGACAAAATCCCCGAGACAGAAATCGACTTTAATGTTTTTCCTGATTATTAGACAGAATTTTCACAAAATATTTGAAATTTATAACAAGATTATGATATTGAATTATTACGTTTCAGTCAAAGTGTATCAAAACGTATATTTATGAAAACATTGCTATTTTTTGTCCCGTAGGTCGGTATTTCGGGTATGCCGAGATGTGAAGGGAGGTAATTCAGGGCCGGTAACTTAACTAATTGAACAGTAAATAATAATGATAATAATAATATTATTATTATAAGTAGTAGTAGTAGTAGTAGTAGTAGTTGTAGTATAATTAATATTAAAATAATAAAATAAAAATTATTATTATTATTATGTAAAAATAAATAAATAAATAAATAAATAAATAAATAAATAAATAAATAAATAAGTAAATAAATAAATAAATAAATAAATAAATAAATAAATAAATAAATAAATAAATAAATATGAAAGAACAAAATCCGGTTCCTAACGCCGCTGTATCTTTTCCTCCACTTGTAAATGAGGTACACATTGTTTAAGACCAGAGTTCGTCACAACGTACATGCACTTGCTATTCCGACAATTGAAGAAAAAAGAGTTATTCATGTTCCGGAAGCAAAGTAATTTCTCGTGTAATGGCCCCGTGCGGGATCCGGGTGGCTAAAAGAATAGACCGCAGTCGCGCTAGCTTGTCCTAAAAGGCGACTAAATAGCGCCCAGTACCCTGACCGGCGTGTCAGGTCGGTTTGCCTAAAGACCGACTGGGATGTGTGCCCCAGGTGGTTGAATGGGGTACCCCTGGCAAGCTGGGGTTGTCAGGCCATAATACGGAAAACCTGACCGCAAACCATATTAGAGCACCGTGTTGGGAAAAATGCCACGTTCCTCGCACGTTAAAGAACGCTGCTGTAGTATTCGCTATGAGTAGGGATTTCGATCCCGCTACAGGAGGCTAAATTGCCCGACCCTATCCATCCTCCCATTTGCCAGTGACAATCTAAAATCCGTTACCCCTTTTTTTCCTTGTGTCCCATCCCATTTTCATTCATCATCATTTCATGTTCATTTTATCATCCATTTCATGTTCATCGCCTGAATATAGCTGAAATATTGCTGCTCGGGCGTTAAACACCATTAATCAATCAATCAATCAATCTCTTGTAATGTTCGACTGCCGAGAAATATGCTGTCCAACTGTACCTTCAAGAAAAATGACAATGTCCGTCCATAGTTACATATTACCACATAATTGCTGCTAAGATAAGCTTCCGGCTCACGATTCTAACGTAAAACGCATTTTGAACTTGTCGTTACTTCGGAAAAATGACAGAAAACAGGCAAACGAGAGAGGGTAGAACGCAACCTAGACAATGTGTTCCAACTCCAGACTGTCAAGAATTAATTTATATTTTCGAACCCAACCTGTATAAGTGCGGATGAAATAATTCCAACTTCAATTATAAAAAAGCGAAATACCAGCAGCACCGGGACTCCAAAAAACAAATTAAATTTGACACACCAAAAATCGAACTCTCAGTAATTCCAGAAGAAAGATTTTGCATTGACTTGTCGTATCTTTTTCAGATAGCCCTGTAAGATCTGGTGTTCCTGAAACCAGTTAATCAATACATGTTCCGTCTGAACTTCAGCCCCGACAAACTTAAGCCACAAATCAAGAATTTCGATCCATTGAAAACCAAAAACTCAAAAAGTCGCAAAATGCTCCGCGCATTAGAAAATCTTATTATAATTAAATCTTTCACAAGCTCCCCCCTTTTTTATTGTCGTTGTGTTAAATCTTTCACAACTTCCCCCCTGAACAACGACATTAGATTGCGCATTAGGATACAACACGGCAACCTGTTTTAACATTAAAAGAAAAAAAGCGACATCCTAAATGACAACAAACTTTGCGCAAATACAATACATTTTACGCAACAAATTCTCAAACAACAATTTAAAGATATTTTATAGATTTCAAGATACAGGCAATGTTGTCTGTTGACCATTCTGCACAGCGCAAATGGAAATCCGAATGATGTCACTAACTCTATTAAAATTCATGTTTTACGTGTTAAATAATGGACAGGGGAAAATATTATTAATATAAACAACCGAAAGTACATCAAAAAGACAATGGAGTGGATTGCGGTGTATTTGAAATAGCTTTCGCTACCAAGTATTGCTTCTTTGGATATAATAGTGGGGTCGTCCTCGACACTCACAGCATGTGTGCATTTTTTCGAACGCTTAATATATAATAAGTTTGTAAACACCATTTCCAAAAAGAAAAGTTCGTTTAACATCAAAATTAAAGTTAGCAGATATCAACAATACCCATAGAGCTAGACTGCAAAGCTAATTGTCGACTACCGAATTTGTACGATGATATGGCAAGTTGAGAGACGTGTGGAGATTTTTTCCATTTGCACTGTGTCAGCCTGCTTGAATTTTTCTTCAACAACAGTTACCCGTTTCTTTGCCCGTCAAGCATCAACAAGTGTTAAAATATTAACATTAATTTACTAATTACACAGATCTGTTAAGGATGTATTTGTTTTAATTGTTAAGATTTAATTTTTGCAATAGTTATGAAACCTAAACGTTGCGGTTTTTTTCTTAGATTTACGCAAGACAAAAAGCTTTTTTGATTGGCAGTCGCAATGTTTAAATAAAAAAACACTAGCTATGCCCACATATGAAATGTAAAACTCAAAACAAAATATAACAATAGAAAAAAAATTTACGGTAATAATCATAAATATTATATATTATAATAATAATAATAATAATAATAATAATAATAATAATAATAATAATAATAATAATAATAATAATAATTATTAGTATTATTATTATTATTATTATTATTATTATTATTATTATTATTATTATTATTATTATTATTATTATTATTATTATTATTATTATTTAACCATGTTTTACCGGACATGAGTTACCTCCCTTCACATCTCGGCATACCCGAAATACCGACCTACGGTACAAAAAATTGCATTATTTTCATAAATATCTGTTTTATTACATTTTTACCTAAATATAATAATTCAATATCAGAAGCTTATTATATCCTTCAAATATTTTGTGAAAATATGGTCAAATAACTAAGTAATAATAAAAGTCTATTTCTGTCTCGGGGATTTTGTCTCGGGTTCGGGTTCGGGCTACCCGAAATACCGACTACCAAATTTACACGTGCAAGGGAAGTAAATCCATAACAACACAGATAATTTCCTAAAACTATGCAGTGAATCCCGACCCCATTATCTTTTTTGAGTATTAGTGTTGAGATTTTTCCAAACTACCATGACAACTGAGGAAATCAAAAGTTTTGATTGGAAGAAATTGGGAATAGAATTTTCAGCAAAGAATGTGTTTATGGCACATTGGACAGAACATTTATGAGGCAATCCAGAGAAACTATTTTGTTTGTTCTTAGCTTGGAAATAATACTGTAAAATTAAAAAGCAATATAGTACTACAAACCTTGAAGAGTTAATAATGGAATATCAAACTACATGGAAAAGCATCTATCTCAGTCTCTCCTTCTTTGTGTTTACTTAATTAACTTAAAAGCAAAGTAAAGTTTTATTTAAAGTCGGCATATTTATTTATACAGATAAACAATACAAACTTTAATTGGGGACAATATTTAGCTCTATTCAGGACGAAAACGTAATAGAGATTGAAGAGAACGATAACGATACAGACCTACGTGCTTGTTGATATGCAATTCCGGCATAGAGGATGAGCTTCATCTTGTTTTGATATGCCATATATTAAGGAAGGACTTGATGATGTTTTCACTGAATATCATAAATTTTACTATATTTCTCAAGCATAAGTTAAAACATGTAATGGCAGCCACATGACAAGAAAACAAGACAAAATATATACAATTTACAGTCTGCGAAGCAACAACAATAACTGTTTAATTTGTTTAAATTATAAAAGCTTTGGGGGGCCTGGACTCCCCCCCCCCTTTTCCCATCTAGACAGGCTTTAGACATCTAACTGTATATTATCATGCTGAGACAGAGAATATACATGTACATGTGACGTCATGAGAATCTTGCCAGCTATGCCCTGGCTAGAACAATGCGCCAATTATTCAAGACAATATGTACATGAGGACAATATTGCCAGCTATTAATATGTCAGAAAAAGATGTAAAGGAATGTGGCGTCAGCGGGGTATTTTTGTTAGGCATGTCATTGCTAGACAAAAGACGCCAAGTACGAGAATGTACGTCTAAATGAGACTCCAGGATCTTGTCAGCTTTGTCTGGCTACCAAAAGATAAAGAGTAAATAAACGTACATATACTGTATGGAATAGTGTAATATCTGATCATATCTATACCAGGACAAACTGAGGCAATGTAAATTGGCATACATGTACATGTGACTTAGAAATCATGACTAGCTTTACACTGTACATAACCAGGCGCTAATTAAGCTTTCATCCTCACCATTCGGACAAGACGTTAAATATATATAAGTTAACTTGCTAGTACAGAGTGGAAGCGGCCAAATGGGAATCGGGGGAAAATGGAGTCATTTTCTGAAAACGACAAAAGATTCTTGTCAACTATGACGTGTTCTGCAAAAATTTCCAGGACTTATTTCAACCTAGATGGATATTGTTCACACTACAGTGATAGCTATACGAGAAGCTGTAAAGTAAATATATTATTTAATAGCAAGGGCAAAATGTAGCTATCACCGAATCGACGATTTGTCGCGTCTGAATTGCCAGTAAATAACTGTTAATAATAGTAACTTGAAGTTGAGGAATAGACTTTATGTTATGGGGCGATTATTTTCAAAAATTGGGGGCGTTTTTGACGGGGGCGATTTTTTCAAGTGGGGCGATTTTGCTTCAGGTGGGGGCGTTTTTACAGGGGGCGATTTTACAGTGGGGCGATTTTGCAAAAAGTGGGGGCGTTTTTGACGGGGGCGATTTTACCGTGGGGCGATTTGACTTGTATTCCAAAAAGCTCACTAGAGCTTATGTTATTGTAAATGTTTAGCATAATCGACAATAAAAAAAGCTTATTGGATTTGATATTTGATTTTTAACATATACATGTAAATCACATCTACCTAAGGGAGGTACCATATACATGTAAATCACATCCATCTAAGGAGGTAACATAATGTTAAAATACTAAAATAGCAAAATTTAAGGAAACCGATAATGATATAAAACAAATGTGGTACATGTATATACCAAGACTACAGGTTACATGGAAAAAGAGTGTGCAAGAGCTGGAATGGTGGCGGTTGGTGGTACGGAAGGCAAGAAAAAGAACATCAAACAAATATTGTATTAAAGTCGCCTTTAAAAAGTTTACTATAGATACTATTATAGAACTCACACACTACAGTAATGGAAGGAGGAAGTCTGGCATGCCATAAACCTGGTTTTAACATCATTTCTTTTTAAATGCCAGTACCATTGCTGTAGTTGCTATATTTTTTGGTTGTTGGTTCTCGACTTTGATTTCTGGATTGTCATTTGTGAAAGTTTCCTTGGTGTTACGGTATTTTGTTTATTGCTTTCACTCAATCTTTTCATATCAAGTTTTAAAGAAACATTCGAATGGCAAAGTAGATTCATATTCGTTTTTAAGAATACGAATGCAGTTCCACATTGTAGACTTAGTACTAACGATCGCAATCATTCAAACAAAATAATGGCTAAAATGATATAGAAAAAATAATTGTGTTTCCACTATGTTATACAAACAAATTAGAGATGCAATACTTTTTATTCTGTATGGAATTTACTGTACACATAAAGATACATAAATTAATATAATACATTCGGTCAATTTCTGATTAGTCGCCTGGTACCCTTATCTTACCTTCCAACGATATGTACATTGATGTAGTATTCCTCGCCTGGTACCCTTATCTTACTTTCCAAGGATATTTAGTATTCCTCTCTTGGTAACCTTATCTTACCTTCCAACCATATTAATCTCTTTCATTCCATGCAGACAAGCCCCATCGTATGACCGAACTGTTGTTAAGCTCCATAGCATGTTGCCAAGACTGTGAACGACTATTTTACTGTATACGTTTCGCTTCATTTTTAAACTACTGTAGCAAATTGTAAACAGGAAAACCGCAATCTTTGTCAATCAAAGATGTAGTCAAACAAAGAAAACATTGCAATTTTAAAACGAGTATACATTTAGTACTCAAGTTATAGTTTTACTTTGATTACATTTTCCGCACACACAGAAAATACTTGTAAATTACAAGACGGAAATAAATGTTATGCTGCCGAATATTGTCTCAATGGCGCGATAATATTGTAAGCTGAATTTCATCCTTTAGTTCTATTGTCATTTGTATCGCGCAAATTAAATAAAACGTGACTAAAGTAAATAATTATGTTTTGTGTTTTGTTTGTTTTTTTTTTGAATGATGTTAAGCATTTCAGCATTTTGGAAGCTATATCTAGTTTTTATGGGAACAGGAAGTCGGATGCCAGGATATAAATATAGCAGACAAAATGCTGAAAGTGATATAAACCTCCAAGTGGCATAAAACTCCAATCAATCTGACTTATGTAACACATTATAACAGAATCTTCCAACTTATTAAATGTGACTCACTTTATCTTTATAATGTTGCTTCTAATCAATTTAAAATATTTTTATTGACAATCAATTTATAAATCTGTTTAAAATAATGAAGCCATGCAGTCTTTTCTAATTTTAAATTTTATCATATTCTTAAATGGATTACCTATTTAACATCTGGATGGTTTCTGTTTAAAGTCATATTTGATAACATGATTCTTTACAAATAGTAAAGGGAGTTAACTCTAACTCAAAATAGGATGAAGCAATTTTTCATGAATGCAAAATACCAATAATAAAACAGATTATCAGTATTACAATTAACACAATGTTTTTGCATAGCTCGAATAGTAATTGACCAAAGGGTAATAAATACCTAAAGAACTGAAGTATTATTGGTTGCTATTTAACTATAATTTAAAATTAAAGTAAATTCAGACACAGGACAGGACATGACATTACATTACAATTTAATTTATACATGATTAACAAGTCGGGGTTTTTGAGTCCGCCGGTCCGCTCCTGACTTGCAAAGTGATTAACTGGAATCCTAGTCTACTCGTACCTCAACCAGCTCGTACCTTTGATATATTTGGTAGATTGAAAAGTAACACAATCTGAAAATTGCTGATATTATGTTAAACTAAAAAATAATTTATTATCACATTTATTGTCATGATAGCACAAACAAAAACAAAGCAAGCAAACAAAACCATTAAACACGCGACAATTTAATAAGCAAGATGCATATCTCATACGAAATATATTTAAAAAATCGGCGCTTATGCTTTTTGGTAGGCTAAAGACACTATAAAGTTGTATTATATATATTTTATTATCGCTATTTTACAGTATTTTCCTTTGATCGTTGTGTGCGATATTATTCAATCTCACTCTACTAACGTGAGATAGTCCCATATCAGCTCGCTGTCAAGACGTCGTTAAGTAAACACTGTGACGTCACAATGTTACAAAACAGCGATAACCAGATTATTTACGTATTTTGAAACTCGATGCATTTTCTCGTCATCTCATCTCAGGGATGTCGCAGTTCGATGAGATATGGACGAGAAAATGCATCTCGTTTCAAAAAACGCAAATAATCTATAAATATCATATTTGTATTTAATTTAGGTGTCTTGTGAATTCGGTCCGTTCAATTGCCGCAGAAGTTGGCTGGCGGAGATCTGGTCGCTGGTATGTCCGACAACTTGAAAAATTCCGCCTGACTGGTATGGATTTCGTAGTGGATCTCTGCTGCCGACTGTAATCATTTTTAGTTCTGTGGGTAGAAGAGCAGTTTCTTCTTGTTCTTTTGGAAGGCTTCTCATCGCCGGATTTATTTGATAATGCGACGATCAACATCGTTCTGTTTTTTTTTTGTTTTTTTTTTTTGCTTAGTACTTTTTACGCCTGCTTATAATAGGTTGATTTTAATTTAAAATAGAATATGATCTGGTGATCACAAGTGAGAGAAGCAGATATTTTCATGGCGAAGATCCCAAATTACGTTTTAAATGTGAATGTGGCTGAATAAAATTAGTTAACGACAGTTTAAAATGACAAACCTTGGTATTTTTACTGAGATCAAACCAGTGTTCCCCTTGTTTTATTGGACAGCACAGATCGTTATATGCATGAGAAAAAAAATAATTTTCAAATTCTTTTAAGTGGTATTATAAATCAGGCGTTAATGCCGACTCTTGTTGGAATTAAATACACCACTCACTGCTCAGGACCAACGATGCCTATACCAATCGTGGCCCGGGACCAACGGTTTTAATAATCGAGTTACATATGGTTATATTTCGTTGAAGAATGAAAAGCATGACAGTGTAAATGCCGTATACGCCGGGGCAATACTGTGAGAGTTCACAGTGCTCGACATACAGAGCTGCCAAGTGCGTTCCTGGGTGGCGGAAAGTGGAAACCCCCTTGGGGGGTAATGTCATAAAGCCTGACTGCAGACCACAGTAGGTAACTCGTTTGCCACGCTCCTTGCACGAAAAAGATTTCTTTTGAAGATGTCGATAAGGGTAGGCACGTTTTAGCTGCTACAATATAGTCCAAATGTTCTGCCCCAACCCATACCCGATATATATACAGTGGCATTTAAAATCCTTGTCATTTGGTAAATATATCCCGAATTTATTTATTTGTTTAACTTGTCCTCGTCTCTGAATATAGCTGAAATACTGCTCGCTGGGCATCAATCAATCAATCAATCAATCAATCAATCAATCAATCAATCCATCCATCCATCCATCCATCCATCCATCCATCCATCTATCTATCCACGCTTCGCAGTTTATTCAGCGTAAATCGACCCAAAGTCGTATTCATCCAATAATCTAACCAGCAATTGAAAACAAACCTTTAATAAATTACTAATATTTTAAGTTATAACAAATGAAAGAGTACGTGTCTATCACAATTTATAAGTTTTTCTTTGGGTTAAACTACCTAAACATTTACCTGAACATTGCTTGACAAGGTTTGTGTACATAGAATGCTAACACTGGAGTGTCGATTTTATCAATAACTATTCTGGAAATAATGAATGAAATAATCGCTTCCCTGAGTTTCAATCTTAGCAAACTTTCAATTGAATCAAATGAGAAGACTTTGATTTCTAAATTCACTTACGATAATGCCAGCTTCGACGTGCTTGCCTATTTAATTGGTTCAGGAAATATATTCCGAATTTCAATTCGAAAATATCTCTAATAGACAAATTATATAAGAAATAACACATTTTACTATAGAAGTGAGCTCTTTTTTATTTAGTATTCGTTTGTTTGAATGGTAATTATCACCAATTTTTAAGCATATCGTGGTGTCCAATTTTTATTGGCGGAGGAAGCCGGAGTACACGGAGACAACCCTAGTCCCTCGGTAGGAAAACTTGCAATCCTCGTCAAGATTGAAACCGAGTACACTTTACCCGCGTTGAGGCTCAAACCCGCAACCTCAGACCATGTAATCAAAAGTCAGATGACTAACTACCTTAACCACTCTGCAAATGGGGCCCTTTGTTTGTTTTCAAATATAACGAACTCTGATTTATATGCATTAACTCGTTTAGATGAGCCGTAGACACTTTGTCAAGTGACATAGAGTTAATGTTCAAATCCGAAATCCCAAACTCTCGCGCACGATATTTGAGTGCGGGGGGGGGGGGGTGTAAAGGTGTTAAGAGATGTTTCTTTGATGTAATTGTATATTTAATGTGTCTTGTTTATTTATTACCTGACACTTAACTTTGATAAAAGGTAAAAATCAAAGACCAATAAAAGACCTACATAATAAGCTGGGAAAATGTAAATTAAGATTATGATTTTCATACAAAAATTAGATTAAAAAAACAGTATGTTTTAAAAAAATATGTCTAATTCAGTAAAAATCAGTCAGTGGTAAAAATGCAAGGGCAAACAAGAGAATAATAAATATCTAAAGTCACAAAAGAGATTGAATGAATTTTTATTTATTTTGAGATCTAAAAATTTTCCTGTATAACTATTTTAAAAATTCAAGTTATATTTAGATACTACTTATAGAATGAAATTTAAAATACAAAGGATCGTATATGAAGTCCTTAACATAAATTTAAGAAGCTAATCAAAATTTTGCAAAATGTAGTAATAATTCAATAAAAAATAATTCAGTTCAGTTAAAAAATCACCAGTTTATATATAAAAAAACCACAAAAGTTAATTATTTCATAAATTGTGTTGCAAAAATGCTGATCTTCTTCTAACATTTTTGATGGTTTATTTTAAAGTGTGAGAATAGTAAGTTCTTAACAATGTTTACACACATGAATGTTAGTTTTCCGTTTGTAATTGCAAATCTGTTGAAAAAATTTTCATTAAGTGTAAAAATAATTCAATGGAAATTTGATTTGTCGGTATCTTTTCTTTGATCTTCCGACGATGCTTGACGGAAAGACACGATAACTGTCGATCTTACCCCCTCCCCCCACCAAAACCCCACAGAACCACGTGAGCAAGGGATTTTGATATGGTCAATAGGAAAGCTGAGCAAACAGAGATAGTTCCAAGATTCAGGTCCAAAATTTTGATTGAGGCAAATGTCAACAATTATATGGCACTTGTTAAATGGAATTGCTTGGTCCTCGACTATGTGGACTATATGTACATGGAAATAAATTTATTGTAAAATGCGATCACCGGACTTCAAACCAATATTTCAGAAACATGTACAATTTATGAACAATTTATGGCATTTTACAACAGCTTAACCTTGAAATTATGGAGTATAAACTTGCGTGCAAATGCAAGTAACAGACGCATTATCGCGTTTTTACTGGAATAGACCCAAATATTTCTGACCAAGTAGTTTGGAAATCTTTGTCAATTACCACATAAGTGGTTTTTTTGCGATGTGGTTTAATTTTCGCTATATTCGAGGTAAAAGTTGGACCGCGAAAATAAAAAAACGCGCGAAATATTGAGACATATGATAGAGTTATTCATTATGTTTTCGGACAGCGAAAATTACATTACGCCAAAATAAACTCACACAGTTTTTTCAATAAAAACGCTAAATTTTTCCCACGCGAAAAATCACTTATACAGTTTTATTGGAGTCGAGCACACCCTGTCCGCAGCCTAAGTGTGTGTTGACAGGGGCGTTATTAATAGTAGCTGTATACCTACCATAACCACTCGACCACAGAAGCCCCAAACAGGGTAAACAATATAAATAGAAAATCGTCCTTAGTAAAAACTTTTATCAAGATTGCTACTCATCTCTTTAACGCAAACCAAAATGTAAGCCCAACCTAAGGATAAACTCCAATTCATGTCTTCAACTCTGCTGATTTTCCATTCAAGTAAAGGAGGCCTTCATATTTGAGTTCAGAGCTGAAGAAGGGGCAAAATATTAAGGAATATAAATGTTAATGTTACAACGATAATAAAATATGATATTTTTGAAAAAAAAACAACAATGGTTTATACACAACAAAATAACTTTATAACTTCTTCTTAACACTAGAGATGATAACATTATATACAGATGTCCACTGTAACTCTAAGCGACTAGACCTAATGGTGTCTACCACACATACATATGTACAGCCATACACACACAAACAACCATACGCTCAAATTGAACATACATGTATAAAAAAATCATTTGTCGTATTCTACTAGCCAATTTGTTGTATATTAGTAGCCATCTTGAAAAGAATAATTTAGCAAGAAAACACACATCCTCACAAGTCAGTGTTTCTGTGTCTACATGTGTCCACGAAACACATGACAAACTTAGATAGGAAATTCCCGGGCTAGAAGATTTTCGTATGACGTCAATCCTTCAAAATATCAACTAATGAAATCGCTTGAAAAAAGCAAGTGTTTGGCGTTAGTCATTCTTACTCATTCTTGAGTGGGAAGAAAATGTAACGCAACTAATAAATTACACGGTAATAACAAACTATTAACACTACTGTACAAAATACACTGATTTTCACATGGTCTATGCAACACATCCGTGTGGTTTATTTACAATCAACATCGGGATATCCCCTAACAAAGTATTGAATGAAAGCGAGCTTTTGATTGGCTACATTAAGGTATGATGTAGCCAATCAAAATAGTGACTTCTAGCCCGGGAATTTCCTAGCTAAGTTTGTCAGGGTTTCGTGGACACACATGTAGACACAGAACACTGACTTGTGAGGATGGAAAACACACTGAACATACCTTCCTTATGAATCCCTGATATGAAATAAAATAACAAAAAACGAATTGGGAGAATATATTACTATTAGCTAAAAATTCTGTTTGTGGAAAAAAATCAATGGCCAAATGCAATAGAAAATGTCAAATTCAGCTAATAAAACTGCACAATACATGAAAGTATAAACAAGTTCGGCACACTCCTCACATAACATACTCTCATAAAACAGTGAGAAATATTTGTTTTATTTATATTTCTTTATATATTTTAAAATGTACATAAATGAAAATAATATAAAACATTGTATCTATTTACAAATTTATCCATAACAAGTTTTGTTTAAAAAAAGTTTCAAATGCATACTTGTGCAAATATGCTTTTGTATACGACATTAAATAATGCTGTATATTTAACGAGCTTTATGTTTACCTATTAAAACTGATTTATTGCAGATCAACATTGATATACACGAAAATCTGTTGCAGTTATTACTATAATGTACAGGTAACATCCTTACCTGACAGTGACCTTGGTACTGTAATGTACAGGTGACATCCTTACCTGACAGTGGCCTTGGTACTGTAATGTACTGGGGACATCCTTACCTGACAGTGGCCTTGGTACTGTAATGTACAGGTGACATCCTTACCTGACAGTGACCTTGGTACTGTAATGTATAGGCGACAGCCTTACCTGACAGTGGCATTGGTACTGTAATGTATAGGCGACAGCCTTACCTGACAGTGGCCTTGGTACTGTAATGTACAGGTGACATCCTTACTTGACAGTGGCCTTGGTACTGTAATGTACAGGTGACATCCTTACCTGACAGTGGCCTCAGTATTGTAATGTACAGGTGACATTCTTACTTGACAGTGGCCTCGGTACGGTAATGTACAGGTGACATCATTACCTGACAGTGGCCTCGGTACTGTAATGTACAGATGACAGCCTTACCTGACAGTGGCCTTGGTACTATAATGTACAGGTGACATTCGTACCTGACAGTGGCTTCGGAACTATAATGTACAAGTGAGATCCTTACTTGACAATGGCCAGGGAATTGTCATGTACAGGTGACAGCCTTACCTGACAGTGGCCTCGGTACTGTAATGTACAGGTGACATCCTTAATTGACAATGACCAGGGAACTGTAATGTACAGGTGACAACCTTACCTGACAGTGGCCTCGGTACTGTAATGTACAGGTAACAGCTTTATCTTACAATTGCCTATATACTGAAATGTACAGGTGACATCATAACCTGACAATGGCCTCGGTAGTGTAATGTACAGGTGACAGCCTTACTTGACAATGGCCTCGGTACTGTAATGTACAGGCGACAGCCTTACCTGACAATGGCCTCGGTACTGTAATGTACTGGTGACATTTTTACCTGACAATGACCTCGGTACTGTAATGTACAGGTAACATCCTTACCTGACAATGGCCTCGGTACTGTAATGTACAGGTGACAGCCTTACTTGACAATGGCCTCGGTACTGTAATGTACAGGTAAATGCATTACTTGACAATGGCCAACGATACTGTAATGTACAGATGACATCATTACCTGACAATGACCTCGGTACTGTAATGTACAGGTGACATCCTTACCTGGCAATGGCCTCGGTACTGTAATGTACAGGTGACATTCTTACCTGACCGTGGCCTTGGTATTAAAATGTACAGGTAACATCCTTACCTGAAAATGGCCTCGGTACTGTAATGTACAGATAACATCCTTACCTGACAATAGCCTCGGTACTGTAATGTACAGGTGACAGCATTACCTGACAGTGTCCTCTCTACTGTAATGTACAGGTGACATCCTTATCTGGCAATGGCCTCGGTACTGTAATGTACAGGTGACAGGGTTACCTGACAGTGGCCTCAGGACTGTAATGTACAGGTGACATCATTACCTGACAATGGCCTCGGTACTGTAATGTACAGGTGACATCCTTACCTGACAATGGCCTCGGTACTGTATTGTACACGTAACAGCCTTACCTGACAATGACCTCGGTACTGTAATGTACAGGTGACAGCATTACCTGACAGTGTCCTCTCTACTGTAATGTACAGGTGACATCCTTATCTGGCAATGGCCTCGGTACTGTAATGTACAGGTGACATCATTACCTGACAATGGCCTCGGTATTGTAATGTACACGTAACAGCCTTACCTGACAATGACCTCGGTACTGTAATGTACAGGTGACAGCATTACCTGACAGTAGCCTCTGTACTGTAATGTACAGGTGACATCCTTATCTGACAATGGCCTCAGTACTGTAATGTACAGGTGACATTCTTACCCGACAGTGGCCTCGGTACTGTATTGTATAGGTGACATTCTTACTTGACAGTGGCCTTGGAACTGTAATGTACAGGTGACATTCTTACTTGACAATGGCCTCGGTACTGTATTGTATAGGTGACATCTTTACTTGACAATGACCTCGGTACTGTAATGTACAGGTGACAGCCTTACCTAACAATGGCCTCAGTACTGTAATGTACAGGTAACATCCTTACCTGACAATGGCTTCGGTACTGTAATGTACAGGTGACATTCTTACCTGACAGTGGCCTTGGTACTAAAATGTACAGGTAACATCCTTACCTGACAATGGCTTCGGTACTGTAATGTACAGGTGACATTCTTACCCGACAGTGGCCTCGGTACTGTATTGTATAGGTGACATTCTTACTTGACAGTGGCCTTGGAACTGTAATGTACAGGTGACATTCTTACTTGACAATGGCCTCGGTACTGTATTGTATAGGTGACATCTTTACTTGACAATGACCTCGGTACTGTAATGTACAGGTGACAGCCTTACCTGACAATGGCCTCGGTACTGTAATGTGTAGGTAACAGCATTACTTGACAATGGCCTCGGTACTGTAATGTACAGGTGACAGCATTACCTGACAGTACTCTCTGTACTGTAATGTACAGATGACATCATTACCTGGCAATGGCCTCGGTACTGTAATGTACAGGTGACATCCTTACCTGACAATGGCTTCGGTACTGTAATGTACAGGTGACATTCTTACCTGACAATGGCCTCGGTACTGTAATGTACAGGTGACATCCTTACCTGACAATGGCTTCGGTACTGTAATGTACAGGTGACATTCTTACCTGACAGTGGCCTTGGTACTAAAATGTACAGGTAACATCCTTACCTGACAATGGCCTCGGTACTGTAATGTACAGGTAACATCCTTACCTGACAATGACCTCGGTATTGTAATGTACAGGTGACAGCATTACCTGACAGTAGTCTCTGTACTGTAATGTACAGGTGACATCCTTATCTGACAATGGCCTCAGTACTGTAATGTACAGGTGACAGCCTTACCTGACAATTGGCTCAGTACTGTAATGTACTGGTGACATTCTTACCTGACAATGGCCTCGGTACTGTAATGTACAGGTGACAGCCTTACCTGACAATGACCTCGATACTGTAATGTACAGATGACATCATTACCTGACAATGGCCTCGGTACTGTAATGTACAGGTGACATCCTTACCTGACAATGGCTTCGGTACTGTAATTTACAGGTGACATTCTTACCTGACAGTGGCCTTGGTACTAAAATGTACAGGTAACATCCTTACCTGACAATGGCCTCGGTACTGTAATGTACAGGTAACATCCTTACCTGAAAATAGCCTCGGTACTGTAATGTACAGGTGACAGCATTACCTGACAGAGTCCTCTCTACTGTAATATACAGGTGACATCCTTATCTGGCAATGGCCTCGGTACTGTATTGTACAGGTGACAGCCTTACCTGACAATGACCTCGGTACTGTATTGTACAGGTGACAGCCTTACCTGGCAGTAGCCTCTGTACTGTAATGTACAGGTGACATTCTTACCTGACAGTGGCCTAAGGACTGTAATGTACAGGTGACATCATTACCTGACAATTGCCTCGGTACTGTAATGTACAGGTGACATCATTACCTGACAATGACCTCGGTATTGTAATGTACACGTAACAGCCTTACCTGACAATGACCTCGGTACTGTAATGTACAGGTGACAGCATTACCTGGCAGTAGCCTCTGTACTGTAATGTACTGGTGACATCCTTACCTGACAGTGGCCTAAGGACTGTAATGTACAGATGACATCCTTACCTGACAGTGGCCTAAGGACTGTAATGTACAGATGACATCATTACCTGACAATGGCCTCGGTACTGTAATGTACAGGTGACATCCTTACCTGACAATGGCTTCGGTACTGTAATTTACAGGTGACATTCTTACCTGACAGTGGCCTAAGGACTGTAATGTACAGGTGACATCATTACCTGACAATGACCTCGGTACTGTAATGTACAGGTGACAGCCTTACCTGACAGTGGCCTAAGGACTGTAATGTACAGATGACATCATTACCTGACAATGACCTCGGTACTGTATTGTACAGGTAACATCCTTACCTGAAAATAGCCTCGGTACTGTAATTTACAGGTGACAGCATTACCTGACAGAGTCCTCTCTACTGTAATTTACAGGTGACATCCTTATCTGGCAATGGCCTCGGTACTGTAATGTACAGGTGACAGAGTTACCTGACAATGACCTCGGTACTGTAATGTACAGGTGACAGCATTACCTGACAGTACTCTCTGTACTGTAATGTACAGGTGACATCCTTATCTGACAATGGCCTCAGTACTGTAATGTACAGGTGACATCCTTACCTGACAATGACCTCGGTACTGTAATGTACAGGTGACAGCATTACCTGACAGTACTCTCTGTACTGTAATGTACAGGTGACAGCGTTACCTGACAATGGCCTCAGTACTGTAATGTACAGGTGACAGCCTTACCTGAGAATGTCCTCGGTACTGTAATGTACAGGTGACAGCCTTACCTGACAATGACCTCGGTATTGTAATGTACACGAAACAGCCTTACCTGAAAATAGCCTCGGTACTGTAATGTACAGGGGACAGCATTACCTGACAGAGTCCTCTCTACTGTTATATACAGGTGACATCCTTATCTGGCAATGGCCTAGGTACTGTATTGTACAGGTAACATCCTTACCTGACAGTGGCCTAAGGACTGTAATGTACAGGTGACATCATTACCTGACAATGACCTCGGTACTGTAATGTACAGGTGACATCATTACCTGACAATGACCTCGGTACTGTAATGTACTGGTGACAGCATTACCTGACAGTCGCCTCTGTACTGTAATGTACAGGTGACAGCCTTATCTGACAATGGCCTCAATACTGTAATGTACAGGTGACAGCTTTACCTGACAGTGGCCTCAGGACTGTAATGTACAGGTGACATCATTACCTGACAATGACCTCGGTATTGTAATGTACACGAAACAGCCTTACCTGACAATGGCCTCGGTACTGTAATGTACAGGTGACAGCATTACCTGGCAGTAGCCTCTGTACTGTTATGTACCGGTGACATCCTTATCTGACAATGGCCTCATTACTGCATTGTACAGGTGACATTTTTACCCGACAGTGGCTTCGGTACTGTATTGTATAGGTGATATTCTTACTTGACAGTAGCCTTGGAACTGTAATGTACAGGTGACATTCTTACTTGACAATGGCCTCGGTACTGTATTGTATAGGTGACATCTTCACTTAACAATGGCCTCGGTATTGTATTGTACAGGTGACATTCTTACTTGACAATTGCCTCGGTACTGTTATGTACAGGTGACATCATTACCTGACGGAACCCCCCCCCCGGTACTGTAATGTAATGGTGACATCATTACCTGACAATGGCCTCAGTACTGTAATGTACAGGTGACAGCCTTACCTGACAATGTCCTCGGTACTGTAATGTACAGGTGACACAATTACCTGACAATTGGCCCCGGTACTGTAATGTACAGGTGGCAGCCTTACATGACAATGGCCTCGGTATTGTAATGTACAGGTGACATTCTTACCTGACAGTAGCCTCTGTACCGAATGTACAGGTGACTTCCTCACCTGACAGTGTCCTCTGTACTGTTTTGTACAGGTGACATACTTACCTGACAGTGTCCTCGGTACTGCAATGTACAGGTGACACCCTTACCTGACCGTGCTTTTGGGGGCATAACATCTATACTTAGGTAGCAAGATACGGTTTTGTTTTCCTGCTTGGAAATGGATCTAAATAAACAAATATATATGTCATATTGTGCTCTTCTGTTAGGCGTTAAAGTGTCAGAATTTTTCAAATGAAGGTAAATGCTAAGGATTTGTCCGATTTTCTCACTTGAAACAGCTGATTTTATCAATGATTTGATAAAAATCTTATCAAATTACCATGAAACTGAAAATGCAGGACACAAATTTAATATATGTACAACATTTCCAGTACAATTGGATCCATGAAAAAATGTCACACATGTTTTTATTTGACAAAACAAGACCACGATCTCTGTTGATAATATGTTAATGCAGAAAAACGTATATTGCATCCTTAGGTACAACAAATCCATGTTTGAGAATACTTATTGACGATTTCCAAAATCTTGCGTATGGGATTTATCGAGAATGGAGCTTGAACCTGGACGTCAAGTCACTACATTAATATTACATATTTTAAATGTATATAATAGTTTTAATGCTCGGTTCAATTACAGTAAATGTCATTCAGATTATATTCAGTTTAGTATAAACATTATATTTTATAATATTTCCTAAGTTGTTTTTATTAAAATACGTCTCTTCAGTGTCGAATATTTGCTAATTCACGAAGCTTTATTATCACAGCGTTTAAAATTCATGGTTTATACAAGTATAAAGAAATGAGAATCTGTTAGAGTTAATTTCATACTTATTGCTGAAACAAAATCTGTATGTTTTAACATGTATTATTGCTAAAAGTTTTCCATATTCGTTGAGTTATTGGTCTGCGGCTAGCCATATTGGACTGAAGGGAAGCCGAGCCATGCCTAGACGAGGACCAATTACTCAGCCAATACGAAAACTCTACACAGTTACATCGTGTTTGACAAAGTATGTCAATATGTAATAACTGGATCCAAAACTAGGCCAATACCTGATATTGACATACATTAGTAATTGATACTGGGCCAATACCTGATATTGACATACATTAGTAATTGATACTGGGCCAATACCTGATATTGACATACATTAGTAATTGATACTGGGCTAATACCTGATATTGACATACATTAGTAATTGGTACTGGCCCAATACGGCATATTGGTGAACAAGGTATTTTAGTCACTTTCATCAATTTTTCAGCTATATCATGGCGTCCAGTTTTTATTGGGGGAGGAAGCCGCAGTACCCGAAGAAAACCCCCGACCTGCGGTAGGAAAACTGGCAATCCTTGTCAATTAAGATTGGAGTCGAGTACACCCTGCCTGCAGTGAGAATCGAACCCACAATCTCAGTGTTGACAGACCACGTGATCAATAGTAGAAGAACTACCTTGACGACTCGGCCACCGAGGCCTCTTTAAGAAATTAGATTAATGTTGAACGTTTCTCAATTTAAAGAGTATATATAATAAAATTCTATCATTTT
Source organism: Limnoperna fortunei (assembly GCA_944474755.1). NCBI lineage: Eukaryota > Metazoa > Mollusca > Bivalvia > Mytilida > Modiolidae > Limnoperna > Limnoperna fortunei. Next base: position 48,310,816 of record OX104125.1, read on the forward strand.
TTATTTTAATTTCCAAAAAAACTCATAGGGTTTTCCGTACCAGTAATTTAAAGTTGTACGTAGGCTTGCTACGCCTATGACGTCACATAATATCGGCACAACATAATGTAATGATCGAGCAACAACAGTAAAAGTAACCGAGCGTAAAATGATGTAACTACAGTATATAACAACGAACCACGACGTATACATTTGTAATGACGACACCACACTATATATAGTTACATGTATGTAACCAGTTGTTTACTCGCGTCACATGAAATCACAATATATTACTATGGAGCCTCATTAAATAATGACGGACTCATATTAATGTTCACAGCAGGTATTGATGAAACATCAGCATCAAATGATGGGGCTAAGTCAAATAAAGAAGGAACCACAGTATATAGTGACGACTCCACACCATATCATTAGGAACCACAGTACATAGTGACGACTCCCCACCATATCATTAGGAACCACAGTATATAGTGACGACTCCACACCATATCATTAGGAACCACAGTATACAGTGACGACTCCACACCATATCATTAGGAACCACAGTATATAGTGACGACTCCACACCATATCATTAGGAACAGTATATAGTGACGACTCCCCACCATATCATTAGGAACCACAGTATATAGTGACGACTCCACACCATATCATTAGGAACCACAGTATATAGTGACGACTCCACACCATATCATTAGGAAACCACAGTATATAGTGACGACTCCACACCATATCATTAGGAAACACAGTATATAGTGACGATTCCACACCATATCATTAGGAAACCACAGTATATAGTGACGACTCCCCACCATATCATTAGGAACCACAGTATATAGTGACGACTCCACACCATATCATTAGGAACCACAGTATATAGTGACGACTCCACACCATATCATTAGGAACCACAGTATATAGTGACGACTCCACACCATATCATTAGGAACCACAGTATATAGTGACGACTCCCCACCATATCATTAGGAACCACAGTATATAGTGACGACTCCACACCATATCATTAGGAACCACAGTATATAGTGACGACTCCACACCATATCATTAGGAACCACAGTATATAGTGACGACTCCACACCATATCATTAGGAAACCACAATATATAATAAGGCACTCACAGCAAATAATGTTGAAACTACAGAATGTAATAAGGGAGCAAGACAAAGATAATGGAACCACTGCATATAATGAAGGAACCATGGCATATAATGATGAACCTCAACATATAATAATGTTACCACGGCATATAATGATGGAACCACTGCATATAATGATGGAACCACGGCATATAATGATGTAACCACGACATATAATGATGGAACCACAATATATAATAATAAAACCACAGCTTATGACGAAACCACTGCGAATAATGATGAAACCACAGCATTTAATGATGTAACCACTGCATATAATGATGGAACCACGGCATACAATGATGAAACCAAGACATATAATGATGGAAGCACGACATATAATGATGTAACCACTGCATACAATGACGGAACCTCGGCATACAATGATGGAATCACGGCATACAATGATGGAACCACGGCATACAATGATGGAACCACGGCATATAATGATGGAACCACGGCATACAATGATGTAACCACTGCATATAATGATGGAACCACGGCATACAATGATGGAACCACGGCATACAATGATGAAACCACGGCATATAATGATGGAACCACGCCATACAATGATGAAACCACGGCATGCAATGATGAAACCACGGCATACAATGATGGAACCACGGCATACAATGATGAAACCACGGCATATAATGATGGAACCACGGCATACAATGATGGAACCACGGCATACAATGATGAAACCACGGCATATAATGATGGAAGCACACCATATAATTATGGAACCACAATATATAATGATGGAACCACATCATTTATTGATAGAAAAACAACACATAATAATGGAACCACATGTATATAATTGATGTAACCATGGAATATAATAATGGAAACACGCATATAATGATTGAAACACGCATAAAATGATGGAACCACAACATATAATAATGGAACCATATTTTATAATATTGAAACCACATCATATAATGATGGAACCACAACATATAATAATGGAACCATATTTTATAATATTGAAACCACATCATATAATGATGGAACCACAACATATAATAATGGAACCATATTTTATAATATTAGAGAATAGAATGCGCAACCTTTGTGTCGGCAGGCATGTGATTAATAGAAGACCAACTAACATAACCACTCGGCCACTTATAATGATGGAACCAAAACATAAAATAATACGACCACAACATATGATTGAACCACGGCATAGTATGATGGATTCACGGTATGTGATGTTCGACAACTGTATACAAGTACTATTTTCAACGGAATTTAAAACAAAACATTATCTAAGAGATAGTTTTTCTAAAGTACAGCCTTTACACGATGTGATAACATATTGCGTTGGCGTATTAATTTAATTCTACACCATGTTCAAAGAGCGTGAAGAGATTGACAATTGACACATAAATTCCCACTTTATGCACGTCAGATTAACTTCCCAACATAAAATTTTTTTCCCGCGTTTCGATAGTAAGAGGGAAAATTTTGTATTTACGGTACATAGGTACTAATTTTTATTTGGCGTAGTAATCGAGTAGACCGGGAAAATTAATGTGGTCAGTTATATGGTAATCAGTGTTAGACCTATTTATGTGGTCAGTTATATGGTAATCAGTATTAGACCTGTTTATGTGGTCAGTTATATAGTAATCAGTATTACACCTGTTTATGTGGTCAGTTATAAGGTAATCAGTATTACACCTGTTTATGTGGTCAGTTATATGGTAATCAGTATTAGACCCGTTTATGTGGTCAGTTATATGGTAATCAGTATTAGACCTGTTTATGTGGTCAGTTATATAGTAATCAGTATTACACCTGTTTATGTGGTCAGTTATAAGGTAATCAGTATTAGACCTGTTTATGTGGTCAGTTATATGGTAATCAGTATTAGACCCGTTTATGTGGTCAGTTATATGGTAATCAGTGTTAGACCTATTTATGTGGTCAGTTGTATGATAAACAGTATTAAACCTGTTTATGTGGTCAGTTGTATGATAATCAGTGTAAGACCTATTTATGTGGTCAGTTGTATGGTAATCAGTATTAAATCTGTTTATGTGGTCAGTTGTATGGTAATCAGTATTAGACCTGTTAATTTCGTCATGTGTATGGTAATCAGTATTAGAGCTGTTTATGTGGTCAGTTATATGGTAATCAGTATTCGACCTGTTTATATGGTCAGCTGTATGGTAATCAGTATTAGACCTGTTTATATGGTCAGTTGTATGGTAATCAGTATTAGACCTGTTTATGTGGTCACTTATATGGCAATCAGTACAAGACCTGTTTATGTGGTCAGTTATATGGTAATCAGTATTAGACCTGTTGATGTGGTCAGTTGTATGGTAATCAGTAATAGACCTGTATATGGTCAGTTGTATGGTAATCAGTATTAGACCTGTTTCTGTGGTCAGTTATATGGTAATCAGTATAAGACCTGTTTATGTGGTCCGTTGTATGGTAATCAGTATTAGACCTGTTTATGTGGTCAGTTGTATGGTAATCAGTATTAGACCTTTTTGTGTGGTCAGTTGTATGGTAATCAGTATTAGACCTGTTGTGTGGTCAGTTGTATGGTAGCAGTATTAGACCTGTTGATGTGGTCAGTTTTATGGTAATCAATAATAGGTTCTTACATATGTTTCTGGGAAAGACTGGGGCATCTTCCATGAAAGATAAATGTGTATGTCTTTTCGTGAGTGGAGCTCAGCAGAAGCAAAAAATAATGAGTGGAACATCACTTGTTTTCCTAGAAACTTATGAAAATACCTATTTCTTCTTGAAACCAACGTTTACATTGCAATATCCTATACACTCTCCACTGTTTTATATCACACATCCCATCACCTGCAACAAGGACGTTAAGCAAGAATTTTGGTATGATACAATAATAACATTCTTGTTTCAGATGTTTTGTTAAGATGAAGAAGACGAGTCACCTCTCACAAACACATGTCACTTCGCAAATGTTACAGAAGCTTGTGACATGATATCATAGGACACATAAACATTTCATTCTAACACATGTCCTCTCACCAAGTCAAAAGTCACCTAAAAAGATATAATTTACATCACAGGTATCTCAAGGACACATGTCATCTCTCACATTATATCGACTTATCTCACATGACATCACACCGACACATCTCACATGACATCACACTGACACATCTCACATGACATCACACTCACTGACACATCTCACATGACATCACACCTACATATCTCACATGACATCACACCAACACATCTCACAGGACATCGCACCGACACATCTCACAGGACATCACACCAACACATCTCACATCACATCACACCGACACATCTCACATCAGATCACACCAACACATCTCACATCACATCACAACGACACATCTCACATGACATCTTACATCACATCACACTGACACATTTCACATCACATCACATCTCACATGACATCACACTAACACATCTCACATTACATCACACCAACACATCTCACATGACATCACACCAACACATCTCACAGGACATCGCACCGACACATCTCACAGGACATCACACCAACACATCCCACAGGACATCACACCAACACATCTCACATAACATCACACCAACACATCTCACATGACATCACACCAACACATCTCACATAACATCTCACATGACATCACACCAACACATCTCACATGACATAACACCGACACAGCTCACATGACATCACACCAACACATCTCACATAACATCACACTGACACATCTCACATGACATCACACCGACTCATCTCACATGACATCACACAGACACATCTCACATAACATCACACTGACACATCTCGCATGACATCACACCGACTCATCTCACATGACATCACACAGACACATCTCATATGACATCACACTGACACATCTCACATGACATCACACCGACACATCTCACATGACATCACACCGACTCATCTCACATGACATCACACCGACACATCTCACATGACATCACACCAACACATCTCACATGACATCACAGCAACACATCTCACAATGAGATATATCATCCCACAGGAACAGGTGTCACCTTACACAGTCTAGTCCTTGGAAAAACATAACTGAAAAACCAGTTTTGTGAATAAGTTTCCAATTATTTTAATCATTTCATGTACACATTTTATTTAAAGTAAATCATTTAACAGAGTAATCACATTGATTATAAAAGAATACAAAATAATTGACATCATTTTTATTAGATGGTATCACTAATACACATAGACAGTAAAATACATGATGTTATTGTAAAAAAAACAAGACAGTGAATATAATACATTGTCATTTGAATAAAAATATGTAAATTATTTACATGATGTGTATTATCTTTCACTAATTCTTTACATATTCACAATATTCAATACATTCAAGGAGAAGTCCTACAATTATAAATCATTACTAGACCAGTTCATGTAAAAGCCATTTAACAGAGTAATTATATTGATTACAAAAGAGTACACAGAATACCTTTAAATAGTAACTATTTATATAAGATGTCTAATTATAGATATTTAGGTCAATAGGTCAATTCAATCATTCTAAACATATCAGCTTTCATACTATATTGGACATTTATTTAAGAGTTCATTATACAGAATATTATCTTTAATTCTTGACATATTCACAATATTTACATGTAGTTATTTAATACATTGATACACATTGTTTACATCCAGTGATCAATAACAACAGATAAGTCAGACATATTGTAAACTACATGATCACTTCCTGGTGTCAATCAGAATATATTGTAATGTGGATTATTTATACTTTCTTATAAACATAAACATTGTCATCAAGACCAATAACAACTGATTTAGACAGTGAATTATAACATATGTATGGATACCAAACAGATAATGGTATCTGTGAAATAATAACCTGACTCTGTTTACCATCAGGACTAATCCTGAGTACATTGTTAGACCATTTATATATAACAAGTACATGTCCTTCATCATCTGTTGTAATTCCCTGTGGTCCACTCATGCTAGGATCAGTAAATGTGAACAAAGTGTTCCCCACTGTATCAATACAGTACAACTTATCAAGGTCAGTATAGTAGATACGTCCTGCCTCACCACCACAGATAGAGTAAGGTGTTACACCCACTGGTATTGTATGTGTTACCTCCCCTGACATGTTCATTACCTTTATTGTTGTATCAACACAGCCTACAAACAGCTGGTTATCTCTGTACATGATACCAAAACACCCCACCTTTACATCAGTATGTTGTATAACTTGTCTCTGTCTGACATCTACTATCACTACAGTAGTAGTAGTATATAATGTAACAGCTACAGTGTTGTTGTCTACTACAGCTATACGCCATGGTACAGCAGGTAATGGAATGGTATGTTGTTGTTGTCCTGTTATATCACATGTTACTAATTGATTATCACTCCAATCAGCTATAACAAACGCATCATCATGTAACACCTTTATACCAATGATCTCCACTTTTACATTGACCTTGAAGTTATAAACCAGTGAATATATATCCTGTACATGTTGTACAATGTGATATTTAGTATCTGTTGATTTCCTGTGTTGATCGTTACAGTCCTGACACATTGATCTCTGACAGTCATGACACCAGTATACAGATTGTTCCTTGTCACAGACATGACACCTGTAAAGGATTTATATAAATGAAATATCATAATTCTGACATAAAAATAATTTAATTTTAAATTATACAAAGTAAACATAATTCTGACTAAAACTATGACAAAAACTGATAAAATAACATTACCAATTCTGTATGCCTAATTAAATAGGTCAAATGATGAATCTGTGTAAAGTAAAGTGAACATAACTCAGTGTTCTCCCCTTTTAGCATCTTGGCAATGAGATGCTATCTGGTTCAAATATGATGCTTTCTGAAAACATCCTTAATATATTTCATAAGAAATGTGATGCTATAATTTCAAAGCAAATGATGCAATTGTGAAAACTGAAAATACCAGGATGCTACTAAAAATTTCTGGGGAGAACACTGATACTTTAATCATTAGTAAAAGAGTGAACAGTAACAATTAGTACTTATTTGTTGATACAGCTTTGATTGATATCAATAAATTACACTAGACTAACTCGAATAATAAAATCTAAAAACTTGAGGTGTCAGGACAATTAACAAGATTTTCCTCGCGGTGCAGTGGGTACAAACAAATAATATTCTTACTGGGGTCAACAGAATTAGCAGTTACATTCCTTACAGACTGTTACATGGACAGTGTTAGTATACAAATAAATCCATGTGTAAGGTACTTACTACTGACCATGTCTATGTGACTCCCTGTAAGGTATTTACTTCTGAAGTTGTCCATGTGACCCCCTGTAAGGTACTTACTACTGATCCTGTCCATGTGACTCCCTGTAAGGTACTTACTACTGACCCTGTCCATGTGACTCCCTGTATGGTACTTACTACTGATCCTATCAATATGACTCCCTGTAAGGTACTTACTACTGACCCTGTCTATGTGACTCCCTGTAAGGTACTTACTACTGACCCTGTCTATGTGACTCCCTGTAAGGTACTTACTACTGACCCTGTCTATGCGACTCCCTGTACATGCTGTAAGGTCCTTACTACCGACATTGTCTATTTGACCCTCTGTAAGGTACTTACTACTGACTGTCTATGTGACTCCCTGTAGGGGACTTACTACTGACCCTGTCCATGTGACTCCCTGTCAGATACTTACTACTGACCCTGTACTTTTGACACTGTCCATGTGATTTCCTGAAAGATACTCACTACTGACCTAGTATATATGTGACTCCCTGTATGGTACTCACTACTGACCTTGTATATATGTGACTTTCTATAAGGTACTTACTACTGGCCCTTTCTATTTGACTCCCTGTAAGGTACTTACTACTGACCCTGTCTATGTGACTCCCTGCAAGGTACTTACTACTGACCCTGTCTATGTGACTCACTGTAAGGTACTTAATACTGACCCTGTCTATGTGACTCCCTGTAAGGTACTTACTACTGACCCTGTCCATGTGACTACCTGTATGGTACTTACTACTGACCCTGTCTATGTGACTCCCTGTAAGGTACTTACTACTGATCCTGTCTATGTGACCCCTGTAAGGTACTTACTACTGACCCTGTCTATGTGACTCCCTGCAAGGTATTTAATACTGACACTGTCCATGTGACTCCCTGTATGGTACTTACTACTGACCCTATCCATATGACTCTCTGTAAGGTACTTACTACTGACCCTGTCCATGTGACTCCATGCAAGGTACTTACTACTGACCCTGTCTATGTGACTCCCTGTAAGGTACTTACTACTGACCCTGTCCATGTGACTCCCTGTAAGGTACTTACTACTGACCCTGTCAATGTGACTCACTGTATGGTACTTACTACTCACCCTGTCTATGTGACTCCCTGTAAGGTACTTAGAACTGACCCTGTCTATGTGACTCCCTGTAAGGTACTTACTACTCACCCTGTCTATGTGACTCCCTGTAAGGTACTTACTACTGACCCTGTCTATGTGACTCCCTGTAAGGTACTTACTACTGACCCTGTCCATGTGACTCCCTGTAAGGTACTTACTACTGATCCTATCCATATGACTCCCTGTAAGGTACTTACTACTGACCCTGTCCATGTGACTCCCTGTAAGGTATTTACTACTGACACTGTCCATGTGACTTCCTGTAAGTTACTTGCTACTGAGATCCTGTCTATGTAACTCCCTGTAAGATACTTACTACTGACCCTGTCTATGTAACTCCCTGTAAGGCACTCACTACTGACCTTTTCCATGTGACTCCCTGTAAGGTACTTACTACTGACCCTGTCTATGTGACTCCCTGTAAGTTACTTACTTCTGACCCTGTGTATGTGACTCCCTGTATGGTATTTAATACTGAACCTGTCTCATGTGACTCCCTGTAAGGTACTTACTACTGACCCTGTCTATGTGACTCCCTGTAAGATACTTACTACTGATCCTGTCTATGTGACTCCCTGTAAGGTACTTACTACTGACCCTGTCCATGTGACTACCTGTATGGTACTTACTACTGACCCTGTCTATGTGACTCCCTGTAAGGTACTTACTACTGATCCTGTCTATGTGACCCCTGTAAGGTACTTACTACTGACCCTGTCTATGTGACTCCCTGCAAGGTATTTAATACTGACACTGTCCATGTGACTCCCTGTATGGTACTTACTACTGACCCTATCCATATGACTCTCTGTAAGGTACTTACTACTGACCCTGTCCATGTGACTCCATGCAAGGTACTTACTACTGACCCTCTCTATGTGACTCCCTGTAAGGTACTTACTACTGACCCTGTCCATGTGACTCCCTGTAAGGTACTTACTACTGACCCTGTCAATGTGACTCACTGTATGGTACTTACTACTCACCCTGTCTATGTGACTCCCTGTAAGGTACTTAGAACTGACCCTGTCTATGTGACTCCCTGTAAGGTACTTACTACTCACCCTGTCTATGTGACTCCCTGTAAGGTACTTACTACTGACCCTGTCTATGTGACTCCCTGTAAGGTACTTACTACTGACCCTGTCCATGTGACTCCCTGTAAGGTACTTACTACTGATCCTATCCATATGACTCCCTGTAAGGTACTTACTACTCACCCTGTCTATGTGACTCCCTGTAAGGTACTTACTACTGACCCTGTCTATGTGACTCCCTGTAAGGTACTTACTACTGACCCTGTCCATGTGACTCCCTGTAAGGTACTTACTACTGACCCTGTCTATGTGACTCCCTGTAAGGTACTTACTACTCACCCTGTCTATGTGACTCCCTGTAAGGTACTTACTACTGACCCTGTCTATGTGACTCCATGTAAGGTACTTACTACTGACCCTATCCATATGACTCCCTGTAAGGTACTTACTACTGACCCTGTCTATGTGACTCCCTGCAAGGTACTTAATACTGACCCTGTCTATGTGACTCCTGTATGGTACTTACTACTGACCCTGTCCATGTGACTCCCTGTAAGGTACTTACTACTGACACTGTCCATGTGACTCCCTGTAAGGTATTTACTTCTGACCTTGTCCATGTGAATCCCTGTAAGGTATTTACTTCTGACCCTGTCCATGTGACTCCCTGTAAGGTACTTACTACTGACCATGTCCATGTGACTCCCTGTAAGGTACTTACTACTGACCCTGTCCATGTGACTCCCTGTAAGGTACTTACTACTGACCCTGTCCATGTGACTCCCTGTAAGGTACTTACTACTGACCCTGTGTATGTGACTCCCTGTATGGTATTAATACTGAACCTGTCCATGTGACTCCCTGTAAGGTACTTACTTCTGATCCTGTCTATGCGACTCCCTGTATGGTACTTACTACTCTGACCCTGTCTATGGGACTCCCTGTAAGGTACTTACTACTGATCCTGTCTATGTGACTCCCTGTAAGGTATTTACTACTGACACTGTCTTTGTGACCCTCTGTAAGGTACTTACTACTGACTGTCTATGTGACTCCCTGTAAGGTACTTACTACTGACCCTGTCTATGTGACTCCTTGCATGATACTTACTACTGATCCTGTCTTTGTGACTCCCTGTAAGATACTTACTACTGATCCTGTCCATGTGACTCCCTGTAAGGTACTTACTACTGACCCTGTGTATGTGACTCCCTGTAAGGTATTTACTACTCACATTGTCCATGTGACTCACTGTAAGGTACTTACTACTGACCCTGTCCATGTGACTCCCTGTAAGGTATTTACTACTGACACTGTCCATGTGACTTCCTGTAAGTTACTTGCTACTGAGATCCTGTCTATGTAACTCCCTGTAAGATACTTACTACTGACCCTGTCTATGTAACTCCCTGTAAGGCACTCACTACTGACCTTGTCCATGTGACTCCCTGTAAGGTACTTACTACTGACCCTGTCTATGTGACTCCCTGTAAGTTACTTACTTCTGACCCTGTGTATGTGACTCCCTGTATGGTATTTAATACTGAACCTGTCTCATGTGACTCCCTGTAAGGTACTTACTACTGACCCTGTCTATGTGACTCCCTGTAAGATACTTACTACTGATCCTGTCTATGTGACTCCCTGTAAGGTACTTACTACTGACCCTGTCTATGTGACTCCCTGTATGGTACTTACTACTGATCCTGTCTATGTGACTCCCTGTAAGGTATTTACTACTCACACTGTCCATGTGATTCACTGTAAGGTACTTACTACTGACCCTGTCCATGTGACTCCCTGTAAGGTACTTACTACTGACCCTGTCTATGTGACTCCCTGTAAGGTACTTACTACTGACCCTGTCTATGTGACTCCCTGTAAGGTACTTTCTACTGACCCTGTCTTTGTGACTCCCTGTAAGGTACTTCCTACTCACCTTATCCATGTGACTCCCTGAAAGGTACTTACTACTGACACTGTCCATGTGACTTCCTGTAAGTTACTTGCTACTGATATCCTGTCAATGTGACTCCCTGTATGGTACTTACTACTGACCCTATCCATATGACTCCCTGTAAGGTACTTACTACTCACCCTGTCCCTGTGACACCCTGTAAGTTACTTGCTACTGAGATCCTGTCAATGTGACTCCCTGTATTGTACTTACTACTGACCCTATCCATATGACTCCCTGTAAGGTACTTACTACTGACCCTGTCCATGTGACTCCCTGTATGGTACTTACTACTGACCCTGTCTATGGGACTCCCTGTAAGGTACTTACTACTGACCCTGTCCATGCGAATCCCTGTAAGGTACTTACTACTGACCCTGTCTATGTGACTCCCTGTAAGGTACTTACTACTGACCCTGTCCATGTGACTCCTTGTAAGGTATTTACTACTGACACTGTCCATCTGACTTCCTGTAAGGTAATTGCTACTGAGATCCTGTCAATGTGACTCCCTGTATGGTACTTACTACTGACCCTATCCATATGACTCCCTGTAAGGTACTTACTACTGACCCTGTCTATGTGACTCCATGTAAGGTACTTACTACTGACCCTGTCCATGTGACTCCCTGTAAGGTACTTACTACTGACCCTGTCCATGTGACTTCCTGTAAGGTACTTACTACTGACCATGTCCATGTGACTCCCTGTAAGGTACTTACTACTGACCCTGTCTATGTGACTCCCTGTATGGTACTTACTACTGACCCTGTCTATGGGACTCCCTGTAAGGTACTTACTACTGATCCTGTCTATGTGACTCCCTGTAAGGTATTTACTACTGACACTGTCTTTGTGACCCTCTGCAAGGTACTTACTACTGACTGTCTATGTGACTCCCTGTAAGGTACTTACTACTGACCCTGTCTATGTGACTCCCTGCATGATACTTACTACTGATCCTGTCTATGTGACTCCCTGTAAGATACTTACTACTGATCCTGTCCATGTGACTCCCTGTAAGGTACTTACTACTGACCCTGTGTATGTGACTCCCTGTAAGGTATTTACTACTCACATTGTCCATGTGACTCACTGTAAGGTACTTACTACTGACCCTGTCTATGTAACTCCCTGTAAGGCACTCACTACTGACCTTGTCCATGTGACTCCCTGTAAGGTACTTACTACTGACCCTGTCTATGTGACTCCCTGTAAGTTACTTACTACTGACCCTGTCCATGTGACTCCCTGTAAGGTACTTACTTCTGACCCTGTCTATGTGACTCCCTGTAAGTTACTTACTACTGACCCTGTCCATGTGACTCCCTGTAAGGTACTTACTTCTGACCCTGTGTATGTGACTCCCTGTATGGTATTTAATACTGAACCTGTCTCATGTGACTCCCTGTAAGGTCCTTACTACTGACCCTGTCTATGTGACTCCCTGTAAGATACTTACTACTGATCCTGTCTATGTGACTCCCTGTAAGGTACTTACTACTGACCCTGTCTATGTGACTCCCTGTATGGTACTTACTACTGATCCTGTCTATGTGACTCCCTGTAAGGTATTTACTACTCACACTGTCCATGTGACTCACTGTAAGGTACTTACTACTGACCCTGTCCATGTGACTCCCTGTAAGGTACTTACTACTGACCCTGTCTATGTGACTCCCTGTAAGGTATTTACTGCTGACACTGTCCATGTGACTTCCTGTAAGTTACTTGCTACTGAGATCCTGTCTATGTAACTCCCTGTAAGATACTTACTACTGACCCTGTCTATGTAACTCCCTGTAAGGCACTCACTACTGACCTTGTCCATGTGACTCCCTGTAAGGTACTTACTACTGACCCTGTCTATGTGTATGGTACTTACTACTGATCCTGTCTATGTTACTCCCTGTAAGGTATTTACTACTCACACTGTCCATGTGACTCACTGTAAGGTACTTACTACTCACACTGTCCATGTGACTCACTGTAAGGTACTTACTACTGACCCTGTCCATGTGACTACCTGTAAGGTATTTACTACTGACCCTGTCCATGTGACTTCCTGTAAGGTATTTACTACTGACCCTGTCCATGTGACTACCTGTAAGGTACTTGCTACCTACCCTGTCCATGCAACTCCCTGTAAGGTACTTACTACTGACCCTGTCCATGTGACTACCTGTAAGGTATTTACTACTGACACTGTCCATGTGACTACCTGTAAGGTACTTACTACTGACCCTGTCTATGTGACTCCCTGTATGGTACTTACTACTGACCCTGTCTAAGTAACTCCCTGTAAGGCACTCACTACTGACCTTGTCCATGTGACTCCCTGTAAGGTACTTACTACTGACCCTGTCTATGTGTATGGTACTTACTACTGATCCTGTCTATGTTACTCCCTGTAAGGTATTTACTACTCACACTGTCCATGTGACTCACTGTAAGGTACTTACTACTCACACTGTCCATGTGACTCACTGTAAGGTACTTACTACTGACCCTGTCCATGTGACTACCTGTAAGGTATTTACTACTGACACTGTCCATGTGACTACCTGTAAGGTATTTACTACTGACCCTGTCCATGTGACTACCTGTAAGGTACTTACTACCTACCCTGTCCATGCAACTCCCTGTACGGTACTTACTACTGACCCTGTCCATGTGACTACCTGTAAGGTATTTACTACTGACACTGTCCATGTGACTACCTGTAAGGTATTTACTACTGACCCTGTCCATGTGACTCCTTGTAAGGTATTTACTACTGACACTGTCCATCTGACTTCCTGTAAGGTAATTGCTACTGAGATCCTGTCAATGTGACTCCCTGTATGGTACTTACTACTGACCCTGTCTATGTAAGTCCCTGTAAGGCACTCACTACTGACCTTGTCAATGCGACTCCCTGTAAGGTATTTACTACTGACACTGTCCATGTGACTTCCTGTAAGTTACTTGCTACTGAGATCCTGTCTATGTAACTCCCTGTAAGATACTTACTTCTGACCCTGTCTATGTAACTCCCTGTAAGGCACTCACTACTGACCTTGTCCATGTGACTCCCTGTAAGGTACTTACTACTGACCCTGTCTATGTGACTCCCTGTAAGTTACTTACTTCTGACCCTGTGTATGTGACTCCCTGTATGGTATTTAATACTGAACCTGTCTCATGTGACTCCCTGTAAGGTACTTACTACTGACCCTGTCTATGTGACTCCCTGTAAGATACTTACTACTGATCCTGTCTATGTGACTCCCTGTAAGGTACTTACTACTGACCCTGTCTATGTGACTCCCTGTATGGTACTTACTACTGATCCTGTCTATGTGACTCCCTGTAAGGTATTTACTACTCACACTGTCCATGTGATTCACTGTAAGGTACTTACTACTGACCCTGTCCATGTGACTCCCTGTAAGGTACTTACTACTGACCCTGTCTATGTGACTCCCTGTAAGGTACTTACTACTGACCCTGTCTATGTGACTCCCTGTAAGGTACTTTCTACTGACCCTGTCTTTGTGACTCCCTGTAAGGTACTTCCTACTCACCTTATCCATGTGACTCCCTGAAAGGTACTTACTACTGACACTGTCCATGTGACTTCCTGTAAGTTACTTGCTACTGAGATCCTGTCAATGTGACTCCCTGTATGGTACTTACTACTGACCCTATCCATATGACTCCCTGTAAGGTACTTACTACTGACCCTATCCATATGACTCCCTGTAAGGTACTTACTACTGACCCTGTCTATGTGACTCCCTGTAAGGTACTTAATACTGACCCTGTCTATGTGACTCCCTGTAAGGTACTTACTACTGACCCTGTCCATGTGACTCCTTGTAAGGTATTTACTACTGACACTGTCCATCTGACTTCCTGTAAGGTAATTGCTACTGAGATCCTGTCCATGCGACTCCCTGTAAGGTACTTACTACTGACCCTGTCTATGTGACCCCCTGTAAGGTACTTACTACTGATCCTGTCCATGTGACTCCCAGTAAGGTACTTACTACTGACCCTGTCCATGTGACCCCCTGTAAGGTACTTACTACTGACCCTGTCTATGTGACTCACTGTATGGTACTTACTACTGACCATGTCTATGTGACTCCCTGTAAGGTACTTACTACTGACCCTGTCCATGTGACTCCCTGTAAGGTACTTACTACTGACCCTGTCCATGTGACTCCCTGTAAGGTATTTACTACTGACCCTGTCCATGTGACTCACTGTAAGGTATTTACTACTGACCCTGTCCATGTGACTCCCTGTAAGGTATTTACTACTGACCCTGTCCATGTGACTCCCTGTAAGGTATCTACTACTGACCCTGTCCATGTGACTCCCTGTAAGGTACTTACTACTGACCCTGTCTATGTGACTCACTGTAAGGTACTTACTACTGACCCTATCCATATGACTCCCTGTAAGGTACTTACTACTGACCCTGTCCATGTGACTCCCTGTAAGGTATTTACTACTGACCCTGTCCATGTGACTCCCTGTAAGGTATTTACTACTGACCCTGTCCATGTGACTCCCTGTAAGGTATTTACTACTGACCCTGTCCATGTGACTCCCTGTAAGGTATTTACTACTGACCCTGTCCATGTGACTCCCTGTAAGGTACTTACTACTGACCCTGTCCATGTGACTCCTTGTAAGGTATTTACTACTGACACTGTCCATCTGACTTCCTGTAAGGTAATTGCTACTGAGATCCTGTCAATGTGACTCCCTGTATGGTACTTACTACTGACCCTATCCATATGACTCCCTGTAAGGTACTTACTACTGACCCTATCCATATGACTCCCTGTAAGGTACTTACTACTGACCCTGTCTATGTGACTCCCTGTAAGGTACTTAATACTGACCCTGTCTATGTGACTCCCTGTAAGGTACTTACTACTGACCCTGTCCATGTGACTCCTTGTAAGGTATTTACTACTGACACTGTCCATCTGACTTCCTGTAAGGTAATTGCTACTGAGATCCTGTCAATGTGACTCCCTGTATGGTACTTACTACTGACCCTATCCATATGACTCCCTGTAAGGTATTTACTACTGACCCTGTCCATGTGACTCCCTGTAAGGTACTTACTACTGACCATGTCCATGTGACTCCCTGTAAGGTACTTACTACTGACCCTGTCTATGTGACTCCCTGTATGGTACTTACTACTGACCCTGTCTATGGGACTCCCTGTAAGGTACTTACTACTGATCCTGTCTATGTGACTCCCTGTATGGTATTTACTACTGACACTGTCTTTGTGACCCTCTGTAAGGTACTTACTACTGACTGTCTATGTGACTCCCTGTAAGGTACTTACTACTGACCCTGTCTATGTGACTCCCTGCATGATACTTACTACTGATCCTGTCTATGTGACTCCCTGTAAGATACTTACTACTGATCCTGTCCATGTGACTCCCTGTAAGGTACTTACTACTGACCCTGTGTATGTGACTCCCTGTAAGGTATTTACTACTCACATTGTCCATGTGACTCACTGTAAGGTACTTACTACTGACCCTGTCCATGTGACTCCCTGTAAGGTATTTACTACTGACACTGTCCATGTGACTCCCTGTAAGGTACTTACTTCTGACCCTGTCTATGTGACTCCCTGTAAGTTACTTACTACTGACCCTGTCCATGTGACTCCCTGTAAGGTACTTACTTCTGACCCTGTGTATGTGACTCCCTGTATGGTATTTAATACTGAACCTGTCTCATGTGACTCCCTGTAAGGTACTTACTACTGACCCTGTCTATGTGACTCCCTGTAAGATACTTACTACTGATCCTGTCTATGTGACTCCCTGTAAGGTACTTACTACTGACCCTGTCTATGTGACTCCCTGTATGGTACTTACTACTGATCCTGTCTATGTGACTCCCTGTAAGGTATTTACTACTCACACTGTCCATGTGACTCACTGTAAGGTACTTACTACTGACCCTGTCCATGTGACTCCCTGTAAGGTACTTACTACTGACCCTGTCTATGTGACTCCCTGTAAGGTATTTACTACTGACACTGTCCATGTGACTTCCTGTAAGTTACTTGCTACTGAGATCCTGTCTATGTAACTCCCTGTAAGATACTTACTACTGATCCTGTCTATGTAACTCCCTGTAAGGCACTC
Organism: Limnoperna fortunei; assembly: GCA_944474755.1. Taxonomy (NCBI): domain Eukaryota; kingdom Metazoa; phylum Mollusca; class Bivalvia; order Mytilida; family Modiolidae; genus Limnoperna; species Limnoperna fortunei. The sequence continues at coordinate 48,328,602 of OX104125.1, forward strand.
ACTACTGACCTTGTCCATGTGACTCCCTGTAAGGTACTTACTACTGACCCTGTCTATGTGTATGGTACTTACTACTGATCCTGTCTATGTTACTCCCTGTAAGGTATTTACTACTCACACTGTCCATGTGACTCACTGTAAGGTACTTACTACTGACACTGTCCATGTGACTCCCTGTAAGGTGCTTACTACTGACCCTGTCTATGTGACTCCCTGTAAGGTACTTACTACAGACCCTGTCTATGTGACTCTCTGTTATGGTACTTACTACTGACCCTGTCCATGTGACTCCCTGTTAGGTACTTACTACTGACCCTGTGTATGTGACTCTCTGTAAGGTACTTACTACTGACCCTGTCTATGTGATTCCCTGTAAGATACTTACTGCTGACCCTGTCTATGTGACTCCGTCTAAGGTACTTACTAATGACCCTGTCCATGTGACTCTCTGTATGTGAACATTTGATTATAAGTTGGAAATCAATGTCATTGCTATTGAAATTTAAGCCAATATGAGAAAGACCACTGAACATTAGTTAAACAATCAGCATTTCAATTCTTAACTTACTTTTGTTTAAATCTGGTATCTTGAATTCCTGTAAAACACACAATATGTCAGTCAGATATAACTTAACAATATATAAATATTTAAATATACTTCAGACAAAAACGTTTCTCTATTACACTGATTTAAACAATAGGACACTGGAGCACCTGGACTCATCCTCGGTGGATTCCTGTTGCTTTATTGTTGGTTTTGTGTGTTTGTTTTTGTTGTTGTCCCCTCTTTTGTGTTACCATGACATTTTGTCGGTCCTCGATTTTTCGTTTTCTGAATACACCTTGGTATCTTCGATTCTTTTTTCTTGATTGTAGTATGTACAATTAACTGATGTCTGCAAATTAACAGCAGCTATATCTATTATAAAAACTTATTGTCATAAATAGGTTTTACCTTCCTGACCTTTAAATTGTAGCTGTGCTGGATTATAATCTTCATCCTAGAAAAAGAAAATTAACAATTATGAACATATCTGAATGAACATTCCCTGTTACAAGGGTTTTTGTATGAACTATTTCAACATAGACATGTAGATGTATTTATGCAACAGTTACATTCATTTGTAAATGCACACATGGAAAAGGAAAAGAAAACTGAATATAAACAGCGTCTCTTCTAAAATATGAAACATCTGGAAATCCTCAACAATTCTATCAAGTAATTAATAGACAACAATAATTTATTTAGCATGATCAGTGTATGTTGTATATACACCGTGTTGCAGACATATCCTGAGTTTACTAGTTCTTGCTTAAACTCCTTCAAGCATGTTTAGTTTTGTTTGTTTGAATGATGTTTAATGCCAGTTTCAGCAAGTTGTCTGTATATCATGGCATCCAGTTTTTATCGGGGTAGGAAGCCAGATAACCCTGAGAAAACCCGGACCTTCAGTAGGAAAACTGGCAATCCTTGTCAATTGGGATTGGAGTCAAGCACAACCTGCCCGCAATCTCAGTGTGGACAACTGAGGCCACAGCATGTTAAGTGTATTTTGTTTATAGATGGTGTTATACTATCATACATACACTGAATCAGTGTTACCAGTTTTGTTTGTTTAGTGCAGAAGCAGAATTACTTATGTTAATGGTTCTGGTGTGCAGTAACAATTTACAGTTGTTAAAGATTAGGTTGTCTTTGGAAGCATAAAATAATGTTCCTGTATGCTGCAGTTACAATTAATAATAATAAGAACAATATAAATGTAGGTATTTAGATTCCAAAAGTCTTTTGTTTGATTGAATGAGATTTTAATAAAAAAAATTTCAGCACGTGTTCAGCTTCTTGTATATCATGACATTAAGTTTTTATTAAAGAAAGCTCGAGTACCCAGTGAAAGCCCTAAACCTTTGGAAGCTGGAGTTTCCAGTGGAACCCCCTGACCTTTTGTAGCTTGAGTACCCAATGGAAAACTTGACCTTTGGTAGCTGGAGTACCCAATGGAAACCCTGACCTTTGGTAGCTGGAGAACCCAGTGGAAACCCTTGACATTTGGTAGCTGGAGTACCCAGTGGAAACTCTTGACTTTTGGTAGCTGCAGTACCCAGTGGAAAGCCCTGAAGAATTGGTAGCTGGAGTACCCAGTGGAAACTCTTGACTTTTGGTAGCTGCAGTACCCAGTGGAAAGCCCTGAAGAATTGATAGCTGGAGCACCCAGTGGAAACCCTTAACATTTGGTATCTTGAGTACCCGGTGGACACTCCCGACCTGTGGTAGCTGGAGTACACAGTGGAAAGCCGTGACCATTGGTAGCTGGAGCACCCAATGGAAACCCTGACCTTTGGTAGCTAGAGTACCCAGTGGAAACCCTGACCTTTGGTAGCTAGAGTACCCAGTGGAAACCGCTGGCAATTGGTAACTGGATTACCCAGTGGAAACCTTGACCTGTGGTAATTGGATTACCCAGTGGAAACTCCTGATCATTGGTAGCTGGAGTACCCAGTGGAAACCCCTGGCAATTGGTAACTGGATTACCCAGTGGAAACCCTGACCTTTGGTAATTGGATTACCCAGTGGAAACCCTGACCTTTCGTAGCTGGAGTACCCAGTGGAAACCCCTGACATTTTGTAGCTAGAGTACCCAGTGGAAACCCTGACCTTAGGTAGCTGGATTACCCAGTGGAAACCCTGACCTTTGGTAGCTAGAGTACCCAGTGGAAACCCTGACCTTTGGTAGCTAGAGTACCCAGTGGAAACCCTGACCTTTCGTAGCTGGAGTACCCAGTGGAAACTGTTGATCATTGGTAGCTGGAGTACCCAGTGGAAACCCCTGGCAATTGGTAACTGGATTACCCAGTGGAAACCCCTGACATTTGGTAGCTGGAGTACCCAATGGAAACCCCTGACCTTTGATAGCTAGAGTACCCAGTGGAAACCCTGACCTTTGGTAGCTAGAGTACCCAGTGGAAACCCTGACCTTTCGTAGCTGGAGTACCCAGTGGAAACTGTTGATCATTGGTAGCTGGAGTACCCAGTGGAAACCCCTGGCAATTGGTAACTGGATTACCCAGTGGAAACCCCTGACATTTGGTAGCTGGAGTACCCAATGGAAACCCCTGACCTTTGATAGCTAGAGTACCCAGTGGAAACCCCTGACGTTTGGTAGCTAGAGTACCCAATGGAAACCCCTGACCTTTGATAGCTGGAGCACCCAGTGGAAACCCCTGACCTTTGATAGCTGGAGCATCCAGTGGAAACCCCTGACCTTTGATAGCTGGAGCACCCAGTGGAAACCCTGACCTTTGGTAGCTGGAGTACCCAGTGGAAACCCCTGACCTTTGATAGCTGGAGTATCCAGTGGAAACCCTAAACCTTAGGTAGCTGGAGTACCCAGTGGAAACCCTGACCTTTGGTAGCTAGAGTACCCAGTGGAAACCCTGACCTTTGGTAGCTAGAGTACCCAGTGGAAACCCTGACCTTTCGTAGCTGGAGTACCCAGTGGAAACTGTTGATCATTGGTAGCTGGAGTACCCAGTGGAAACCCCTGGCAATTGGTAACTGGATTACCCAGTGGAAACCCCTGACATTTGGTAGCTGGAGTACCCAATGGAAACCCCTGACCTTTGATAGCTAGAGTACCCAGTGGAAACCCCTGACGTTTGGTAGCTAGAGTACCCAATGGAAACCCCTGACTTTTGATAGCTGGAGCACCCAGTGGAAACCCCTGACCTTTGATAGCTGGAGCATCCAGTGGAAACCCCTGACCTTTGATAGCTGGAGCACCCAGTGAAAACCCTGACCTTTGGTAGCTGGAGTACCCAGTGGAAACCCCTGACCTTTGATAGCTGGAGTATCCAGTGGAAACCCTAAACCTTAGGTAGCTGGAGTACCCAGTGGAAACCCTGACCTTTGGTAGCTAGAGTACCCAGTGGAAACCCTGACCTTTGGTAGCTAGAGTACCCAGTGGAAACCCTGACCTTTGGTAGCTGGAGTACCCAGTGGAAACCCTGAACCTTAGGTAGCTGGAGTACCCAGTGGAAACCCTGACCTTTGGTAGCTAGAGTACCCAGTGGAAACCCCTGGCAATTGGTAACCAGATTACCCAGTGGAAACTCCTGACCATTGGTAGCCGAGTACCCAGTTGAAACAACTGACCATTGGTAGCAAAGTACCCAGTGGAAACCCTGAACCTTAGGTAGCTGGAGCATCCAGTGGAAACCCCTGACCTTTGATAGCTGGAGCACCCAGTGAAAACCCTGACCTTTGGTAGCTGGAGTACCCAGTGGAAACCCCTGACCTTTGATAGCTGGAGTATCCAGTGGAAACCCTAAACCTTAGGTAGCTGGAGTACCCAGTGGAAACCCCTGACCTTTGATAGCTGGAGCACCCAGTGAAAACCCTGACCTTTGGTAGCTGGAGTACCCAGTGGAAACCCCTGACCTTTGATAGCTGGAGTATCCAGTGGAAACCCTAAACCTTAGGTAGCTGGAGTACCCAGTGGAAACCCTGACCTTTGGTAGCTAGAGTACCCAGTGGAAACCCTGACCTTTGGTAGCTAGAGTACCCAGTGGAAACCCTGACCTTTGGTAGCTGGAGTACCCAGTGGAAACCCTGAACCTTAGGTAGCTGGAGTACCCAGTGGAAACCCTGACCTTTGGTAGCTAGAGTACCCAGTGGAAACCCCTGGCAATTGGTAACCAGATTACCCAGTGGAAACTCCTGACCATTGGTAGCCGAGTACCCAGTTGAAACAACTGACCATTGGTAGCAAAGTACCCAGTGGAAACCCTGAACCTTAGGTAGCTGGAGTGCCCAGTGGAAACCCATGTCCTTTGGTAACTGAAGTACTACCCAATGGACACCCTCAACCTTTGGTAGCTGAAGTAACTAGTGTAAACCCCTGACCTTTGGTACCTGGAGTACCCAGTGTAAACCCCTGACCTTTGGTACCTGGAGTACCCAGTGTAAACCCCTGACCTTTGGTACCTGGAGTACCCAGTGTAAACCCCTGACCTTTGGTAACTGGAGTACCGCGTGGACATCATCAACCTTTGGTAACTGACGTACCCAGTGGAAGCCCTTGACCTTTGGTAAATGGAGTACCCAGTGGAAGCCCCTGACCTTTGGTAACTGGTATACCCATTGGAAACTAATTGGCTGCCACTTGAAAAGTATGGCATATTGAGTAGGGATGGATAATTAAGACTTTTATAGAGGTTTCAATGAGGCTTATCTTTTTATCAAATCTACAAAAGGGGCCTTTATTCTGCAAAGAGATTGGCCCTATCCAACCAAACACTTTACACACTGGCATAATTTCCCTATTATAACCTGTCAACCAAATAAGAGGGCCTCCCCTATCCGCCATCTGGTGACGTGTTGGGCATCTGTGCACATGGAGTACTGTGAACCTTCCAGTATGGTCCCAAAGAATCAGTTAAAAGGTTTTAAAATATTTAACAACAACAACTGGTTATTGGCTATAAAAGTGAAGTTTATCAACTTAACCTACATTTTACACGTTTCATAATTTGTTTTAAAGAAGCAGCAAATAAAAAATGTATTCAAATTTACTGTACTAAAATAAATGAATGTATGACATAAAGACTTAAAGATGATGGGGACACATCTAATAGGCTATATAATAAAAATACAATTATTGATAAGATTTCCTACCTCTGTATAGTCTTCAAACCATGTCTGAAAGAAATCTTGAGTGTTATGACTATCACTATGTTCTTCACAAAAGTATTCATCTTCTAAATCCAGTATCTCACTGTAGCTATGGCGACCATCAGAAATGTGTATGTTGCCATCTGAGCACTTTAACTTTACAGTGTAACTCACACTCCTTGTTTCAAATCTTTCTTTGACTCTCTCTACTGTTACTTTCATTTCTTCTAGGATTGCTTTACATGTTCCTTTCTCCACATTTTTCCATTGCCATATCTGTAGTGCTATTGTGTTTTTACAGAAACACAAAATAAATTTTCTGAACTTGGTAATGTCAAGAAAGAATACTCCCATACCATGATAAAGAGCCATTCGCCCTGTTTTTGGTTCAGTGCACATAGCATACTGACTGATATAATGACACAAAATATGGTTGAAAAAATCAAACGGCATAAAATTAAACTCAATACACAACCATGGTGTGCGCTTACAGTTATCTCTTTTTGCATTAAACATAGCAATGATATCTGTAATTGAAGCTTTCTCAGAGATCATGCAAGGCATATAATAAGTAGGTAAGATCTTCCTTTGTCCATTTTCCATCAAACAGTCAGGGGTAATACTTGTACAAGTGTATTGTTTTAACCCAGAGAGGTAAAGATTATCGACTGAAAAGAGTAATATTTTTAAACTTATGTATGTCATTATTTTTTACTGTATTAAGTAAAAAAATAAAGATCTTGGAGTTGTCCCCCTTAAACTATTATTTCATTTTTTTACTTGTGTGAGTAATTTTTTTTTCTTTAGTAGTTATAAACTTATCCTGAATTTTATCAATTAAATAAATGAGATTATCTCCCTTAAATCCAACTAAAATATGTATCATTGTTTTTAAAATTGAAAAAGAACACCAACAAATGTATCCAACATGTTTATTCTTTTCATTAATATACAAGACTAAAAACCTATACTGAGCACAACATTTTGTAACGATAGCAATTGAATTTTCCTCTAATAATAATAAAAATATCATTAAAGTGTATTGATATGATCATAAAAGTGTATCAATATTTAATCTGTGTAAATGAATCAAACAACATGGATAGAGCACTAAAACTGTAGTTATCTAGCATTGGTTTTCTCAGTTTTATTATGCGAATAATGATATAACATGTAAAACAGCATATTCTCTAGATATAGCTAAGAAACGAAACACAATTAATAATGGTAACATTTAATAACATCATGAAAAAAACTTTAATGCTCTCATTTATGAATTTTCCTGGTTCAGTACTTGTAACATTTTTACAAATATAAAAAAAAATAAAAGAAAAAATTTATTTGGTTTAATCTGTAGGTAGCCTTTTAAGTTGAATGTTTTACCCCTCTTCTGAAATGTATATCGCTTTGTATCATGTTATCTAAATCATTACAAATGACAAATGAATACTCAACCTATGACATTCTCATATTTTTTTATAAAGCTTCATTTTGCTATTCTATATAGTATATACCACTTCAGTCTTTTTGTTCTCTAACAAGTAAGAAATGTTTACCCATTTACAATATAATTTTACTGTTATTAATCTCCCTAAACTACAATCCGATCAATAAATAAAAAACTCTAACAGTTACATGTACAAAATAATTTTAAATTATATAGTTCAATGTATGAGAAGAAAATTGTTAAAAATGCTTTGAGTGGTTCACTTGTCACCGAACCAAAGATGAATGATTTCAATAGTAAACTTATTTATGAGATTAAATATTTTATTGAGACCAAATGTTTTTATTCAATTAATTATGTATGTCAATTTTTATCTTTATTAACTTCACACAAGTTCTAGTATTAGTGAACTAATAATTTTAACTTTGACTTGTTTAAGACAAATATTTTATCCACCTTCCTACATGTGTATCCTTTGTAACGAGATTTTATCAAAAACATCTTAAAATGAGAAACACATACTCATCATGATGCTCATCTTACAAATATGCTTCAATTATGGCTTTCTCACAAGTTTAATAAAAGATGGATTTTGCTATTATATATAATATACACCATTGCAGTTTTTTTATTGAATGACTCCAGCAGTTACAATTTAATTAAAAATTATATAGTTCATTGTATATGCAACAGTTGTATGAAACGTACAAGAGTATGTGGAAAATTTTGAAAAAATGGCTTTGGATGGTGTAAGAACCAAAAGATTAGAGATTTCAATAGTAAACTTATTTACAGAGATTAAAATATTTTAGTGACCAAATGCTTTTATTCAATAAATTATTTATCTTACTAACCACACTTGTAGAGCATCGCACAAGTTTAGGATTAGTGAACTTCTGACTTGAGTCATATACCCACCTTCTTACATCTTCATGCTTTGTAACAAGATTTTACCAAAAACATTTTAAAATGACAAACAGATACTCTTCTTACAAATATGCTTCAATTATGGCTTTCTCACAAGTTTGATAAAAGATTGATTTTGCTATCATATATAATATATACCACTGCAGTTTTTTTTACTCTACCAAGCAAGAAAAATTTATGTGTTTGCATAAGAGCTTGATTTTGCTATCATGCAGTTTATATATAACATTAGAATATTTTTTTACTCCAACAAGTAAAAATTTGTGTGCCCATTTACACAATATTAATTGACTGTTATTCAACTACCTAAACTAAAAACCAATTAATAAATTAATGACTCCAACATTTACAACTTATTTTTCATATTTGATCAAATATTTTTGCTATTCTATATAATATATACCATTGAAGTCTTTTTTACTCTAACAAGTAAGAAATTTTAACCCATTTACATAACATTGTTTTACTGTTGTTGATCTCCCTAAACTATTATCCAATTTTAGAAAATTAGTGACTCCTCAGTAAACTGATTGAATATTTTAGTGAGAACAAATGTTTTTATGTGCTTAATGATGCATGTCAATTTTTATCTTATTAACTTCACTTGAGGTCTAGTATTAGTGAGCAAGAAATTTTAACTTTGACTTGTTTAAGACAAATATTTTATCCACCTTCATACATGTGTATACTTTATAATAAAATTTTACCACAAACATCTTGAATGATAAACACATATTCATCTTACAGATATGCTTCAATTATCGCATTGTCACAAGTTTGATAAAAGATTGATTTTGCTATTATATATAATATATACCACTGCAGTTTTTTTTACTCTACCAAGCAAGAAAAATTTATGTGTTTGCATAAGAGCTTGATTTTGCTATCATGCAGTTTATATATAACATTAGAATATTTTTTTACTCCAACAAATAAAATTTGTGTGCCCATTTACACAATATTAATTGACTGTTATTCAACTACCTAAACTAAAAACCAATTAATAAATTAATGACTCCAACATTTACAACTTATTTTTCATATTTGATCAAATATTTTTGCTATTATACCATTGAAGTCTTTTTTTACTCTAACAAGTAAGAAATTTTAACCCATTTACATAACATTGTTTTACTGTTGTTGATCTCCCTAAACTATTATCCAATTTTAGAAAATTAGTGACTCCTCAGTAAACTGATTGAATATTTTAGTGAGAACAAATGTTTTTATGTGCTTAATGATGCATGTCAATTTTTATCTTATTAACTTCACTTGAGGTCTAGTATTAGTGAGCAAGAAATTTTAACTTTGACTTGTTTAAGACAAATATTTTATCCACCTTCATACATGTGTATACTTTATAATAAAATTTTACCACAAACATCTTGAATGATAAACACATATTCATCTTACAGATATGCTTCAATTATCGCATTGTCACAAGTTTGATAAAAGATTGATTTTGCTATTATATATAATATATACCATTGCAGTTTTTTTACTCCTACAAGCAAGAAATATTTACTGGTTTGCATAAGAGCTTGATTTTGCTATCATATAGTTAATATATAACATTAGAATATTTTTTTACTCCAACAAGTAAAAATTTCTGTGCCCATTTAATATTAATTGACTGTTATTCAACTACCTAAACTAAAAACCAATTAATAAATTAATGACTCCAACATTTACAACTTATTTTTCATATTTGATCAAATATTTTTGCTATTCTATATAATATATACCATTGAAGTCTTTTTTTACTCTAACAAGTAAGAAATTTTAACCCATTTACATAACATTGTTTTACTGTTGTTGATCTCCCTAAACTATTATCCAATTTTAGTAAATTAGTGACTCCTCAGTAAACTGATTGAATATTTTAGTGAGAACAAATGTTTTTATGTGCTTAATGATGCATGTCAATTTTTATCTTATTAACTTCACTTGAGGTCTAGTATTAGTGAGCAAGAAATTTTAACTTTGACTTGTTCAAGACAAATATTTTATCCACCTTCATACATGTGTATTCTTTATAATAAAATTTAACCACAAACATCTTGAATGATAAACACATATTCATCTTACAGATATGCTTCAATTATCGCATTGTCACAAGTTTGATAAAAGATTGATTTTGCTATTATATATAATATATACCATTGCAGTTTTTTTACTCCTACAAGCAAGAAATATTTACTGGTTTGCATAAGAGCTTGATTTTGCTATCATATAGTTAATATATAACATTAGAATATTTTGTTACTCCAACAAGTAAAAATTTGTGTGCCCATTTACACAATATTAATTGACTGTTATTCAACTACCTAAACTAAAAACCAATTAATAAATTAATGACTCCAACATTTACAACTTATTTTTCATATTTGATCAAATATTTTTGCTATTCTATATAATATATACCATTGAAGTCTTTTTTTACTCCAACAAGTAAGAAATTTTAACCCATTTACATAACATTGTTTTACTGTTGTTGATCTCCCTAAACTATTATCCAATTTTAGTAAATTAGTGACTCCTCAGTAAACTGATTGAATATTTTAGTGAGAACAAATGTTTTAATGTGCTTAATGATGCATGTCAATTTTTATCTTATTAACTTCACTTGAGGTCTAGTATTAGTGAGCAAGAAATTTTAACTTTGACTTGTTCAAGACAAATATTTTATCCACCTTCATACATGTGTATACTTTATAATAAAATTTTACCACAAACATCTTGAATGATAAACACATATTCATCTTACAGATATGCTTCAATTATCGCATTGTCACAAGTTTGATAAAAGATTGATTTTGCTATTATATATAATATATACCATTGCAGTTTTTTTACTCCTACAAGCAAGAAATATTTACTGGTTTGCATAAGAGCTTGATTTTGCTATCATATAGTTAATATATAACATTAGAATATTTTTTACTCCAACAAGTAAAAATTTGTGTGCCCATTTACACAATATTAATTGACTGTTATTCAACTACCTAAACTAAAAACCAATTAATAAATTAATGACTCCAACATTTACAACTTATTTTTCATATTTGATCAAATATTTTTGCTATTCTATATAATATATACCATTGAAGTCTTTTTTTACTCTAACAAGTAAGAAATTTTAACCCATTTACATAACATTGTTTTACTGTTGTTGATCTCCCTAAACTATTATCCAATTTTAGTAAATTAGTGACTCCTCAGTAAACTGATTGAATATTTTAGTGAGAACAAATGTTTTTATGTGCTTAATGATGCATGTCAATTTTTATCTTATTAACTTCACTTGAGGTCTAGTATTAGTGAGCAAGAAATTTTAACTTTGACTTGTTTAAGACAAATATTTTATCCACCTTCATACATGTGTATACTTTATAATACAATTTTACCACAAACATCTTGTGAATGCAATAGTTGTATGTAACACACGAGTATGAGATTTTTGGAAAAAAGGGCTTTGAATGGTGACAGAACCAAACGATTAGGGATTTTAATAGTAAACTTATTTACAGATTAAAATATTTTAGTGACCAAATGTTTTTGTTTGATAAATTATCATATTAACCACACTTGTAGAGCTTCACACAAGTTAAGAATTACACATGTAGTGAACTTCTGATTTAAGTAAAATACCCACCTTCTTACATGTACATGCTTTGTAACATGATGTTACCCAAAATATGAATTATAAACATGACAAATGCATACCCACTTACAAATATGTTTCAATTGTGGTACCCTCACATATTTGATAAAATATTTTTGCTATTCTATATAATATATACCATTGAAGTCTTTTTTTACTCTAACAAGTAAGAAATTTTAACCCATTTACATAACATTGTTTTACTGTTGTTGATCACCCTAAACTATTATCCAATTTAAGTAAGTTTGTGACTCCTCAGTAAACTTATATACAGGGATAGAATATTTTAGTGAGAACAAATGTTTTTGTGTGCTTAATGATGCATGTCAATTTTTATCTTATTAACTTCACTTAAGGTCTAGTATTAGTGAGCAAGAAATTTTTAACTTTGACTTGTTCAAGACAAATGTTTTATCCACTTTCCTACATGTGTAAACTTTATAATAAAATTTTACCACAAACATCTTGAATGATAAACACATATTCATCTTACAGATATGCTTCAATTATCGCATTGTCACAAGTTTGATAAAAGATTGATTTTGCTATTATATATAATATATACCATTGCAATTTTTTTACTCCTACAAGCAAGAAATATTTACTGGTTTGCATAAGAGCTTGATTTTGCTATCATATAGTTTATATATAACATTAGAATATTTTGTTACTCCAACAAGTAAAAATTTGTGTGCCCATTTACACAATATTAATTGACTGTTATTCAACTACGGTACCTAAACTAAAAACCAATTAATAAATTAATGACTCCAACATTTACAACTTATTTTTCATATTTGATCAAATATTTTTGCTATTCTATATAATATATACCATTGAAGTCTTTTTTTACTCTAACAAGTAAGAAATTTTAACCCATTTACATAACATTGTTTTACTGTTGTTGATCTCCCTAAACTATTATCCAATTTTAGTAAATTAGTGACTCCTCAGTAAACTGATTGAATATTTTAGTGAGAACAAATGTTTTAATGTGCTTAATGATGCATGTCAATTTTTATCTTATTAACTTCACTTGAGGTCTAGTATTAGTGAGCAAGAAATTTTAACTTTGACTTGTTTAAGACAAATATTTTATCCACCTTCATACGTGTGTATACTTTATAATAAAATTTTACCACAAACATCTTCATCCTCACAAGTCAGGGTTTCTATGTCCACGAACCCCTGACAAACTTAGCTAGGAAATTCCCGGGCTAGAAGTCACTATTTTGATTGGCTACATCGTACCTTAATGTAGCCAATCAAAAGCTCGCTTTCATTCACGACTTGGTTAGGGGATATCCCGATGTCGATTGTAAATAAACCAAACGAATGTGTTGCCAAGACCATGTGAAAATCAGTGTATTTTGTACAGTAGTGTTAATAGTTTGTTATTACCGCGTTATTATTTAGTTGCGTTACGTTTTCTTCACACTCCAGAATGAGTAAGAATGACTACTGCCAAACACTTGCTTCTTTCAAGCAATTTCATTAGTTGATATTTTAAAGGATTGACGTCATACGAAAATCTTCTAGACCGGGAATTTCCTAGCTAAGTTTGTCAGGGGTTCGTGGACACATGTGGACACAGAAACCCTGACTTGTGAGGATGAAACATCTTGTGAATGCAATAGTTGTATGTAACACACGAGTATGAGATTTTTGGAAAAAAGGGCTTTGAATGGTGACAGAACCAAACGATTAGGGATTTTAATAGTAAACTTATTTACAGATTAAAATATTTTAGTGAACAAATGTTTTTGTTTGATAAATTATCATATTAACCACACTTGTAGAGCTTCACACAAGTTAAGAATTAGTGAACTACTGATTTAAGTAAAATACCCACCTTCTTACATGGACATGCTTTGTAACATGATGTTACCCACAATATGAATTATAAACATGACAAATGCATACCCACTTACAAATATGTTTCAATTGTGGTACCCTCACATATTTGATAAAATATTTTTGCTATTCTATATAATATATACCATTGAATTCTTTTTTTACTCTAACAAGTAAGAAATTTTAACCCATTTACATAACATTGTTTTACTGTTGTTGATCACCCTAAACTATTATCCAATTTAAGTAAGTTAGTGACTCCTCAGTAAACTTATATACAGGGATAGAATATTTTAGTGAGAACAAATGTTTTTGTGTGCTTAATGATGCATGTCAATTTTTATCTTATTAACTTCACTTGAGGTCTAGTATTAGTGAGCAAGAAATTTTTAACTTTGACTTGTTCAAGACAAATATTTATCCACCATCCTACATGTGTATACTTTATAATAAAATTTTACCACAAACATCTTAAATGATAAACACATACTCATCTTACCGATATGCTTCAATTATCGCATTGTCACAAGTTTGATAAAAGATTGATTTTGCTATTATATATAATATATACCATTGCAGTTTTTTTACTCCTACAAGCAAGAAATATCTACTGGTTTGCATTAGAGCTGGTTTTTGCTATCAAATAGTTTATATATAACATTAGAATATTTTTTTACTCAAACAAGTAAAAATATTTGTACCCATTTACTCAATATTAACTGACTGTTATTCAAGAACCAAAACTACAAACCAATTAATGAATTAATGACTCCAACATTTACAATTTCATAAAAATTATATAGTTCAGTGTATGCAATATTTGTATATAACATACACAATTATGAGGAGATTTTTGGAAAAAATGGGCTTTGAATGGTGACAGAACCAAACGATTAGGGATTTCAAAAGTAAACTTATTTACGGATTAAAATATTTAAGTGACCAAATGTTTTTGTTTGATAAATTATAATATTAACCTCACTTGTAGAGCTTCACACAAGTTTAGGATTAGTGAACTTCTGACTTAGGTAAAATACTCACCTTCTTACATGTACATGCTTTGTAACATGATGTTACCCAAAATATGAATTATAAACATGACAAATGCATACTCCGCTTACTAATATGTTTCAATTATGGACCCTCACATATTTGATAAAATATTTTTGCTCTTCTATATAATATATACCATTGAAGTCTTTTTTTACTCTAACAAGTAAGAATTGTTACCCATTTACATAACATTGTTTTACTGTTGTCGATATCCCTAAACTATTATCCAATTTTAGTAAATTAGTGACTCCTCGGTAAACTTATATACAGGGATTGAATATTTTAGTGAGAACAAATGTTTTTGTGTGCTTAATGATGCATGTCAATTTTTATTTTATTAACTTCACGTAAGGTCAAGTATTAGTGAGCAAGAAATTTTAACTTTGACTTGTTTAAGACAAATATTTATCCACCATCCTACATGTGTATACTTTATAATAAAATTTTACCACAAACATCTTAAATGATAAACACATACTCATCTTACAGATATGCTTCAATTATCGCATTGTCACAAGTTTGATAAAAGATTGATTTTGCTATTATATATAATATATACCATTGCAGTTTTTTTACTCCTACAAGCAAGAAATATGTACTGGTTTGCATAAGAGCTTGATTTTGCTATCATATAGTTTATATATATAACATTAGAATATTTTTTTACTCAAACAAGTAAAAATATTTGTACCCATTTACTCGATATTAATTGACTGTTATTCAAGAACCAAAACTACAAACCAATTAATGAATTAATAACTCCAACATTTACAATTTCATAAAAAATTATATAGTTCAGTGTATGCAATATTTGTATGTAACATACACAAGTATGAGGAGATTTTTGGAAAAAAGGGCTTTGAATGGTGACAGAACCAATCGATTAGGGATTTCAATAGTAAACTTATTTACGGATATAGGTCCTAATCTAAATGTATGCTAAATGCTTAAGCCTTTAAGTGTTAATATTTTGTTGTCTCTTCTCAATTGCATGCTCATGTCAGTTTTAGTCATTATTTTTAGTTTGTGTATCTTCACTGTTTTACTGTCATTGTGTTCTTATCTTATCTTGCATTGTATGCTTACATGTTACTATTGTCTCATTTAGTTGCTACTGGTATTTATGTTTAGTATGTGCTGTCTGCCTTGTTTTATTGTTATACATGCCTTTTATGCTCTGCACTTTGCTTGTTATATGTTCACCTTGCTTGCGTGTTCGCTATTGTTGTACAAATGGACAGAATCAAAATAGAGCTTTCGTATTCGTACAACATGTAAAATATACTACAGAAATAAACAAAATACTTATGGTTTGAATGATTCAAGGTATTAGACTGCATACTTTTGATATTTTTATAAATTATATAATTATTAAAGTATAATTATGCATATTAAATATTTTCTTTAGAAGTATTATTCATAGCAAATAAACCCTTTTATAATCCCATTTGGTGTGGTGTCACGTATTAAACAATGTAGAAATTGTTAAAAAAAATCAACCAGTGTCAATATCTATATAATAATAACCACTTTAAAAATCGTCACCAAAAAATTTAGTTTTAAAATTTCTGTTCGATACAATCTATGTAAATCAACAATTATTCCTTTCCGATTTTCGATGGTTTACTTCACGGACACAAGTCACAACAAATAATTAAATCTATTTTGATCACGATTTTGATTCTTTTAAATCTTATCGGTGTTTTGTACGACAAGCATACAAGTCAAACGGAGTAGTTCCCCCTTAATATCCCACAATTTTTTTTTACGTATACAAGTAAAAAACAAGGCGTCGATGGAGAACTTAAAACCATGTGCGCATTCACAAAACCATGTTGCGCAACAATAATTGTCTTCGAAATACACAGTTCAATATCTAAACTAAAATATGACGGTTTACGTTTTCAATTCTATGGGTTCATTTTTTTAAACAACGACATCAAAAATTGAAGAGATTTTCACCATTTTTCTCAAAAAAGACGAAAGTTTACTGACATCGCGGACGTTTTAATTCTTACTTTAATGACGAAGGTTGCGCACGCATATATATCAAAAACAACATACCCGTATGATGACTAGAAACGCGGCAAATTTGAAAAAAGTACCGATCGCAACTGACCGAGTAAAAAATATTTACGCATTTGAGTAATTTTTTTTTACTTATACAAGTAAAAAAATAACACTTGTTTAAGTATTACCCCTGACTGTCAAAGTTGTTAGCTTTACTATGATGCCAAATATTTCCATTACATTTAGTAAATGACTGCTGTGTTTGTTAAAGTCAAGTTCTGGTTCTTTATCAAAGAGTTTTACAATCAGAGAGGGCTCAAGCTTTCCTGTGTCTTCTAGTGCTTTCCATTCATCAGTCAGCTTCAGGTTGGAATCAAATTTGTCTGATACAAGACATCTGAAAGCATTTGCTAACCATTTTTGGTTTAGTATTATATATTCTTTGTAACTTTCAAAATACATGACTCCTCCAACTTTATGCTGATATTTCAGGAAAAGTTTTATTTCATCCTCACTATCAATTAAACATTTTGAACATAGTTCAACAATATCAGGCCAAGATAATATGTTCAACCCAGCCTCTCGTACAACCTCAAGTGCTTGCTCTAAACGAATCCATTTTAGTGGTAACTTTTCAGAAAATGTTTTCAGTTGCTTTCCATACTTAAAAATTGTATCACGCAAAACATTAAAATCCTCTTCGGCTGATTCAGTGTTTGAAATAAAGTGTATCTCTCTTACATGTTTTTTCTTGGGTTCGTGTTTTAATACAGATAGTAGCTGTTTACGGAACTCATTTTTTCTTTCCATCAGCTAAACAGAAGAAAAAAGGCAATTGCAAGCATAAATTTTCATTTTATCCTCAAGTTCTCATTTAGTAGTCATATTGACTTTTATAACACCATATACATTACAAGGTCTTATTGTCAGTAGCATCTTATTAACTACCACAACTATTTTCTCCATTGAAGGATAACAAAATTACAGTTTTGCACATTGTATAATCTACGTAGCATATTATATTAAATGTGCACAATAGAAATTTTGTTATCACTCTATGAAGAAAATATTTTTTGTAGTTAATACTTTATTTATAAATATATAATTCAAACAATAGAATAAACACGAAAATTTTATTTTTTTACTTGGACATTTTTGGAAAAAGATCAACACAAAAAACTGTTAGTTTCCCGTGGAGTAATATATGACGTTAAACAGAACGTGTCTCAATGACAATCAAATTTGTTTTCCATCCTCTGATCGAAAATATTTTCCAGCCAATCAGAAGTCAGTATTCTCGCAAAATTCATTTATAACAATATAACTAATTATAATTTAAATGTTTGTACTATTATTATTTTTTAATTATTAGTATTCAATTGGTCATTACAGCATTACATTCATTGCAAATTAAAAATACAATCAGTAATCTTTAATTAAGGGCTCCAAAATTAAATACATGTACATGTATACCAGGGATCATTCAAAGGCCCATCAACATGAAAACCTAGGGGCCATAAATAAGGCCGGTGGTCCAGGGGGCTGCCTAGGCCCCCGGTGGGATGGGGCAACGAAAATAAATTTTAGCCTTTTAAGACCCCTCTAGAAGCCTTTTCACTATTTCATTTTATGCTTTTCCTATATCTATAAATACTAAAATGTGTTTAAAATCAGACAATGTGCACAGGTTTCATGATATTTAGTAGAGTAAGTTTGATAATTGATTACATAAGCTAAAAGTACTGTCAACAGACTGCAGCTGCAAGTACTATATTTGCCTTTTTACTAGATCAGTGAAATAAAGACTATGATAACTGATGATTTTTATTTGGCTTAAATACTATTTATTTTTGACAACTAGGTCGAAAGACCAATCTGGTTTTTTTTCTTTTCTCCATAAATGCAATGCCCCTTCAAAGTCAAAATCTGCCAACTTTGGACCATTGATCATTATCTGCATCATTCGACAGCATGATAACGGAAACCATGTTAGGTCTTAACAAAAAAAATTCAGCCCGATCATGGCGAATTCGCCCCATAAGTTTTTCAGTTTTATTTCAAACTTTTAGTTTTTTTAAATAACACTGTAAAATGCGAAAACAATCTTATAAAAGTTTAGGTAAGTTTGAATTCTTTGGATATCTTTAAATGGTCGCATTTTTGTAAAAATTGATAGAGTAATAGAACTCCCGTGGTGACGAGTAGGGCTGATGCGAAAGAGTATCGATTTTCAGATTCTCTCGGCGGTGTACCTCGGGCTGGCTTTACAAAAACGTGTCCTAAGGTAAATAACCAAGAAGATACAAAAGAAACAACCGGTTCCAGATACACAGGAAATGTCGTTGTTCTTTAGAAACTAAAGCAATAAAAAACAGTTCATTACTAATGTCAACATTTTCGATAATACGCAAGACGCATTGTACGTGTCATCGATGCGCCATGTTTGATTTTTGTGCGCCTCTCTGGCGCATTTGAAAAGTTTAAGTGCACCATTTCAGACGTGAATGCGTGAATTAGCACATGGCGCGGCTTAAAATGATCCCTGGTATACAGGTTGATACAAATTGGTCATTAAAATTTTCACATACATATAAATTTCCAAGTAAAATTGGTTTAATATCATTATTTTCATTCAACATAGCTATAAAACTCTTCATATATAATTTAAATTATGTTTGCCTTTACATGCAGTTAAATAGCATGATATTTTTTTCCAAACACTTACATGTCCACCACACTCATCAATTCTAGTACAAACAATGACAGTTGGAGGGTATAGAAATTCTGTCTTTGTCTCATCTTTTATTTCCTCAATAACCCCACAGGAGTGAATAGTGTCAAGCCAGAAATCTATATACCCTACAAAAATAAGTTGGCATGTGAGGAAACAACAGAAAGTAAGCTATTTAAAGGGCCTACAGTCAGGCTGTAATACTAATGTGCCAATATAATTCCTAGAATGATTATGATTACTCAATATTGTCCGGTTGATAATTTTCAGAAGAGGTAATTGAGTTATTATTAATCACAAGATTACATTCTTTTAGTACAATTGTGTAAATAAAAAAAAATTTGGTACAGTATTCCCCCAGTCCCCCTCTTATACAATCCCACCGCCAGTGATCACTCGCTTTATCTGGCCAAAATGCGGATATATTAAGTGTTTCTACCATAAGATTCTTGTCGACCACACCTCAAACGCAACCAACAACCACATATTTTTGACATAACAACATAAATTTCCCCCACAAACAATAACCTGTAATCTGGCAAGACTAGTCACAAGTTCATCTACTCCAAACTAGACAAAGTCGATTTAACAATCAATGATTTCCCCGCTTTTGTAAAAAAATTTAATGCTTTACAGGGGTCACCACACTCTAAAAAAGTAGGGAGAAGTCACTACTCCCTAGCAGCCAAACAGGGAGAAGTCAGGCCTTGATAGGAGACTTCAGGGGACACTAGGGAGAAGTCAGAGGGACCATACAAATAATTAATTTTGCAGTAGTTACATTCATTTTGCATTATTTACATCAATTTCCAGGATTATCTCTCTTGTGTTTTAAAACCTTAACACACTTAGATTAAGTTTTTTTCTTTCTGTGTCATTATTATTCATGGTATGCAATATCAAATAGCACATAACCTTTATCATTAATCAATGAAAAAATCACCAGATATAGGGACTATTTTTCAATCTACTTGAGTACTTGTAGCCGTACAAGGTATTCATAAATAAAAATAGATCAACAAAAATTTTTGTATATGTATAGACATAAACTTCATTCATGAGTTCTTGTATCATAATATTCCTAGCAGTTTGCTATGAAAATGCTATGTTTATCTGATAAAATTTCCAAAGAAGATGATAGAATAACATTACATTAAACCCAGAAATAATTCTTCTGTTCAGCACACTTCCCCTTGGACAAAGTTGTGTTGATCCAAATTGCTTCATGGGACACCCATCTACAGAACTTATACATGATGTCAATAATTACTATACATCATTATTCTTTCAAGTAGAGCTCAAATACTTATCAAAGAAAATTGTTAAAGTACAATACTCTTTGAAAGAACTGAAGTTTGACACCAATTAAAAGTGTTTGTTTATCAAAAAAATTACGATTTTTCATTATGGGCCGTTGTACATTACTTTTCTTCGTTGTTCACTTCCGGTAATTAGTCATATCAGGTAAATAAACAAATGGTGTGTTATACATATGAAAGACGTAAATCGTATGAAATTATGTTAAATATGCATATCGTTTGCCCTATTTACACATTTTCTGATAATTGGTTGTCTGGGTAAAGTATTTGGACCAGATTTACAAGTATCTTATGTGAAACATCGGGCGACTTAAGTGAAATGACAGGGCGACTTCGACTTCGCTTTTGAGGCGCCTTAGGGCGACTTCAGGTCTTAGTAGGGCGACTTTGTCGCCCACTTCGCCCAGTGTGGTGAGCCCTGGCTTTAAGTGGACCAAGACCTTGAAATTAGATTGATTTCCCCCAAACTCAATAGGCTGCTTATCAACATGATATATAACAATGTCCCAAAGTTTCCTTAAAATAGGATGCAAACTTTTTGAGTTATTGTCCGGAAACAACTTTTTTGTAAACATTTCTAACGTTGTTCGTGGACTGTGACCTTGAAATTTGACGGATTTCCCCAAAAATGGATAGGCTTCATACCAACCCGATTTATAACAATATCCCAAAGTTTCCTTCAAATCATATGTAAACTTTTTGAATTATCATCTGGAAACAAAATGCAGATAAGGATAAACATAAAGATGGACAGACGGACATGAGAACCACCATATACCCCGGCTCGACATAAAAAACAAGATGGCAGCATACTGACCAGCATACTGACTGAGTAGTTGATTTATGTCAAGCGATCAACACAAGACAAGAACACTTTAAATAAATTAGGAAAGGGGCTGCTGCAAAAACAGTGTGTACCCTGGGAATGGAACAATAGCCAGTACCCTGGAGATGGACCAATAGCCATTGAGTACCCTGGGAATGGAATAATAGCCAGTACCTAGGGGATGGACCAATAGCCAGTGAGTACACTGAGAATGGAACAATAGCCAGTGCCCAGGGGATAAACCAATAGCCAGTGACTACCCTAGGAATGGAACATAGCCAGTACCAAGGGGATGGACCAAAGCCAGCGATTACCCTGGGAATGGAACAATAGCCAGTACCCAGGGGATGGACCAATAGCCAGCGAGTACCCTTGGAATGGAATAATAGCCAGTACCTAGGGGATGGACCAATAGCCAGTGAGTACCCTGGGAATGGAACAATAGCCAGTGCCCAGGGGATAAACCAATAGCCAGTGACTACCCTAGGAATGGAACATAGCCAGTACAAAGGGGATGGACCAAAAGCCAGCGATTACCCTAGGAATGGAACATAGCCAGTACCAAGGGGATGGACCAAAAGCCAGCGATTACCCTGGGAATGGAACAATAGCCAGTACCCAGGGGATGGACCAATAGCCAGCGAGTACCCTTGGAATGGAATAATAGCCAGTACCTAGGGGATGGACCAATAGCCAGTGAGTACCCTGGGAATGGAATAATAGCCAGTACCTAGGGGATGGACCAATAGCCAGTGATTACCCTGGGAATGGAACGATAGCCAGTGCCCAGGGGATAAACCAATAGCCAGTGACTACCCTAGGCATGGAAGATAGCCAGTACCAAGGGGATGGACCAAAAGCCAGTGATTACCCTGGGAATGGAACAATAGCCAGTACCAAGGGGATGGACCAAAAGCCAGTGATTACCCTGGGAATGGAACAATAGCCAGTACCCAGGGGATGGGCCAATAGCCAGTGAGTACCCTTGGAATGGAATAATAGCCAGTACCTAGGGGATGGACCAATAGCCAGTGAGTACCCTGGGAATTTAACAACAGCCAGTATACCTAGGGGATGGACAAATAGCCAGTGAGTACCCTGGGAATTTAACAACAGCCAGTATACCTAGGGGATGGACCAATAGCCAGTGAGTACCCTGGGAATGGAATAATAGCCAGTACCTAGGGGATGGACCAATAGCCAGTGATTACCCTGGGAATGGAACGATAGCCAGTGCCCAGGGGATAAACCAATAGCCAGTGACTACCCTAGGCATGGAAGATAGCCAGTACCAAGGGGATGGACCAAAAGCCAGTGATTACCCTGGGAATGGAACAATAGCCAGTACCCAGGGGATGGGCCAATAGCCAGTGAGTACCCTTGGAATGGAATAATAGCCAGTACCTAGGGGATGGACCAATAGCCAGTGAGTACCCTGGGAATTGAACAATTGCCAGTGCCCAGGGGATAAACCAATAGCCAGTGATTACCCTAGGAATGGAACATAGCCAGTACCCAGGGGATGGACCAATAGCCAGCGAGTACCCTTGGAATTTAACAACAGCCAGTATTCCTAGGCAATGGACCAATGGCCAATAATCAGGGGATGAAGCAATAACCAGTACCAAGCATATGTTAAGGATCACATACTGGGTAATAAATGACAGGGATGAGGCTAGTAGTATAGTATTTGGGGCCGATAGGGGGCCTCATTCTTCTTCTGGCGGCCCCATTCCCCAATGGTTGAAAATCACAATTGCCGAAATCATAAATTAAAAATACTGATTTATTTGGGTCCATTTACGGTAACGTTTTTCCCATTTTTTACCGGAAGTTCTAAGGAAGCTATATTTCTGTTTCGCACTGCATGGGTTCTTTCAGTCATTGTCTTCTGTAAGTCTGATGCTGTCAAGTTTCGTGCTGTGTGATTTTAATACTACTATATGTTGTTTGTTTTCTGACTAAAATTGAGTTATTTAGAAATAAAGAATACTATTTAGAAACAAGTGTGGACACAGAAAAACGTCTCGCCTGCATTCCGCATCTGTAATGAAAATACGTAAATAGCATTAAATATCAGCAGCGGCCTGTATACAAAATATTGTCACCATACCCTGCATAGTTATAGGGGAACAGCCGTAACCCAAAACCTTAACATAGTCGCTGGACCGTGAAATTGAGGTCAAGGTCAGGTGGAACCTACCAGACAGTCATGTACTATTCATCAGCAACCTATACACCAAATATTGTCATCCTACCATGCGCAGTTACAGAGGAACTATCGTAACCCAAAAACTTTAACGTAGTCGCTGGACCGTGAAATTGAGGTCAAGGTCAGGTGACACCTACCAGACAGTCATGTACTAGTCATCAGCAACCTATACACCAAATATTGTCATCCTACCATGCGTAGTTACAGAGGAACTGTCGTAACCCAAAAACTTTAACGTAGTCGCTGGACCATGAAATTGAGGTCAAGGTCAGGTGACAGGTGACTGACTGCCAAGTACTCATCATAAGCTACCTCTGGACCAAATTTGATGGACCTAGGGCTTGGGCTTACAAAGATATGAAGCAAGATGTCAAGTGTTTACGCTGCCGCCGCCGGATTCCCATACATATGCCTCGCCTCCAGCGACTTTCGTCGCAGGAGAGACAATAAAACTATTGTGTATTTTCTATTTGATAAGTTTGATACAGATAGTTGATGGGTTTAGACTTTTTGGAAATTTCGAAATTTCATGGGATAACTCCTATGCCTTATTGCTCCAGTACGTTTTATGTCATGAAATATTATGGCTGAGTTGTCCTTTTGTCAGACTTACTATCTTTACAATGCAGGTGAGTAGTTGTACCTATTAGTGTCAGAAAATAAGTAAAAAAACAAGGATTTCCTCAAGCATGTCAAGTTTGAACCTTTAACAATGCAAAATGATATTTACCCGATTCACAACTTTTACACACAAAATTTCCCAATTTATGCAGTGGGGGACCCATTTGAAAAAGTCTAAAATCATCCCTGAATGATCCCAACATGTGACTATCTCAGGATGAACTCTGCCATTGTTTAGTTTGTCCAAATGGTTTATTTTAGGAAGACTTTTTATTATTTGACCAATGATAGGGTTAAGGTGGCAATCTTATCAGGCCTATTTAAATAACACAATTTAGTTAAGAAATAGATTACTGCGAGTGGGCTCTATGCGAATTAGAACATGGTCTGACATTATATTTGTCAATATTTTATACCTAATGTTTTCTCAAAGCGTATGAAGGACACAATATTAGAATCAAGAAATATATCAAAATAGTGTGTGCCATCTGTACATTGAAATAAGGACAAAACTTGTAAAACATCTTAAAATCATGCAGAGCTTTTATAGCTCTTTAGATTTATTCAGGCCATAAAGATCATATTTCTACTGTTAAACGTATATTGGTGCCATTTTCAATTTTTGTTTACCACAAAACAGAAACTTTCTTGAGGACCATTAAATGAATATTGCTGATAAGGTTGGTTTCAACTGGTACAATGATTTAAAAGAAGAGGCCTTTTTAACATTTTCAAAAAGGTTTATATAACTTGTTGTCCTAGAGGCTAGATCAGAACAGAATACATGCATTGTCAGGGGCTGCTCTGGCTTTTAAAAAGCTGGTGCCAAAAAAATCGCCAACTGCAATTTTCCGTCGCCAGTTTTGTAAAAGTGTCGCCATATTAGAAATCGCTAGATTACTATATGACATGGCGAAATTGTTTAACACTATGTAGTATGTGTAACATATTCTGTAATGTCGGACGAAATACAAGTTTGCC
The DNA here is from genome assembly GCA_944474755.1 of Limnoperna fortunei. Taxonomy (NCBI): domain Eukaryota; kingdom Metazoa; phylum Mollusca; class Bivalvia; order Mytilida; family Modiolidae; genus Limnoperna; species Limnoperna fortunei. The sequence continues at coordinate 48,353,918 of OX104125.1, forward strand.
GGACTCTTATATCAATTTTTCAAAAGTTTGGTCTCGAGCAGCCCGTATACTAATTGTATTTTAATCATGAAAAGATGTGTGAGTGATTTCTTGTTGGCAGAAAACCAAAATTTTACAGTAATTTATTAGAAACATCTATTCCCGTGAATGAACTTAAAACCAGAAATACTGAAAATAAAACCACGCATGTGTAAGAGTTTTCTAATTACGAAATTAAGACGGACATCCGGTCCGGAAATCACTTAACAACAACATCAGTTTTCATACCTGTATTTTATTAATGAGATTAAAAAAAAATATTACTACAAAAATGTGTTTGTTTTGTTATTTTTATAAATTAATTAACAGCATCAATTGTTTATTACACGTCTACTCAGTGTGATGCAGGTAAAGCTGCTTTTCATCAGAAACTTTGTTGATTCATTTATTGCCAATTTCCGTTTAATAACTCTAAATAACACACATTTCACTGGACACACATGCTGGATACAACACAATTCACGTGTATTTACGACCATAGAAGCCGACAAAGGATCTTTAATGATGCAATTGCCGATTACCGATAAATTTAAAACGTGCATGCATCGTTTAACACTATAAAACCTTGGCGCCAAAAAAATCGCCAGACGCAATATTTTGTCGCCAAATGAAAAAAAAATCGCAATTGGCAACATTGGCGAAGCCCAGCGCGACCCCTGATTGTAGAGGACCATCAAAAATCATACACTTTTCCAGAGGACCATATTATAATAAATATTGTGGCCATCTCAGTTAGAAGGTTAGACTATAGGAAATAATTTGGATAGAGCATCCATGCCATTAGATCCTATTTGCCCAGTAGACTCGGACAAGAAAACTTAATTTTGTCAAATAAAAAAGCCTAATGTGTTCATATAAAACAAGAGACTCTCAAGAGCTGGTAATGCTCACCTGACATTCAAAGATAAAACATTTTAGAGACATGAATTTTCATGTGAGCTTTTATTTTTTATGCTCAAGTAAGAAATTTCTGTGAAACGAAGTTTCCATACTTATCCTATAAGGTCCCATGTTATAAGCTATATTTCAAAATTGCACAAAAAGCACAGAACATGTTAAATGACTCCTTTTCAACCAGCTCCAGTTTTTTTGCATCTCTTTTGGTATCACAGTGGGGATGCCAGTAAATATTCTGAAAGAAGACAACCCAAAGAAAACCTCTTATCAAATATGATACCAAATGGCCCACTGGTTTTAGAGTAGTAGAATAAAATATGAAGTGGATGGATAGATTATGAAAGATAATATTATAGTGATGGCAACTGCTCATCAGGACTTTTACATGTTTTAGTAAGGTGAGCTAAACAGGCCACATTAATTATATCAAGCTATATTTTATCTAATTAAAAAAAGTTTCAAACCTCCAATCTTATCAAAACCAACTTCAGTGGTGATTGGTTTGACATCTTTCATGATATTTGTAACTAGAATATGTAATGCATTTGGATTGAGGAATACTGGGTGAGTGGCATAGTATTCCTTCTCTCCAGCAAAATCCAAAATTCCACATTCCACAAACTTGTCAGCTGGAACATCCACTTTTTCCATGCCATTCAGGAAATTATCCAGACCTTGTATAACTTTATCAGTCAGTAATTTAGTTATTGTGCTGTTGTGTTTTGGTGGGGATTGACTCTCCACTTCCACTTCAAAATCTTGTGACACATTTGGAATTGTTGTAAATGACTGGTCTTTCCTTTTTCTTCTTTTAACTGATCCATCTTTTAGCTTATCCTGTCTAGTCTTCCTTTTTCTTACTGATTTATTAAGACTGGTACCGACATCTCCTCTGTTAATATTCTGACTGCCAACATCATCTTGTAAACCACTTGCTTTCAAACTATCGTCTTTCTGTTGTAAAGTCTCATCTTCAACAGTGCTTGGTTGACTAGCCATTTTTATCCTAGCCAACAATGCTTTCTTTTTATCTGATACTGCAATATACCAAGACAAAAAACTCAGTACAAGAATATAATTCTAGGCAAAAATATGCAAATTATACACTTCTTATGTAAAACATGTACAGTGTATCATAAAGAACATATCTGCCTAAAAGTAATAATTCATTCTTTACCTGACTGAACCATTTCCTCTGACGAGACAGGAAACATGGAAGTTGTACCTGCACTTAAATGTATAAGTTTATCTAAAATTAAGAAGTATAAAAAAACTGGAAGTTTAAAATTTAATATGTAATATTCAGGAGTATTTTACATAAAATATAGACCCTCACGTAACATTTCATTAATAGAAAAGGAGTCATTCACAATGTTTTCATAGAATCACTGGTTACAATACCATTTATTATGAGGTCAAAAAATAGTTCGGACAAAAGTACATCTCGTATATAAATGATAAAACTTTTTGTATCACCCAAATTATATCAATCTATTGTTTATTACATTTATATTTCCGACAAATTGTCCCCTGTTTAATTTTCAATATATACTGTGCCACAAATAGATTATTGTTTTTTTTTAAATCTTAGATCCAAGCTTTTGTTTTGTATTGTAAATATATTAATAGGAAAAGTAGTGTATTTTTAGTGTGCAGTTTTGAAATAATGAAAACTGTCCAAGTAATTACAGTTTATTTAAATATTTGGACCTACAGCTGTACGAGCAATTATAGCTGAACATACGCTTCAATAACAGCAAATAAACAAACTATATAAGGATACTTTTATGAATATATATACATGTATATATATGATTTTTGTACCTTAACTAGTGATTTTAAGAGCTACTTACACAACTGTTAGCATTGCTCGATGTAATAGATTATATAGATATTCACTTGATAGGAAATATGTTTATATTATTTTTAAAATAATACATATAAAGCTAGATCTTTTAATTTCACATATAAATGTGGTAATGATGTCTTTTCAATTAACAACTGCCAATTTGTGGAGTGGCTTCAGTTAATATATCCATCAGAACTGGAAATAAAAGAAACCACAGAAACATCATTTTTAGACCTCGAATATAACACCAACGGACATCTTAGCATAAGAATTTACCACAAACGAGGCCTAGCACGATTTTCTTAAATGTCAAGAGGCATGAAGGAAAATTTAAAAACCACGCTTTTTGCTCTGTACATAAAATAACATAAAATAAGTACCCTACTTTTACTCATCCAATTTGAGCTAAATAAGGATCCCCAAGTAACTAATTCACATGTGTTGCATAATAATTTATTACATGAATTATTTCATTCAATCTGAAGGTTAATATTTTCAAAGAGATGTCAGTACACACCTGAACCTATATTTACTATCTTGTTCGTTTGTTTTTTTAGGTTTTATTCCACATTCAGCAGTTTTTCAGCTGTATCAAACATCATATCTGGGATAAAATCCGCCACATTTGGCAGAATAACTGTAATCTTAATGTCACAAGCAATGTTTTGAGACGATAACTTGTCTTTCGTGTTGATTTAGTTAAATTTTTAATTGCTTGTTTGTTTGAATGTGTTTAACACACCTTCACCAATTTTTTAGCTATATCATGGTGACCAGTTTTTATTGGGGAGGAAGACGGCATACTCCGAGAAAACCCTGGATCTTTAGTAGGAACACTGGCACTCCTAGGATTGGAGTCCAGCGCAACCTGCCCACAGTGAGACTCAAACCAGTCACCTCAGTGTTGGCAGACCACATACATGATCAATGGTAGACAAACTACCTTAACCAGAGGCCCCTTCAAATGCTTTTAACATGATTACCTTCATCAAAGACCCATTGACCATCCTTAACATCAATTCTACATCGATGCATGTCAATCCCATCTGTACTTTGGACTCCTGTGGTACTCTGTTTTAGAAGGCGTCTCAGCAAACAGGTTTTGCCTACACCATTTTCTCCAAGGATAACAATTCGGATGTAGTTGCGTATCTCAGTTCCCGTCTTGATGATATTTATGTATAATTCTTTATCTTCATCACTTAAATGTTTGATAGCCGTCGGTATTTCTATTATAAAGTAATAAACCAGTAATTATCAATAGATCAAATGTTCATGATGAGTTTCTAACTTAATACAATACAGGTATTACATGTATACAACTGACTCCTGACTTTTGGTAGGACACTGTTGCATTATACAAGAAAATATAAAGAATAATTCTTAAAATTCTAATGAGGTGAAGCAAACAAGAGGCCAACAACACTTACCCAAGCCTCATTGTTACACCAAGCAATATTCTCAGAATTCTGTTCAACAAATGGTATTATTTGAAATGATTTAATAAAATGAAATACAATCTATTCAGAAATATGTTTATTGGGCCTTTAAAAAATTCCTTATCTTCCTTTTTGAAGAAAGCACAGCCCTACAGTTTAACAAACTTGAATTTCCTTCACCAAATGATACTTTGTGACCAGTTTTAGAGAAATTATCACAACACTACCTGAGAGGAAGATTGTTTAATATTAACACCATATTTAAACTATTTTTAAATTATTTCCCCTTTCTTTTCTTTTCTTAAAAACCCTAAGTAAGGGGTGGGGAACATGATAGAAATATGAAGACAAAAGATGGTGACAACAGACAGCAAGCAAATTTTGATTGATATGAAAGGCTAGAACGAATAAGCGTACCCTATCTGCTTTTTTTTTGCAAAGGTATGAATTTAGTCCCATCGTAATGTAGCAGAGCAGGAGTAAATCACTCCTGGCACTTTGATGACCCAAAGTACTTGAATAAAAATTCAGCCATGGTCAATCTCGACATCTTTTGGACAGTGCCACCATTGTGTTATCAACTTCGCATTTAAAATCAATCATTAATGATACCCGAGGTTAGTTATTGCCATATTTAATAAACCACTGTGCGTTATATATTACTTGAACCCCTAAAATTGTGTGTTTCATTGCATCTTGTATAAATTACTGGATTCTTACTATGGAATGGTTATTACGGTATGCAAATTAGCACCATTTTACTAAAATTGAGTAAATTAATAAAAATATATTAAAAATATTAAAAAGTAAAAATTGGCTTTTGTCTGATAAAAAGTGCTTTCAAAAGCAAAAATAATATACCTAGTGCATATCACACATCAATTAAATTACATAATTTTGATTAACAGAAAGTTCGACCACAGTGAAGCTTGATGAAGGTTAAAAAATAATGCGTTCTTACACAATAAATCTTTGGAAAAGGAGAGGTGATCTTTTATAAGTGGTAAAAAATTTTTTTTTTTACTTTTTCATGAGTTAAGTGCAGCAGAAACGAGCTAAAAAATATTAACAAACTTCTATCTTCTGTAGTCAAACAAATTTCATATTGCGATATCCAATAGACTATCCACTGTTTAATATCCGACAACTAATCAGAATGCCTGAAACATAAATGTACTGTAACAACATTCTGTTTCAGGCATTTTAATTGGATGACACAACTAGTACAGATGAAAACACAAGAGCAATCTGAAATCTTAATGTCTTACCTTGTACAATGAGCTGAGAATGTTGAACACAGTTTTTTATCTTCACAGAGTATTCTCCCATATCAGCAAGTCTTGTATTGATTACAACAAGTCTGTGAAGTCTTTCATGTGTCTCTACTTTATATTTGTCCAATGTGCTAACTTTAGACCCATCTTTGAACCACAGGGCTGTTTGATCATCAAGTACTTCACATTCAAACTGAACAGTTTCCCCCTCCATACATGTCAAAGTACCCAATGGTTTAGTAAAATATTCTAGGGACAAATAAGAGCAATGAATGTACAAGCATAATATTATTTAAGAATTGAATGCATTCTTTTGAAGTTTCATTGACGAATGAAAGCATTGACCAAAGCACATTCTCAATATAGCATGGTAGTGATTCATGATGAAAATTTTCCTCGGTCAATGCTTATATACGTATACGTCAATGAAACTTCAAAGGAATGCATTCAATTCTTATAGTTACATTTTATTCATTAACAAAATGCCAGGGTCTTGATTTAAATCGTGCACAATTGTATTTTTGTTGATTTATGGAACTCATTGTTTGTTTTACTGTCAAGGTAGCACCTGCTCTTCATGGCTACAGGTTTCATTGAGAAATGCAAAGATATGATTCTAAGTCATCTATAACAGTAACAGTTTGAACCAATAGAAATCCAGGATATCGATTAAATACATACCAAATGTAAATATTAATGTGTGCTATATCATTTATATCAACAGTGTTTTATATTAAATTAGCAGCAATCCCCTCTCACACCCCAGAATGTAAAAGTGTGAAGCTTTTGATTGGCTGGTGCAGTATTGGAATTATTTTTAATTTGAAAGCTTATCCATAAATGTTTAAAAATGAATAATAATTAAATGCATGTTTTACAAAGTGTTGGAGAAATATTTCTTTTTATTTATGTAGGTCCATACAAATCTGTTCATTTTCCATTTAGTGCAGAATTAGAAAGCTTCCATAAATGACCATATACTAAAGTGACAGGAAATGCTACTCATTTTTTCTTGAGTGTTCACTATTGAAGATGTGTTCACTTTTTGAACAGCACGGGTTCCTACTGGCAAATAATTGCACTTTTGTAACCTACATGTTTACATTCAACAAACCTTTGACTTGGAGAGATGTTGACCTCATTCTGTCACATATTTTGACACAGTAGTCTCCAGCATCATTCAGATTTATATGTTGTATGGTCAGCTTATGGTTTTTCCCTTCATCTGTTATCGTGTATCTGTCACCATGTTGAACACCAACACCATCCTTCTCCCAGTGAGCTGTAACATTGTCATCTAAGACAGCACATGACAGTTCAACAATGTCTCCCTCGATGTACTCATAGGTGCTTCTCATATTCTTTGTAAAATATTCTGTAGAAATGCATGAAAACAAAAGTGAAATTAGTACTGAGATTTTGACAATAAAAGTATACAAAAAATAAATACTATTACGTTTTGTAGATTTTGAATAAGAGTAGGCTCCTTGTAGCAGCTACAAAAGGCTAAATTGTTCCCTACAAAATAATTCATACTTTTCAAATGGGCAGTCCAAATCTTTTTCCCGTTTCTTTATTGTATGTGAATCTGTTCTTGTCCTGAATATACATGTAGCTGAAATGCTGCTCGTTGGACGTAAAACAAACATTCAATCAATCAACAATACATACAAACAGTTAAGTTTTAGTTCTACAATTTTTATTAATCAGTCATTTGTAGTGTACTTTATTAATCAGTCATGTGTAGTGTATTTTATTTATCAGTCATTTGTAGTGTATTTTATTAATCAGTCATGTGTAGTGTATTTTATTAATCAGTCATTTGTAGTGTATTTTATTTTTCAGTCATGTGTAGTGTACTTTATTAATCAGTCATTTGTAGTGTACTTTATTAATCAGTCATGTGTAGTGTATTTTATTAATCAGTCATTTGTAGTGTATTTTATCAAATGTAACTTATAATTGCTAAAATGAAAACTTAAGGCTTTAAAAGCCTATGCCTCTAATCAGGTTAACATTAAATCACAAAACAAGAATTTCCATAGTAACCGTCTTGGAAGTGCGGTTTTCATAAAATGAGGAAATAATGTTAAGAATCTTTTACTCAATGTCCTAAACAAAGGTAGGAAGGGGTTATGTTTGAATGGTGTTTAGCAACACTTTAACATCCATTATTCAGTCATATCGTAGCATCGATTTTTAATGGGGAAAAAAGCCACAGTACCCTGAGAAAACCCCAGAATTCAGTAATAAAACTATCAATTTTTGTCCATTAAGAAAGATTATGAACTGTGACTTGTTTCAATTTAATTCAGCATAAAAAGGTAAAAGTGTATACAGGATTGCCTATATAATAGTACATGTAATTTTATATATACAAAATTACAAGCTAGTAGACAATTGTATTCAACAGAAGATTTTTACACATTTCACATCATCAACAAGTGTACTATGGACACATAAATATGACTTGCTTGAACTCAAATCCGTTGTCATGGTAGTGGAAAACAAGTGTGGACACAGAAAAAGGCCTCGATGGCATTCCACATCAGTAATGAAATAATTATGACATTAGCAACATGGAAATAGCATTAAATTGGCATCATTTAAAATATACAATGCATGTTTAAAGAGAAACTGCCCTAATCTCAAAACTGTAATGTGGTCACTAGACCATTAAATTTAGGTCAGTCAGTTGCCAACTACCAGACAGTCACGTAATGTTCATAAGCAACCTATATACCAAATATTGTCATCCATGATTACAGAGAAACTGACCTAATCTCAAAACTGTAATGTGGTCACTAGACCATGAAATTTAGGTCAGTCAGTTGCCAACTACCAGACAGTCACGTAATGTTCATAAGCAACCTATATACCAAATATTGTCATCCATGATTACAGAGAAACTGACCTAATTTCAAAACTGTAATGTGGTCACTAGACCATGAAATTTAGGTCAGTCAGTTGCCAACTACCAGAGAGTCGCATACTGTTCTTTAGCAACCTATATATGCCAAATATTGTCATCCATGGTTATAGAGGAACTGCCCCAATTCAAAAACTTTAATGTAGTCTCCAGATCATGAAATTGAGGTCAAGGGCAAGTTACAGATGACTGACTGGCAAGTACTCATCATAAGATACCAATGGACCAAATTTGATGGACCATGGGGTTAAGCCAAAAAGATAAAGTCGATTTAGCAATCACTGAAAACCCTCTAATGTAAAAGTTTCTGTTTTTTCGTGGATTGCGACTTGAAATTTGACAGATTTCCCCCAAAATCGATAGGCTAATAACCCTAAGTTTCATTCAAATTGAATGCAAACTATGAATTATTGTCCGGAAATATCTGTTTTGCAAAAATTTCTAAAGTTTTTCGTGGACAGAGATGTTGAAATTTGACTGATTTCCCCCCAACCTGATATATAACAATATCCTGAAGTTTCATTCAAATTGGATGCAAACCTTTTGAATTATAATCCGGAAACCAAATGAGGACAGTCGAACGGATACCTGGAGAGATGGACGGACATAAGGTCCAGTATATATACCACCGACTCTGTCGAGCAGGGGGTACCATGATGAATTCACCAAATTTCGTTAAATTTCGCCCTATATGACGAAAGTTCCCTTACCGGATATTATATGGTCATGTTGAAATATAATGGAATATCTATCAAGTATGCATAAATCTGTATGTTACAGAAAATGTGACTTTGGTTCTGGCTATTATGCTACTATCAAGTGTATGTACTCAAAATGAATCTGGTGGAAAAACATTTTTGGAATGAGAAATTTGACATAATTTCACAAGGCAACTAATGGACTGAACACCATATAGAGCTAAATACCACAATTGTTTAATGTCAGGTGACACCAAGCCACTGGATCCTGACCATGAAAATGAGTTGATGGACAAGTGCGCTACTTACAAGTACTCATCATTAGCTACCACTGAAACAAAACTGATGGACCTATACATTAATCATACACAGATATCAAGCAAAATGCCAATTATTCACATCACATCTGGAAACCCATATGAATGTTTCACCTTCAACAACACTTATCACAGAAGCAGCTATTCCTTAAGGTGGTCATGTTTGAAATATAATCTAGCTCCTATACATTTACTCTTGCCATTTCAGTTAACAATTCACCAATTTCAGTCTATTGGACACACGAAAGATGATCAAAATATTTTAAATATGACAAAGGACCAACCATACTTCAATACCGCAAAAAAACATGCATTTCACCTTTTTGTTACATATATGAAAACTGCATGTATTAACATTTCCAAAACTCTTAATTGCCAGTGGAGTTGCAATGTAAAACCCTGTAACAGTTTTACAAAAGAAAAGTAAGTCTTCATGTTTTTCTTAAGACACTGTTCCTACAAAGTTGGTTCATGCACAGAAGATTAAAATGTAAATGGACATGGATGACAGAAGAAGAGTGATGGTACCTGACAGTCCATTTTGTCAGAAATGTCAAGATCAGGAGAGCTATAACAATAGTAAACTCAATAAATTTTACCATCAATGTCAAGTCTTGCACTTCTTTCAGAACCGTCAAATTTGGCAGTATAAATTCCTCGATCCGTTAGTTCTGCATTTGTTACTACAAGTGTGTGCTTTACACCGGATGTTTCTATAACAAATTTGTCAGTAACTTCTATTCTGTTGTCCTCTGTAAACCATTCAGCAATAATGTTATGCTCTCTGGTCCAAAATTCAAATTTAGCGTCATGGCCTTCAATAACTCTGATATCTTCCAGGTCTCTGGTAAGACATTCTGCAAAAAAAAAATGTTATATGTCACCCTGTTTATATAGATAATCATACAATATAAATTACTATTATTACTGGTATACAAAAATCCACACCGGTGTCAACCACTGATTGCCACGCGGATCAGTCACGTTATGTTATTGCGTAATTATTCTTTATTCAGAGCATAGTAAAGTGCTTTCCACCAATCAAATAACTTTTACTTAATTTGTAGTTTTCATCTATTAAATATGATCATCGCAAACTTTTCCTAAGTAATGGATTAAGTAAAAAGAATTGAAGATACATACAGTCAAACCTGTCTTATTAAAGCGACCTTTGAAGGAAAATTGTAAACAAGGTCACACAAGACAGGGGGTCTTTATACACAGGTAATGATATTTGCATACCAATCAACACAGTCATGTTGTGAGCTTGTGAAAAAGGGAATTGTAGACCTGTATTGTTTGTTTTATTAAGTAAACAGTAAAATATGACATTTTCATATATATAACGCAAGTACAAATATACATCAATTATGAGCATTTTGATTTCCGATTGTTGTAGTTGTTGTATGTTTCTTTGTACCGGTTTTACTGGTTTCCTTGTGTTTTAACAATACGCTCTATGTAGAAAGTTCTGTTTAGAACCAGTCTACACTGGTTTAGTATTGATTATTTCCCTTTTGTAAAACAAAATGGCATGATTATACAATAAATACTACGTTATAAGAAACATCACCATTTCCAACCCGAATGGCAACAAAATCGAATAACGACATTGTCGACAATTTAAATTTTACAGGGAAATCTGAACTTCGCTTCTAAGATAATAAGTTTTTGATCACTTCAAACTTTAGTTTTCCGTTTCGAAAAGCATGATATTTGACAACAATGCCAATGGTCTACGAATCTTCTTTTCGTCAGAGAGGTTTTATTTATTGCTTAATAACTCTAACAGTCCCGATAGTAGTTTTAGACGGGTTTTCTTGGTCAAAAACAAACAGAGAACGTCATTAGTAACGTAAGACAGGGAGTCGTTATATAAAGATAAAATGAATGGGAAAATGCTCGGGAGGAATTAATACGATCGCATAACACATGAAGTCGTTATATGGAGGGGGTCGCCAAGACAGGTTTGACTGTAGGAGTTTGTGATTATCTCAACTGAATCAAAAGAATGAACAAATTGCAACCTTCCACATGCCCTGGATAGGACTATTGGTTAAATAAATAAAAATATTGATCAACAAGTTATTATTAACAACATAACGACTATTGAAACAAACACTGTAGCAAATGTTTACATATGCTACAATAAAACCGATTTAAAGAAAGCTTCCTGTAACAATAGAAAACCAAATGTTCTCAAGCACCTGATTTAGATAGGCAATGAAGATTCCATGTTCAATTTTCTATGGGCATAAATAACATTATCTTTGTTGAGACCATCCAATAAACCTTGCTGTTTGGTTTCAACAGGTTCAATAGTTTCATATAGGAAGCCATTTTAACATTTTCCTAAAGGTTTCTATGTTAAAAAATTTAATTAATACAATTGCAGTCATCATGGATTTTTGATCAAATAAACAAGCATTAACTTATAAGAGAGCTATTCAGTAAACATTCACATACAATATGGCTTCAATTAGCTTTGCAGTTTCAGAAAGGATTGCCTTTTAAAATTACTTCTTTAAAGTCATGAGTTTGTTAAACTTTGTAATGGCAATTGTAACCATTTTTACTGTCTTATTGGCTTTAAAAAATGTGTACATGTAGAAAACCATGTGATAAATATTCATAATACTGTGTTTCCATTGAGTAACAGGTTTCAGTGAAGAAACCTTTTAAAACTTGTTTCACAACTTAGTCCTGTTGTGGTGACCATGTTGAATTTTCAGTTCACATAAAAAACACACTTTTTAGAGGACTATACGATGAATACTGGTGACAAGTTTTGTTTTAGTGGTTAACGGGTAACGGAGAAAAGGCCTTTAAAAACATTTTCCCATAGGGTACTATGTTAGAATAAGTCCTGTGATGGGAGCCTTTGAATTTATGATTGGCATAAAAAACACTAACTTTATCATGTTTATAGAGGACCATCCAAACACATATCATGCATATTGCTGGGGGGTTTTGTTTCCATTCGTTAACTATGTTAACCAGTTTCAGAGAAGAAGCCTTTTCAAACTTTTTCCCATACTGATAGGGTCCATTATTTACCTACGGTGTTGGACATTTTGAATTTCTGATATTGTTTCGACTGGAGGACCATCCAAACAGTATTGCTAGCAAGTTACGTTTCCACTGGTTAACCAGTTTCTGAAAAGAAACTCTGTCGACTCCCTCACAAACATTACATATATAAAGTCCGAATTGAGTCACCAGAGTTCACAAATTGATAATTTCGTAAAACATGGTGTTTAATCCTATAACAATAAGGCTTTCCACTTGAAACATTTATAATTCTGACATGACATGACTCTTACTGTAGATAATGGGATTATTTTTTTACACTGAACATTCCAAGCAGTGAATCAACATAAACATATCATACGATTATCAAACTTTTCAAATTCTAATTAAGAAATAATTCACGGAGGCTGTGGTTTATCATTGTTTTACCACGGGGTGACCATTTATGTCGTATTATTTTATCCCGAGCGACAGCGAGGGATAAAATAACGACATAAATGGTCATCCCGTGGTAAAACAATGATAAATCACAGCCTCCGTGAATTATTTCTATTCTAATAAGACAATTAGAGTACATTTATAATATTTTCGTACCTATAGAAAACATCATTTCCGCCATAAACTGGCTGTTCCGTCAATGTAACACACAATATACTGCAACGGATAATTATAGCGCGTGTCGCTATTTATCAGATTTATACATCATATGCAATAGCTTTCCGGTGGGAGTTACAGTTTTGTAATTGGAACAGCCATTTAAAACACGCCCTTCTCATCGCGTGTTGCTCATAGATAAATCATTTTTTTACCACAGTTGTGGTCTCAAAGCCTTCAAAGAACGTCATATTAGAATTTTCATTTTATCATCCATTTCATGTTCATCGCCTGAATATAGCTGAAATATTGCTGCTCGGGCGTTAAACATCATTAATCAATCAATCAATCAATCAAATTCTAATTATATCTTTCACTTATATTTCAAGTATTAAATAAATTAATGCTCAATTCAAATATGATGTCCTTTTAACATCAAACCATATATCAACCGATATATTCCCACTTCGCACATGTGCAATGCGACTTAATGACACAAGAGGTTTTACGCTGTCACAATATAACAGCTGAATTATACAGTAGTCCTTATTAAAATTAAAGTCAATACATAAGACGTATCGAGGACATATTATGGTAGAATATTCAATAAATGTTTTGCATATTTTGTCCACAGTACATTGCAACCTAAATTGATTTCTTGACCACAAATTTTCTATCATGGAAATGGCAGTGGAAAATCATGACTTGAATTGTCATATTAGAATTGTAATAATTCATTCTGGGTATAATAATGTACTCATTTACACATGGGCTGTGTCAGATTTATATTCATATTTTCACATGTAAACGGTTACAAAATCATTCCTCGCATGAATTAGTTGAATTTGATTTTTTTTAACTAAGACAACGTAAACAACACATCACAACAAGTGTTAACAAATAGCATGTTTGAATTCAAACACAATAACTGTTAATAACCTTTAAATTTCTTGGAAAGAAAGTGCTTGAACATAATTTTTCCAACTTAATTATTGAGATACAGATGAAATTTTACACCCAAGACAACCCCCTTCTCAGAAATGTTTAATTTCATCCAACCTAAACATGCTAAAAAGTATGGTTAAGGGGAAATAACTCCTATAAAGAAGGCATCGTCACACAACTCCAACTCAAAATAGAGACTTGTAGCCCTAATGATGCTGAGGAAGGAGGTTCACTTCAGATTTTCTGTATCTGTTATACTTTTTAACTATAATACAAGCCAAAAACTGTAGCTTGACCCTTGTTCTATTTTTAGCCAAGGCAGCCATGTTGATTGGTCAGCCGTCATGATTTGTGCAATTGTGGCAGAAAAAGCCTAAAGATGTGTGCAGCATTTCAAAGCAATCCAGTCAGTGGTTTAAGAGGAGATTTTTAAAAATCAACTTAAACTGATGAAAAAACTGTTCAAGGGGAATAACTCCAAAAAAGGTTGATATCAGACGATTTTGACAAGACTGCACTTTTTGCATATTTCATACAGCTGAACAATTTAGCAATGCAAATTTTTTCTCTAGTTCTAATAATTTTCAAGAATTTGAGGAAAAAATGGCAAAAACCATCAATTTTGATATTAAGGAGCAATAATGCCTATAAGGGGTCATTGTACAACTTTTTTTAATAGCTTTTGATGCTAAAGAAGGAAAGTCTCTTTGGTTTTCCTGTATATTATACATTTTGAACTGTATGCCAAAACATTATTTTGACCTGTTTTACATGTATCTTTAGCCATGGTGGCCGTGATGGTTGCTCTGCAAATTTAGTAAAGGACTTTTTATGAGATGATGTGTACAAAGTTTCAAAGCAATCTCTTCTGTGGTTTTGAGGATTTTTTTTTAAGTTGACTATGACAGACAATGACGGACACAAAGTTATGGCAATAGCTCACATGCCCCTTGGGCTAGCTAAAAAGGTACTGCTTTCAACTGTATTTAGCTAGTGTTTGATTAAACATACCTGGTAATGTTTCTCCTGGTAAAAGTCTTTTTATTGTCTGAAAACACAAATTAATGTCTTTAATTATTAACGTAAGATAGCTAGAAATATTACAATATTTTCCCCTTTTAACCCTCTTAATTAGTTTTTAATAATGTATTTAAACATGTTCTGTTGCAATGTTCCCTTTGCTTACCGTAGTGCTTGTATATAGAGTTATCTCCATTTAGTATTTTTCAACAGCATGGAAGCACGTTTTCTCTATCCAGTAAAAAATTCCCCTGGTGGGTAGAATGCCAATAATTTTTGGACCCCAACAATTTTTCAACTCCATGACCTAGCTTCTTACCTTTGCACATATGCCAGTATTTGCATTGTATTTTAGAAAAGATAATGATCATTGTGAATCACTTCATTATTCCCATCCATTTATGTCAGTATTTGGCCTGAATTACACATAAAGTACATGTAGTTCAGATTTTTGTTTTCCTATCCATCCACTTTTATCAATTACAGAACACCATTCTGGTCATTATTTATTTTCACTGTTGTAATTGCTTACAGTTGTACTTTTTATGGATAAACACTCAGTAAAGTTGTGTTTGATGAGCTCCTGCCGTTTTATTAAAACAAGTTGGGTTCGGTAGAACCTGAGGTATATCATTCCCGAGATACGACTGAATAAAATCTGACCTATTAAGTACAAATGTATATATGTGGTTGATATTGGCTCAATATACATGTACATGTATACTTTTAATATCCATGAATCTTACTGTGTTTGCTGTTAAAATAAACGAAATCTTACCTCCTCTAACTGACATTGTTGGAGAAGTGTATTTTGGAGCTGCAGACATATTGCGATATTTAATGGTTGTTTAGTAATATCTCTCAACCTTTGTTTTGTTTCTAATTCTTTACTATAAACCTTTGCTAAAACTAGTAACGAAGCCTCTACATCGACCATGGACTTTTGGTATTCACTGTTGGAGATTTTCCCTTCCTTGGCATGAGCAAATGAGTGGTTCCTTGAATTAACCAGAAAATCAAGAGCATTTCTCTCTTGAGATCCTTGTGGCACAAGTGTTGTAAAGTTAACCAGAAGAAATCTAGCCATGGTAAAGTCAAGATCCTTTAGCTGGAGGTTAGGATTGACAGGACAACAGCATTGTGGAGCTGATTTACTTCTAGGGTTGTGTCCAGGTAACTTACTGCCAGTTTTGTCAAACAGAATGTCCAGTTGTGGTGGATGTAGGACTCTATTGCCTCTGGTTCCTGTCCGAGTTCCATGTGGACACTGACAACAAGGATAACAGTTGAAACACAGATGATAGATGTAATGTCCATTTATCTCAATAAACCTCTGGAGTGTTATGCCTTGATTTGTCAGATGGAAATCCAGTAGATGTAGGAATGAATCTTTGGTTTCATCTACAATCACTGTTGAATGGCGGTAGAAGTTTTCTTGTTCCTGTGTCATTTTTCTTCAAGATCCAATCACTGAAAGAAAAAAATGTAATAAAGCAAATTAAAATGTATAATTCTAACACAAATGAAGGGGCCTTGAAGGCTGAGTGGTTACGGTTGTTATTTACTGATCAAGTGCCTGGAGTGAGTGAGTGTTCAGTTGCAGCATTGTGTGTGATTTGAACATTTTTTTCAGCAGGGTCTTATGTTAAACTACAAGTAAGTCATGTGGTGACAGCCAGTTTGAATTTCAGTTTGAATTGGCATAAGAAAAACTGAATACACTTGTAACTCTGATAAGTTTGGTTTCGGAAGATTCACAAAGTTCTGTAAAGAAGTCTCTTTTAATGTTCTTTGGTGGCAGCCATTTTGGATTTGGGATCAGAATAAAAACATGTACTAGTAACTACATTACAATCTTCTTTAAGGTTTAGAGTCCTACATTAAAATAACTTCTGCTGCGAAAGCCATTTCTAATTACTGATTGGAACAAAAAAACATTGTCATATTGATATCTGTAGCTTGATTTCCTGGCCCAGCAACATATGTTGCCAATATCATGCAGTTGACAGAAAGCAAGATTTCAATAAACCCGATGTTATTTTTCTGCTCTGCTTAATTTTTTACCAGTTCATCATCTTTGATTGATTGATTGATTAACTTAATGGTTCCTTAATGTCCAGGCCACACACTTATTCTTCTGGAACACTTTCTGAAATCCACGTGCGCATTATACATACATGTACTAGTACGAGTACTTTTGACTTTTTTCACGTACAACCAGAGTTCCGGAACGTAACTTCGTTTCCATCAACGTATGGCCAAGCATATTCAAGTTGTGTGTGCATCGTATTTTTGTATAATAAATGTGAATAACACTTATAATTTAACATTAAACTTGTTAAAATTGGTAAAAAAAGTGTTTTTGTTTTGTTCTTTATGCCTTTGTAATTTAGTGTTGTATGGACATTTTCCCCCTTCGGATATGTTTTAAAGAAAATGTGTTCTGCAAAATAATGACAAAGGAAATGGGATAATTTTATTATTGGTATCAGCCATGTTTTTTTATAGTACATACTAGTACTGTTAATTTCCCATACACAACAAAAAATACATCAATTCATTATCGATCGCCATTTTGGTATCAGTAACACATGATTTTTTCCTTTGCCGGGCTATTGATCAATAACAATACCACCCTCTAGAGACAATTAGTGTGATACATTTTAAAATCGTTCTACCTGTGTGATTTACTCAAAGGATCTTGTCGGTAATGTGTGAAAATGTTTAATGTCAACAATAATATAATAATAATAATAATAGTTTATTCAATAAAATATCAACATGGTATGAATCACGAATACACAATATTCAGATATAAGTATAAGAACAAGTGTATATGCAATTGCCAATCGTAAAAAGTTGACATTTTATCTGGGATGATCCATAAAAGCTCCACAGCTTGCTTCCAATGGGTCCCATTATCATGATTATGTAAACATCTTAAATTGATAAACAACACATATACCTTAATTATTTTAGGTGAATATAAGTTTAAAAGAATAAACATTCATACCTTAAAACAGAAGGATATTTACAGATACCTGTGTTTGAGTATAAACAATGAAACAGTATTTAAGATTAATTAAAAATTTTAATAATTATCAAAACAATAACAATGCTGGTATTTCATTATCACTTATTACAGAAGTTCAATAAAGGCGTATGACCAGTCTACAGATGCACGGAACTGAGTTTCATTCCTCTGTTTAGCTACATGTGAACCTTTTAGTCTCAACTCAGTTTTAGAAATTCCGTAGCCTTGTAATCTACGGTCGGTAACCCATTTTAAAAGATTGGCCTCAATTTCTGGATAATGTACTTCACAACCTCGGTTTACCATTTTAGTTTTAGGCATCTGTTTCAAACGATCTTTCTGATTTCTCAAGAGACGGACATTTGATTCATTAACGCTAAATTCTCAACCTGCTGCTTGCTTGCCATGAGCCTCTGCATAAGCAACGACTTTTAATTTTACTTTTGCAGTGAATGAATTTCTAACTTGACCTATCAAACCAAGCAAACTCAACAACAAAGGTAGGGGGGTAGGAATTGTTTACTTTTGCGTTAGACTCCTTTGCTCACTTCATTCGCGACAATACTTATTTTTTGTTGTCTGGCCATATTTCGACCCAAATGATATGGGTAGAGACGTAAATACAAAGTGCAGATAACTCCCGATAAGTATGTTCGCGCATGACTGAACTTTTTCACTGCTTGGGTGGTGTTGCTTTACGGCCTTGAGTTGGAAGGAAAACAACAGGAGAGTATCAAATGTATTTTATGAATATTCATGAGGGATTACATCACATTTACCGTATACATGTATCTGCTACAGTTTGTGGCAGTGATTAGGTTGGGAAAACCAGAATTCAAAATTGTGTTGCTCGTTTAAAGTTTTTTATTTGCACAGTAAATTAATGAAACTTCTACAGAACAATATTTTATACATCTTTTAAAAGATTTGCTAATAAAAATAAATTAAAACCATCGTTTTCATATTTAAAAAAAGTTATAAACGGCCTACCCCATTTTGTCATGACGCAGTTACCTCCCATGTAATACATGATCAAACATGGTAAATCACTTTTCAATGTGAAAACACAAAAGACTGCTTTTGTATGTGACAATCTTGGAGGTATCAATGTACTATTGCATAACGGTATGGGCGCGGCCATTTTATGAGCACAAAGTAAAGCGTGAAAAAACTGTCAGGTTAAACGCGATTGGTCAATAATGATTGTTAAAGTAAATAGTTTTATACACATTAAGGAGGAAGAAATCAAATTTCGGATACGTAGGGGAACCTCGAGGAAATTTGAAAAAAATTAGACTCCCCGTTTTTGACCTTCATTTTTCAGCCAGAAAAGCAATGCGAACCTATATTTTTAATAACACCAAATAAACCCCCTATTCTTTAACATACATAATCACTCTTCATTTAACATTAAATTAACTTTGTCTTTCAACGAAATAATAATCGAAAAGGGGTACCCCATATGGAAAATAACATAGAAATGCCATTGGTCCATAGTATTCTATACAATACATGTTTCTTTTGGCATTTGAATTCGGCAAATTTTACTTTAAGCGCATAAATTCTGCATAAAATCATAGATTATTACAAAATTCATTGTTTATATTCACGTTTTAATTAGCTATAGTCTATTTCATGAAACATGCTATTTTCAATGCAACGTTAAGGGTGGGAATGATAAAACAATGACCGAAAGGCTCGGGGTCAATGTGTACACTACATTTGGAGTTTGTATGTTACAGGACGCAAAAAACAGCAAATTTAGTCTGTCTAATTCAGTGATTCAAATTAAACTTTTGACAATTATAAAAGAACTATGATCTTTACGTTTTTTCGGCCCTAATCAGACTTTCTGGTTGTGTTATAATAATGGGAGATAATTTCACAAATGTTAAACGATTTCGAAATGCTGTTTCCAAATCACCGAAGTAAGGTCCAGCATTCAACCATAATGTTGTACTATGAAATTTAGGTCACTTTTGAACAAGTTATAGTCTGTTTCAAAAACCATTAATTTTCGGAAGATCATTGAGACCCCATTTCGTTCGTTCAATTGTGGACCCTGAATGAAAATTTAAGATAGAACAATCGTCGAACATAGGCATCTACACATGCTATGTGAAAAACACCAACAGGAAAGATAAAAAACATCAATTTTGAAGTGCAGCACAAACTGATGAGAAAAAAACTACTTGCAAAAACGCGCCTTTTTTTCTAGGGGTGGCCTTTAAAAAATGGCAATTAAAGCATAAAGGAACATCGATGTATATGCCCAACTACATACAAGTTTTGTAATTGAATTAACAGTACTAAAGGTATGCAATTTGCTTAATTCTGCATCTATTTAATATCTCTATAGGTATCAATGTACTATTGCATAATGGTATGGGCGCTGCCATTTTATGAGCACAAAATAAAGCGTGAAAAAACTGTCAGGTTAAACGCGATTGGTCAATAATGATTGTTAAAGTAAATATATTTTGGAAAGAAATGCAATCTTGGTATGAAAATACACAAAAAAGGAGTTTTATACACATTAATGAGGAAGAAATCAAATTTCGGATACATAGGATAGGGGCACCTCAAGTAAATTTGAAAACAATTAGACTCCCCGTTTTTGACCTTCATTTTTCAGCCAGAAAAGCCATGCAAACCTATATTTTAAAATAACACCAAATAAACCCCCTATTCTTTAACATAAATAATCTCTCTTCATTTAACATTACATTAACTTTGTCTTTCAACGAAATAATAATCGAAAAGGGGTACCCCATATGGAAAATAACATAGAAATGCCATTGGTCCATTGCATTCTGCAGACAGTTTGAGACAATATTGTTGTCAAACTACTTGCTATTAAATTATTCTGAGTTGATATTTATGTAGGTTCATTTTAATCAAGCCAAATATTAATTTCAATTTATATTACAATTTTTATATATAATTGTTTTGTGGAAACAGTTTTGTGTCAAGATCGAATATTTTGAAAAGAATAAAATGTGAATTTCTTTTACATACAAAAAGATGTTTTAAAAATTAAAAACTGTTTTTCCAAGTGTCACGAATTCCACTTTAAAATGAGGTGTTATATTTAAATTTTGCAAGACTTTAAAAAATTTTATTTTGTGTCTCTAATATGGGGTCAAATTGTCCAATTTAAAAAACGCCACCTAGTGTCCACTTCCAGCACTAAAAACTGCTGCTAATTAGCCGCAGTTTGTCCTGTTGAAACTTATGAAATGGACAATTATCTTTGATAAATTTTGATGTAATTAAAACCCCATGCTGTGTAAACATGTTTGTTAATTAGTAAACCTTAATGTTTATTACCCCATTTACCTGATGCTAAGGTAGAACACCAGCTGTTTTATAGCTTGATTAAACAAGCTTACCAGTGACATACCTGTTCCAATAGTCAAACTCACCTGTTGCCTATTCTATGGCTATAGTAACATCTACTAATGATGTTAATTAGATAATTTAAATTGGCATGGTCAAACAATACAAAAAACAATGTAAAATCTTTATTTCAATATCATAGTCTTTTAGTGATGATAGCCGTAGTTTTTTAACTGGAAGTAAAAAGGGAGATAAATCATGTAAAACTGGAAATGGGTCAATTCCTGTGAACAGGCATGGGTTTCATAAAACTTCTCAAACTGAGATTTTCCTCAAATATCTGAGTTTTTCCTCAAATTCGAATTTTTAAGCAATCTGATTGGACAATTTTTGAGTTGAGGAAATCCTCAAATCTGAGAAGTTTTATGAAACCGGGCCCTGGTCAAATTGGGCGACAGGGAAAATCCATTATTTGTCCAATTACTCTGAAATGGGTGAACTACATTATAAATCTACTGACCTTTCTGTATTAATATCTGTAGTTTCATAAACTGTCGTCCATGAATTGATGCCCTACAACCACAAAAACCACTGTAATACTTTCGTTTTCAGTAAGTTTCCGTCTTGCATAGTTCTTGTCACGTGATCAAACGCACAAGGGAAGTAATGCAACAACGGAGATAATTTGCTAAAACCATGAGGTGAATCCTGGCCTCTACACCATTAAACTCTGTCAATAGAAAGAGGACGATATAAAAATATTCCAAAAGGTGAAAGGATATGTAAAAAATGCAATGCATCCCAAATTGAAGATGAAATGCACTTTTTTATTCACTGTCCTTCTTATAGAACTTATAGAACAGAACTGATTCAAAAGGTCAATAGTACCTTGAAAAACTTTAAAGTTTTAAATGAAAATAATATAATTAATATTCTAAATAGCAACTCTAAAATAATACTGAAAGCAGTAATTGACTATATAAATAAATGTCAGGAATCTAGTTAATCCACCATACTATCATCCATTTTTTTATATATATATATAAATATTATTACATGTATTACAAATTGTAACTAATGCCTGCGAATGCTTGACACTGTCGCCCCAAGTTTACACATATATCTGGTTATAGTCAGTAGTCTATGAGTTTATTATAATATTAGTTTAATATTCATATATATCTATGTACTATGTGTATTGTTTGTGTTATAACCATTTACTGTAAATGTGTTACAACAAATAAATATTTCGTATTTCGTATTTCGTATTAAACCATTTTTACTAAAAATGTTTTGCTCAGCATGAGAATTTTCGCAGTTACTATGACGACGGAGGAAACCAAAAGTTTTGATTTAATGGAATTGAGCATAAAAAATTCCCAGCAACAAATTTGAATAGATGCATCGAGGTCTGCGCATTTGGAGATGACTCGTTAAATATATCTTTTTTTTTAGTTTAAAAAACGCTTTTGTACTTTAATTAAATAATTCTTGCTTGGCAGTGGAGTAACTTCCAGACGATGTAAAGTTATCCCAAGATATTTGTATTGTTAGACATTTTCAATTATCTTATTGTAAAAAATTATTTTTAAATTCTTTTTTTTTCTGCCAGCTTTATTAAATACCAACACTTTTGCTTTCTTTAAGTTACCCCCGGCAATAGTCATTTTCCATTCTTTTGAGAAAGTTTCAAGTTTATTTATACACTTTTACACTTACGCAAAATATCTAGGCATAACTCTGCAATCCAATTTAAAATGGTCACAGCACACCAACAACATCATCGCCAGTAGTAACCAACAACTAAGCTTCCTGAGAAGAAATTTAAAAACAGTCAAATGTAAACATAAAAAGCCAGGCATACCTGTCTGGGACCCTTATACTGCTGATCAAATTAATAAAATTGAGATGGTCCAGAGACGAGTAGCAAGGTATGTCTGCAACCGCTGTCCGACAACACCAGCAGCGTAAACAACATGCTTACAACCCTACAATGGCCAACACTTCAGGAACGCAGACTAAAATACAGACTTACTATGTTCTACAAAATCATTCACCAACTAGTTGCAATACCATCATCTATCTTACTACCTACTGATCACAGAACATGCAAAATCATGACTTCACATTTCGGCAAATAACAGTTCTAAAAGAAAGCTATAAATTCTCTTTTTTTTCCATACACAATCATCCAATGGAATTCACTACCCGCTAACGTTGTCAATGCTGCCACACTAGACGCCTTTAGAGTACAGCTGACACCAGCTGTTCTCTACACACTCTATTAAACCTCATACCCATTGTACATAGTTTTAATCACTCGTTTTATTTTGTAATTTTGCACTTGTTCATTTCTTTCTAATTTGCAAATATATAAATTTTAGCCCAAGCCACGGTGCGCAACAGTTTCGTTATTATCAGTTATTGATAGTGAACTGTATACCTAAAGAAGAAGAAGAAGTCCCTTTTCTGATATGGATAAGAGAAAAACATCACCAGCATACATTATTAATTGATTTAGACAAAAGTTGCACTGGGTCGCAAGATTGATCAAAATATTTTGGGAGATTGTTCACAAAAATATTAAATAATTTGGGACTTAAGATGTCCCCTGGTCGTACTCCCAATGCACAGTTAAAACTTTTTTATTTTTCATTATTTACTTTAACGCATGAGTATGATTGATCATACATATTCTTAATAATCTGATATAACTTTGATCTTATTACTATCTTTCTAAGCTTATATAAAAGATGAACATGTGATACAGAATCAAAAGCCCCTGTAACATCTACAAAAAACATGCATATAGTGACCTTGATTAGTTTTTAACATACATTTAAATAAGGGTATTAACAACAAACATATGATCAGTGGTTCTGTGTCCTTCCTGAAAACCTATTTGTTCTGCACAAGTTAAATCATTTAAAATAAGAAAGTTTTATAGTCTATTATTCAATACTCTATTGAAAACTTTCCCTATATTGTCCACAAATGGCTATTCCTCTATAATTTGTGAGTTCATGCTTTAATTTGAATCGGATTTATGAAGTGGGGTGATGTACCTCAGACCGCATGACTTTGGATATATTCCCTTACAGAATACCAAGTTAAATAACTTATTTATCAAGAAAATAATATGAGTTTCACCATACTTTAACATTTCATTTGTTATCTGGGAAAACCCAGCAGATTTACCATTTTTAAGAGATTTAATAGCTTTGCTGATCTCAGCTTCATTTATTTTATAGTCTAATTCATTAAAGATAATTTTGTCTTCCATTTCTCTGAGTTTGTTAGCTATGACTTCATTATAGCAAACAAAGTTTTGTTGAGCTTAATTCTTTAGAATAATCTTCCCATTCATTTAAATTAATATTTGATTCATTTTAATTTATGTTTTTTTCTTATTTTTCAATTGATCTAAGAGGTCCCAGTACGCTTTTGGATTTTTTTTTCATGTAAATTTTCTAACTGGTCTATCAAATTTTATTTATCGTTCCTAATTTTCTTTCTTCTCACTTTTCTATAAAGTTTTAAGTGCTTATAAAAGGAGCCACGGATTTGAGGATCGTCATTATAAAAGGATCCACGGATTTGAGAATCTTCATTATAAAAGGAGCCACGGATTTGAGGATCTTCATTATAAAAGAAGCCACTGATTTGAGGATCGTCATAATAAAGGGAGCCACGGATTTGAGGATCGTCATTATGAAAGGAGCCACGGATTTGAGGATCTTTATAAATCTTTTGCATTAAGGTGCTTTTATCATTTAAGTCTTTTTTCATCAGATATAATTCCTTATCACACCAGGGTTTTTTGTCGTTTTGTTTGTTTGTTGATACTTTTTTCATTTACTTTTTTCTTTAGGGGCATTTTAACAATTGTTATTAAAATGTCACCGAGGTCATCAGCAGCCTGACATATCATCAGATTCATAATTTTTTTAATTTTATAATCTGATATCTTATTTTTTTTAATAGTTTCTGAGTTTTGGGCATTTTTAATCTTTATTGATGAATCTTCATTCCATATAAATTATATTTATCAGGAATTAATGAGAACTTTGTTTCAACAGTAATATGGGTATCAGACGGAGGCGTGGTCAGCGGGCAGCCTCAAAATTTGCCAACGCGTGTGTAACTGTTACAGTAAATGTATAATGAACCAAATGTGGATTTCGTCATTTATCTCAAGAAAATATTAGTTTTAGCCAATTGTTAGTACTATATGGTGTGTTTATATTCCACCATATAACTCCTCATTATAGTTAAAAACCGGGTGATCTGGCAGTGTCTGGACAAACTATTTTTTGTTGTAATTTAATACTTATACTAGAAAACTTGAAGAGTTATTTGTTTGAATATCATAGTTTCCAAAATATAAGAAGATATAAAATTATCTGTTGAAAGACGCTGAAAAACATAGTCTCTTCAACTATTCGTATACTTAAAATAAATTAACATTGATTGATTGATGGATGATAAACTGGATGATTGATTGATTAATTGAATAATATTTTAGCTATATCAGTCAGGACAAGAACATAATAAAGTTAAAAGAGAGCGATACCGACATGCTTGTTGATTCTACATGTTCTATGCAAACGATGTGATTCCGGCATAGAGGATGAGCTTAATCTTGTTACAACATGCCCTATTATATATTAAGGACAGAACGTGGACTCCCCTCCTTTTCCCACATAGGCAGACCAAAAACCGATAACCGTATAATTGCCCCACTAACATGAAATTTATAGATTCGCGCCTGATAATAACACAAGTTTAGATAATATATATAATAATAATATAATAATAAATAATCAAAGTGCTGACGTGCTGGTTGCCCTTCTTCATGTGTATTGATTGATTGTTGTATTTAACGCCCAGCAAGCAATGATTCAGATATATTTTAGGACGTACTTCGGTATTTCAATGTGTTTTCGAGCTAGAGTAACTGTTTTAAGTAAGCAGAAACTGACAACTTCTTTAACAATGCCACAGCCACCAATTATAGAATTTCAATTGGTATCGTTTGGAGTTGTATTTTACAATACATGCCGCTCAAAAGCCAGCGAGCGATATATTTAGGACGAAAGAAACAAGAGAATCCAAACAACGTAACAAAGTGTCTAATGAGGGTCGTGTGTTGCCTTTTGATACTGTATTGATTAGATAGTATTTTGTTGAAATCTTAGAAACCAAATAATGTCCATGTGGAATAAATCACGATATATTTTGATAAATTTAATTACTATGTAGATAAGGTTTAAAAATCCACGGGAGGACGTGGGATTCCACAAGATTTCGTCGAGGTTGTTCGGTTTAGCTTGATCGCTCATATATAATCTTAATAGTTAATACAAGGACTGTCCTCTGAATAAATTGTTTTCTCACAAAATATTTACAAAACAACCTTTATTACTCCTATTTGTTTTGTGTGTATTTTATTACTTTTTTTAGTGTGTGTGTGTGGGGGGGGGGGTTGAGGATGTTATCTACCATAATTTAAATGTACACATATCTTCAGTTTTAAGAATATAAATACATTAAAGCAAGTAACCAAGGTTGCCAAAATTACTAACGTATTAGCCAATATATCCGCGTCTTTTCAGGCTGGTCCTTTACCACAGGTGAAGCAAAAATAATATAAAAAACACTATACAAGGTATATGTACGACATGTATAAAATTAAACAGGACCTAAGTGGTCGAGTGGTTAAGATAGTTCGTCTACTATTGATCACGGGGTCTGTCAACACTGGGATTGCGGTTTCGAGTCTCACTGTAGATAGGTGTATTCGACAATTTTAATTGACAATGATTACCAGTTTTCTTACCGAAGGTCGGGGGTTTTCTCCAGCTACTCCGGCTTCCCCCTCTAATAAAACTGGACGCCATATAGCTGAAAAAATGTTGAAAGTTGCGTTACACACCGTTAAAAAACAAACAAAATTAAACTTTATTTTTTTGTGTAATTAATGTTGGCTTCCAAACAATAACTATTTGAGATCCACTGGTTGAGCTTCAGATAAGTAAAGGATGTGGAATCAGTCTACCAACATTGTGTCTGTTTCCAATAAAATAAATACAATAAAACGTCACACACAAGGTGAATTTTTATTTTAAAGTACTGGAGCAGGACACAAGACACCTCCTTCAAAGTGTCCACGATTTCAGCATAGGCATTGTCCTCTTTTTTATGGGAGAGTCACACAGAAAATCCTATCATAGTGGATAAATTGTTTGTACAGTACCACACTGCCGGTGTGGAAGTGTAGAAAGACGGACGTATCTGTCCATAGTGAGCTGTCAACATGTAGTGTGTGTTTTATTTTAAAATTACTAATCTATTTGTTTGAAAATGCTACAATGTGACAAGGTGATATCCACCAATACTATAATACCTATTTAAAGCAAACTTGTTCCATGCTTCCTGCTTAGGAGAGCAGCAGATACCAATATCACAGTCTTGTGCGGAATCAGAGCTGGGTCACAACCACAATTTCATGTATTACAACCGATCTAGCTCGAGGACTCTACCATTTGTCACAGAGTCATTCTAGGCCTACTGCTAACTTCCTGGTTTTGCTTTAAACAGAGAAGCAGCAATTGCCATTTTTAAATCTAACATTAAAACAGTGGGGGCATAGTTGATTCAACGGGTTCCCACTTCTTTTGAGCAAGCTACCAATTGCGTCACATAAGACATAATCTGTGTCTTTACTTTAATTTTCTAACAGAAGTTCACCCATAATGCACGGGGGGTAACTTGGTAATTTTTTAGGGTGGGGATGTGCCAGTTTTGATTTGAATTCAATACCCATATTTATTTGAAATTTCCAATTTTCATGACCCATATTTTTATGAAATTTCCAATTTTCATGACCCATATTTATATAAAATGAACAATTTTCATAACCCATATTTATATTCAGTAAACTTAAAAGAAGGTCATATTTATATACACAAAATGATAACATAGTGAAGAAGAAAACACAATGTCATTATTAAAATTACACTTTATTATATTATAAACATCACCCATATTTATATGAGACCAGATTTTTTTCAATTAAGATAAAAAAGCATACCCATTTTTATATAAGATTGTTGTAAAAACTATACCCATTTTTATAAAAATTTTCAAAAAAGCCCACCCATATGTTTGGCACATATACATATACCTTTATATAGGAAGTTACCCCCCCCCCCCCGTGCCATAATGCTGCTAAGGGTTAATCAATCAATCAATTTATATCATAGATGAGTGTTTTGTTTGTTCGAATATTGTTTAACGCCACTTTCAGCAATTTTTCAGCTATATTATGGTGTCCAGTTTTTGTTGGGGTAGGAAGCCGGAGTTCCCGGAGAAAACCCGGTAGTAAAACTGGCAACAGACCACGTGATCAATATTAGACGAACTACCTTAACCACTTGTCCACCGAGGCCCCAGCAGTGCAAAATGACTACAGAGCCTGAAACGTCAACTACTTACACATCTGTCACTGTACCTGTACATCTGACTTTACTCTTGATACTGGATCCTACATTGGACTGGCCCCTATACTGGACATATCACTATACTTGACTAATACGTATATTGGACCGAAATCCCTCCACATGACTGAGACCTATACTGGACTGATTCTTATACTGAACTGATCCGTATACTACACCGATCATTATACTGGACTAATCCACATATTGGACTGATCCCTATACTGGACCGATATCCATATACTGGACTGATCCCTATACTAGACCGATCCTTATACTGAACTGATCCATATAATGGACCGATTACTATAATGAAACCGACCCTATACTGGACTGATCCCTATACTGGACCGCTCATTATACTGGACTAATCCACATATTGGACTGATCCCTATACTGGACCGATCCCTATACTGGACTAATCCCTATACTGGACTAATCATGCACTGATCCTTATACTGGACTGATCCATATACTGAACTGATCTCTATAATGGACCGATCCCTAAACTGGACATCGTCGGAAACCCACATCCGGTGGTGTTCTCGCTTTGCTACCACTTACCGACCGTGGTAACATTTGCAGATATTTACTCGTTTTCATTAATACTAGTATTCATTAATTATACAATAGTTGCTTATATAGAGGGCATGGTCATGATATCTTGACTGCACAAGGGAGAGTGGTATTGCCTGAAACATTGATAATGCCCGAGCCAAAGGCGAGGGCATTATCAATGTTAAAGGCAATACCACTGTCCCGAGTGCTGTCAAGTATCATGACAATGCTAGCTATATAAGCAACTATTACATTTATTTTATTGAAGAAGTAATTTAAGAATGTATTCTCTAATTTTTGCATTATATTCAAACCGCTTGACCGGTGTGGAAAAAATAGTTCTCATCACTAGTGAAAATTCTGTTCTCAGCAGTTGATTGGTTTAAAATAATAACGTCATAATAAGAACTCATGACGTCATAAACAAAACGCATTCCATTTACCGCGTATTCAAGTCATAAACGTAAAATTGTGGTTGGGAGAATTTGTACTTCATTTCGTAAATTTACTACTTTTTAAAAAAAGAGAAACAGAATCTTACATCGGTACTCTTGGATTATCGGATTTCTCCAATCTCGATTGGAGAAATCCGATAATCCACTCTTACCAATGTAAGATCCTATATTTATGTATTTGTAGCTGCTTGTTGTATGATTTGAATGTTTGGCCTCATGATATATCATTGTTTGGCATTTTAGGCTGTACACAGTTAGTTTTCTAAACTTTATGACATTTTTTTCTCATTTGGATTGTACATGTACATATTATATATATATTTTTTTAATTTAAAATAAACAGTTTTATGTTGCTTGTTACTGGCGAGGGCATTACTGTAACAGTGGGCATAATATAATCTTCAAGTTTCTGATGTTGATTATTGATGTATATATTACATAACAGTAAACAACCCTACAAATATAATTATACAACATATAAACAAGACATTCACAAGACATATTAATCAGACGTACAATACATACTAAATTAATAAAATTGTAAATCTTTATTTCAGATTAAAACTTTATAGTTTTACCAGTTACTCTACTTTATGCTAATTAAATCATAAAGTTACAATTCACTTTACACAAATATAAAATTACATTGAAAGAATTTAACAAACAAAACACATAGACAAACATAAAAAATTACCTGTCTATGGGACCAGGTTGTACATCAGTGAATTACATAAATAATGGTATCAGTATTTGCAATCGCAATTATTTCTCTCTCTCACTTTCAAGACAAAGAACAAATATATAGATTTTAGGCGGGAAAACTACCTAACCAACCACAGATAAAAATCTTAGAATTATACAACCAATTGAAAATCTCCATTCAAACCCAACTTTGACTAATACAGACACAACTGAGTACTTCTAAGAATACCTGTATACAATACTAAATTTATCAAACAATAGGATCACCAGATCATAGCCTGAGGACCAATTTCAATATAAATAAGTCAGGTTAATATTTATTTACTTTATTATTTCAAGAAAGCATTTTATATACAAGTAATAATTTTCATTTAAAACATTTATAACAATTACATTTTTTATAAAATAAAAACCACAAAAATACACACTATCACATTACCACGATGAGAATCATTTTGTAATTTGTATAATGCAAAATGATCAATCAATCAATTAACTAAAACAATTAATCACACAATCAACCAAAATAATTATATACAATTGCTTCGGCGGTTAATTGATTACTCGACTTCTATTTTGACAAAATATTCTAATGAGGCGTTCTGTTTACACCAGAAACAGATATTTTTAATAAGTAGAAACATGTGTTGATTTATTTCACAAACACACATTTCATTGGTTCGACTTTCCATAAAAATCTATTTACAATAATTAATAAGTAAAAAATGTAAGGCGTGTAAAGTAGACAGACCAGATAAATCACTTATTGACAGTGGATCATTAAATAAGAAGCATATAGTTGAGGTTATAGTGATAGAGCAGATTATTACCAAAGAGAAAAACATCGTCAACCGAAGCGAAGACAAGGTTGACATGGTATTTTAAAACAGTAACTCTCTGGTCTATTATTTGCTTATCTATTTTATATTTCTATTTATCTTTTAAGCAGAAGTGAGATAAATATTCACAACAGACAACAAGTAACGTTCAAAGAGTAACGAAAAATACAAAAAAAACTTCCGAAATGTGTTGAATCTGTGCTTGTTCCAAGCAGTAATGAATTCCCTAGATGACATCGAATACACTGTTTTAACGCTCAAATACCCAAGGTCGAAGAAATTTTTACATTCAAAAGTGTCACCATGTTAGAAATCTGTGTAATTTACTCCGACCGCTTTATTTTGAATTGTATTATTGTTTATAGTTATTATTCAATCCTTAATTGTTAATTGTTAAATGTAGTTCGATTTAGTCATCTGTTTTTGATCTCTGGCGTGCCATCACTGTTGTGAATTTTAAAACCTGCTTTGAGCTCCAGCATAAATTAATAAATTCCGAACGTCTGGTGTTCCCAGCGCTACTTCTCCGGTTTGGATGCCATAGTACTGCTAATTAACTGCTTAAAACGGCGTAAAACTTCGTTCAACCAATTACAAACAGCTGTCAAAAATATGTGTCTATTTTTTACTAAAAATAAATTATCAGTATCCAAAGCTTGGTCATTTTTAATTCCTAATAAATATAAGGAAATACTCCTTTTTAGTAATAAATGCAGTAAATGATAAATTTAAGACCATCAAGTATAAACCACAGATAACATTTATACGCAGTTTTCTCTTTGCTTGCCGATAGATTGAACGAGGTTTCAGCTATGTCATTTCTTGCTTCAGGACTGTGGGTTTTTTTGGTTAGGAATACAAGGTTTAGTGTAACTTTTTAGGATGCCGAAACACCCTCGTACTTGAGAAAGATATTACATGTAACACGATAAGGGGTATTTGATTTAAGGCACAGTTAGATCAGAGTCAAACATAATATGTCCTAACACGTTTATCTCGAAACATTACTTCATGTTCAAAGCACGACACAAATTTAATGCGTTTTAGCCTGTCATCAAGCGTTTATTTTATGTAGTCCACATTAACATCATACGATCTCCACGCTCTGGATGATCCACGTTCTCAAAGAGTCTGGATGATCTACGTTTTTTAAGAGTCTGGATGATCGAGACTATATATTAGAACAACAGTCACATTCGTAATTAATTATGCAAAGGCAACTGTCCATTCAGGTTATCTTATGTATAGCGTTGTTTGAACCTCAAACATGAAGTTTATGCCATCAATACAGCCGCAAATACTATTATATACCACCCCCTTACCATCAGCTAAATTCAGGATGCGGATTTATTGCCCCTACAAGACAACTAACTTCAGCTAAAATCATGGTTTCTTTGATATAAAAATGATGCAAACATGTTTCATATGATCACACCTATCGAAGGATTAAAGAAATTTAGATTTCCCATGAAATATTCTTTTATTTTGGAGACCGCATGAATCCGTCACAGCGTATAGTTGTTAAACATTCACAACCTCCAAAATACGTAAAACTTCTGGAAATTAGTAAAAAACTAATAAACATACATTTACAAATACTAAGACAATGACATGTTATTAAATGTGTTTTTTTGTGATTAGTTAGTTGGCAGAGATTGTATATCTTTACTGAAACATATGTGTTTCTGTGATTGTTTAGTTTATTGCAGAGATTGCATGTCTTTGCACAAACTTTTGTGTTTTTGGTTATTGCTTTAAACGTGGTTTTCTGTCACTTTCAAATTTTTTTTAGCTATTTCAAGTTGACCCTCCCATATCTTTTTATCTCAATGTTGACAGTCATTGAAAACTCTGCTACCGAGGTACCTCTCTGCTAGGAGATCACAGCTTCTTTGTGTAGTGTCAGAATGTATATGCGTCTATGGAGGCTTTATGCGTGTATGGAGGCTGTATGCGTCTATGAAGGCTTATGCGTCTATGTAGGCTTTATGCGTCTACGGATGCTGAATGCGTCTATGTAAGCTGTATGCCTCTATAGAGACTGTATGCGTGTATGGAGGTTGTATGCTTCTATGGAGGCTGTATGCGTCTATGGAGGCTGCATTTTTTTTCAATATTAAATGTTAATAAAAGTAAGTATGTTGTTCTTGGAGATTTATAAAGCAGGAATATAACAAGCACTGTAATTGTCGTCTAATCATACAGTCGTATTCGAGTGTACCGTTTGTTATATATTTTTTATTTATTGTATACGGGAGTATCATAATATGTTTTTGTTCAAATGGCGTAGACAGTTTATAATTATAATATCTGTTATTAATCACATGGTATCGCAGAGTTGGAGTCCAGAGGAGAGTAAGGCGAGCTCGATTCCAACCCTAACTGTTGAAGGTTGTATACCCTAAAAGGAAATCAATGCAACAGACTCAACAAGAAAATGTCCCATCGCTCCATTGGGGCCGTCATTACTCCGAGTCCCATTTCTATCGCTCCACTGGGGCTGTCACTGCTCTGAGTCCCATTTCTATCGCTTCGTTGGGGCCGTCACTACTCTGAGTCCCATCGCTCCATTGAGGCCGTCATTACTCCGAGTCCCATTTCTATCGCTCCATTGGGCTGTCACTTCTCCGAGTCCCATTTCTGTCGCTTCATTGGGGCCGTCATTACCCTGAGTACCATTTCTATCGCTCAATTGGGACCGTCACTACTCTGAGTCCCCTTTCTATCGCTTCATTGGGGCCGTCACTACTCTGAGTTCCATTTTTATCGCTCCATTGATGCCGTCACTTCTCTTAGTCCATCGCTCCATTGGTGCCGTCACTACTCTGAGTCCCATCTCTCCATGGGGGGTCGTCACTACTCCACGAGTCCCATCGCTCCATTGGGGCTGTCACTACTCTGAGTCCCATTTCTATCGCTCCATTGAGGCCGTCACTACTCCGAGTCCCATCACTGCATTGTGGCCGTCACGACTCTCGGTCCTATTTCTATCGCTTCTTTCGGAACCGTAAAATTATATTTCGAAAGATTCTTCATCTATTAATAGTCAGTTTAGGTCGACATTTACGTTTTGTTTGTTAACATTTATGCATTCCCAGTATATAGTTCATATGGATGAAATCGACATTTTAAATTAATTGGCAATATTTACAAAATGATAAGTTTAACAGTTTTTTTTTATTTCGACATTTCCCATTAAAAGTCAGTGAATAACTTTGATGACACGGAACTTTTTTTCTCGGTGGTCACAACGCTTAACAATGTATTCTTCTTTTTAGGACGTCGTGCTTCAATTTCTTATATGGACGATCTTTGCACTTTTACGTAGTCTTTAAAAGGCCACTGAAAGCGCCAAACTGTTATGTAATTGTCAAATCACACTTGAAAACATTAGCATGAATGACTGCTGCACCCTGTCTATGTAAGGAGTCTAATTTGTTGAAGCGTTATCTGTCGCATTCCAGGTGTAATTGTGCTTCTAATTACAAGTTCTGCAAGGGGGGGGGGGGGGTTCCGGAGCTTGCAATCACCTTCCCAATTGATCCCATAGATGCTCTATTGGGTTGAGATCTGGATCAAGCCATGCACGGAAGAGTGGCCGCAGCTTCGTTCTCTAGGTATGCCCACACTGCCCTGGGACGATGAGGTCTGGCGTTGTCATCCATGAAAACAGGTCTTGGCTCTAACGGGTGGTTTTCAAAATAGGGCACAACTACAGGTGTAAGCACGTCCGGGTTTACTTTTCGCCAATAAGGTTGCCTTTTTCAGATGCCTGAACTCAGAGAGTTTCGTTTGTTTTTTTTTTTTTTTTTGCTTTTTGGGTTTTTTTTGTAGTTTAAAGCAACATACATCAATATTTCAGCTATTTTATGGCTTACAGCTTTATTGAAAGAGGAAGCTGGAATACCCGGTTAACCCTCGTCCTTCCGCAGGACAATTTGCAGTCCATGTCAAGTAATGTCGATTACATCCTTCGGCAGTAACGTTCGAACTAATAACCTCAGTAATAACATGCATGTGATCAATAGTAGATTTTTGACTACCTTAATCACGAGGACAATGACAGCCACCAGCTAGTTTCGGGATGGATACAAGTATATAATGTTCTCACGTTTAAATAACTGTCTGCAGAGTAGAAACTTTTACAATTTTACTGTTATCTCAGTGTTGATGAAAAATTTTAATCATATACATTGTCAATTGATTAATATTTTTCGAAACAACACGGAACACAATTTGTGCACATGTTCGTTCAAATTTGTAGCTTTTTAAAATTTTTAGAACAAAAAACCCAGACAACATCTACAGAGCTTCAACTGCTTTGCTACAATGGTAACAATGTTTACGACTGAATGGGTTAATCAGTACGGCTTGACTCAAGATAAATAACTTTTAAAATAACTTGTAATATTTTGTCACTTACTAAAAAATTCGTACTTTAAACCAAAAATTGGAGAACCGTTACATTATGGAGTGCAATATTTAATGTTATACATGTATACAGATTCGAACCTGCAAGCCTAACGTAAGCAGAGAGTGTCGTCTGCTCATATAGAAACTTTGTATGACAGAGGACGCATGAATTTAAGTTGTTTTACGTAAAGCCAATCCAACTTAAAGAGGTCATTATCCATTTGGATGGCCAGTGCAAAAGTAACTGAACGGTCGAGACATCAAAATTTTTTATTAAGGAAATCTTTCTTTCATATATGTGGCATTAATTAAAGAGATTATTAGGATTATGAAGATATAATTATTAATAGTAATGATTAAATAAACATGATAATAATGATTACCGAATCCTGAAAGTAAGGATTAATTTGCATGTATATCAATATGATGGTTAATTAAAATATTTTTAATCTTCTGTTTTCAGCCAACTGAAGGCAAATGAGTCCTTGGTGATGTAATAAAACTAAATTACCAGACGAATACGGCATTACATTCTAAAGAGAAAAGGGAACCAGTTAAGACCAGAGAACTTGTGTGAATCAGTAAAACATGCACAATTTATGTTGCTGAAATTTTCTTTGGCTATTACACGCATTTTTGAAGTACATGATTTTTTCTTAATTGCTTGCCTTTAATCAAAAAATTGTGATACATTGATATTTAGTGTAGTTGATGTTTATCGATAGCTGGTAGTTGAACTTGCTCCGTGTTTATTGGTGGCTGGTAGTTGGACATGCTGCGTGTTTATTGGTGGCTGGTATTTGGACATGCTGCGTGCTTATCCATGGCTGGTAGTTTGACATGATGCGTGTCTATCGTTGGCTGGTAGTTGGACATGCTGCGTGTTTATCGGTAGCTGGTAGTTGAACATGCTGCGTGTTTATCGGTGGCTGGTAGTTGGACATGCTGCGTGTTTATTGGTGGCTGGTAGTTGGACATGCTGCGTGTTTATCGATGGCTGGTAGTTGGAAATGCTGCGTGTTTATCGTTGGGTGATAGTTGGACATGCTGCGTGTTTATTGGTAGCTGGTAGCTGGATTTGCTGCGTGCTTATCGGTGGCTGGAAGTTGGACATGCTACGTTGTTATCGGTGGCTGGAGGTTGGACATGATGCGTGTTTATCGGGGCTGGTAGTTGAACATGCTGCGTGTTTATCGATAGCTGGTAGTTGAACATGCTGCGTGTTTATCGGTGGTCAACCTCTATTTCATTATTAGAATTTTTGATATGAGGACAGAATAAAAATTAATTATTTCTCTTTTTTTAAATTATAACTTTGCCAAAAGTTTTAGATAGATTTCCCAGGTTTTACTGTAAACTTCTTAAAACAACATATTTGATTGTTGTAAAAATAACAAGACCTCCTTTTGTTCATTTCATGTTGGAGAAACGTGAATAAACCCAACACTGACGGTTTTATTGTTGAATGGAACTGAACAAAATTCATTTACAAATCTGTGACCTGAATTTGAATCAATCATTTTATTTTTTCAAACAATATTTATTTTCATTGTTATTATTTGTAGGATTTATGGGTTATTTTATTTTATTTTGTGTGGGAAGGGGGGGGGGGGGTGGATGTTGAAAAGCTTTGCTGTATTGTTGGAGGACACTTTAGGTATTGTCTGCATGGAGTTTATCAGTTTTAGTTGTAATGTCGTCAAGCAGTTTAACTCTTTTAGTTTGACTTCTGTCAGGTACTTTAATTGTATTAGTTATTGTTGTCAGACAATTTAGCAGTTTTTAGTTTTGGGGCAGTTTATGAAAGAAAGAAAGAAAGAAAGAAATATTTATTGGAAGAAAGCTCATAAATGAACATGTATATAAAAGTTACAATGATAGGAACAATAATATAAGAAACAATATCAATGATAAAATAACAGTTGATAAGATTAAGTTTGAGTTCCAAGGGGGACAACTCCAGTGTAATGTAAGTACACAAAGGTATCAATAAACCCAATAAACAGATAGTGTATTGTTCACTGACAGTTTACTGTTTTATTTTTTTTTATTTTCTTACTGTTTAACAGTTTTGGTTTTATTGTTCACTGTCATTTAAACAGTTTCATTTTTATTGTTCACTGACATTTCAACATTTTCAGTTTTATTGTTCACTGACAAATTAGGCCGCTAGGGCTTATTTCCTTCAGCAGCGTGTAATGTTAATGTCGGGTAAATCACACAACTAATTGACTGCAGATTCTCTAGTTCAGGTACATGTATGACTCGAATGACAAGCTTATACATTTTGGTTTAGCGTGGAGGTCACGTGAGTTGCAACTTCTAATTGCCTGCTGCACGCAAGGTCTACATGTCTGTTATGTCTCAAACGGCACGTTCTCGCCTCTACGTGTAGTTTTTGAGGGAAAGGTAAGTCGCGTAAGTAAGTTGACTGCAGCTTATATAAAGTCCACATGTTACGCATGGTTCAAAAATTAAGCTTTAGTGTAGAGATCAGGTTAGTCGTGACGCTAATTACTTGCAGTTAGTATAGTCTACATGTCTTGTTTGTCTCAAAGGTCAAGTTCCTGCAACTACCGGAAAACTAGAGTTCAGGTAAGTCTCGGAAAGCAAATTCCTGTGGATACGTGTAGTCTGGAAGTCAGTTAAGTCTTGAAGGTCAAGTTCTGGTGTTACGTGCAGTTTAAAGCTTATGTAAGTAGCAAGGCATATTTCTGCAGCTGCATATAGTCTGAAGACCAGGTATGCATCGAAGGAACAGTTCTTTCAGCTAAGTCTATTATCTAGGTCAGGTAAAGATCGAGAGCCAAGTTATTGTATTTACGTGTAGTCTGGAGGTCGTGGAATTTGCGAGGGATTAGTTCCTACTGATTAACTCAAGATTAGGTAATTTGAGAGGGTTATGATCCTGCATCTTAGCGTTGAATAGAGGTAAGGCTAGTAGGCGGAGATAAGTTTTAAGACATCAACATTTAGTTAAGAGTAAAGGTAAGTATCGAAGGCCAGGCTCCTTCATCTACATCTAGTATATATTTCAAATACCGAAGGACGTGTTTCCTGTAGGTTCTTTCAGTCTGCAGGCCATTTAGGTCTATGATGAAAGTCTGTTAAGTCGTGACCACCATGTTTATGTGTTCACTGTCGACAGAACAGTAGCAAAGGCTATATTCCTGCAGATAAATAATCGAATTGTCTGCAGCTAGTCTACGGGTTCCAATGGAAAAGTTCCTACCGCTACGTGTAGTCTACAGGTCAAATAACTCGGGAATTCAAAAATTGTTTGCAGCTAGTATAGAGTAAATAGGTTACGTATGTCTCTAATGTCATTCTATTGCTACGTGTAGTCTGGAGTTCACGTAAGCCGCGACAGTTAATTGCCCACCGTTAGCATACTCTACTGGTCTCGCATGTCTCAGAGGAGGTCAAGTTGCTGTATCAACCTGTAAAATAGTGGTCAGGTTAGTCTCGAAGGGCACATTCCTGCTTGCCTGTAGTCTGAAGTAATATTATTGAAGGCCAAATTTCTGCAGCTACTTGTTTAAAATCAAGTGGAGTTTCTGCTGTACATATAGTGTGGAGAATAGATAAGCATTGAAGGTCAAGTTCTTGCAGCTATACGTCTATTATTAGGTCATGTATTTCTGAGATGTGTTGTCAGGAGGTGAGGCAATTCACGAGGGCTCAGAACATGCAGCTATGGATAGACTGGAGGTTGGGTAATTCGAGATGGCATTTTCAGGCATCTACGTGTTGTCTGGGACGGGATTAGGCAAGTAGGCGAAGTTCCTGCCACAACGTGTATTTAGGGCAGACGTATGTTCACGAGGTCAGGTATGTCGCAAGGTCTATGTTACTGCATCGAAGTTATGGAAGTCACAAGGGCTAGATTCATTTAACATCATTTAATATGGAAGTTAACTAAGACGCGTATGCTAAGCTCCTGCAGAAACGTGCAGTCTGGGTGTCAGAAAGTCCAAACGTATAGTCTAGGCGTCAGTAAGTCCAAATGTATAGTCTGGGCGTCATAAGGTCTAAACATATAGTCGGGGCGTCAGAAAGTCCAAACGTATAGTCTGCGCGTCAGAAAATCCAAACGTACCCTGAAGGCCAATTACCTGCAGGACCGTAGAGTCTTTAATTCAGATTAGTTGCAAGGGCCATGTTTCTGTATCTACGTGTAGTCTGAAAGTCAGGGGATTTTATAGATTGATTTGATCGAGGATTTACAACGCCCCACATTCCAGGTGAACCAACTACTCTAGAGGAAGGTTTTTATGCCTTAATGAAAGCATCTGACGTCATTTTGTTGACTGAATTATATCAACATTTTCGTCTGCTGTTAAGACTACCATTTTGTTTGCAAATATGTATCAATATACTAGTAGTTGTTATATGATGAAAACATGACAGGTTTTCCTCGAGTTTACACTCTGGACTTCCGATTCTTTATCCCGCCAAAACAATAAATGTCCTGATACAACGGAAAAAAACAGAAAGTGGGGTAAAACATCATAACAACTGTAAAAAACCGAATTACGTATTTGTACTTCATGTTTTACTTCAGTATGTAAGGGACCATATTTATAACATGTTGTTCAACGATGAATACAGAACGTATTTGCAAAACTATATTGACAGTGACCGTTCATACACAGTGGATATAGCATGTTTATTTATTAGCCACTATATAGCCGTACATTCAAGATATCAAAGGTCTTTCTTAGTCATGATATAGCTCTACATTTTGGACACTCCTTTAACTCGTTTGACACTAAATATCGGATTTATTTGTTCGCCACGATATAGCTGTAGATTTTGAAATACGTCTTGTTTGTGTGTTTGTCACAATATAGCTGTACGTTCTGAATTCATCGGCTTTGTTTGGCACAATATAAGTCTCTGGTTTTGACAGCTGTTCAGGTTGCGTGCTTGAGCCTTAATTTAGCAGGGTGTGCTCAAATCCAACTTTAATTGACAAGGATTGCCTGTTTTCCTGTAAAATGTCGGGGCTTTTTTATCCGGCTTCCTCACTATAATTCCATAAATACATGTGAAAAAAATGGTATGACCATGAATTACAAATGTTGAAAAAGTTATTAGATGAAAAGGCCTTTAAGTTATTAATGTCTAGATTTCCAAAAGATCCTGTTGTACGTGGCTCTTTTTTTAAATTAAATAAAACGTATTCTAAAATAAGAAAAGAGAATTGAAGCAAAATATTCTTGACCAATTAGACTCTACACTCAAAAAATCCAGAAGAATACTGGGCACTTGTGAAGCAATTAAGAAATGAGAAAAAGGAAAACTCAAATAATAATATTGATGGCAGTTCTTGGTACAAATATTTTAAGAATTTATCATCAGTACCGAATTAAATAGCTATTAATCTATATAACAGAACAAAAATTAACACTACTTGAAGGATTGAAGGACACAACGTTTCTCTAGTTTCACAGCTCTAGATTTTAAAATTACAAAAACAAAACTTCAAAAGGCATACTCTAAACTCAAAACTGGAAAAAGCCCAAGATTAGATTATAGTAAAGAGATGTTGAAAGCTTCCCAAAGCTATATTGATCTATGTCTTCTTAAACTATGTAACCTGATATTTACTTTAGGCATATATCCCTCAGAATGGTCGGAAAGCTTCATTTGTCCCATTTTTAAATCTGAGGATAAAAACAAACCTGAAAACTACAGAGGAATTGCCATCAATAACAGCATTGGCAAACTTTTTAATATAATAAATAAATAATAGACTGGACAAATTTTTAATTGAAAACAAAGTGATACATGAAACCCAAAATGGATTCACAAAAGGAGCACATCAGGTGATATTTTTGTTCTCAAATGTATAATTGAAAAATACTTGTATACTGATAAAAGATTGTTTTGTAGATTTTTGAAAAGCATTCGACAAGGTGATTCACGTTGGTATATTGTATAAATTACATAGATATAATATTGGTGGATATTTCAATAGAATACTTAAATCTATGTATAGTATTGATAGATTATGTGTTAAAGTTCAATACAAATTGACATCTGAAGTAGTCAGACAAGGTGATGTTCTGAGCCCTAATCTTTTAAAAGAATTTATAAATGATATACCTATGATCTTTGAAAAGGAGTCAAAATGTATTACTTAAGATGGTAGCAAATCCCATACTTATTATATGCAGATGATTTAGTTCTTTTCTCAAACACCAAAAATGATCTTCAACTAAAACTTGATATTATAAGTAACTATTGTCAAGAATGGTGCATAGAAGTAAATGTTAATAAAACTAAAATTCTTATATTTAATAAAAATGGAAGACTAATCAAAGAACCATTTCACATTAATAATGAAAACATGAAATGTGTCAAACAATATAAATATCTTGGAATTGTCTTTGAGAACAGTTGAAAGTTTAATGAAGCAAACAAGATACTATTTCACAAAGGAATGAAAGCCAGTTTTAAACTGTATAGAGACATGAAATCTGCATCACCATAAATAAAATCCCTTTTACACATTTTTACCATTATATAAAACTTATTATATTATAGGGTTGTGAAAATTGGAGTTTTATTAATATCACTAAAAAAAGAAGGACATCTTTAAGGAGTGGGAGGTAGAAAAACTTAATATTAAATTTTGTAAACATATCATTGGGGTTCAAAGCTATGCTCTAATATAGCTGTTCTTTCAGACCTGTGAAGATCTCTTTACTAATCATATATGATAGAACACATGTTTCTCTTCAGGCATAGAATTGAAAAGTCCAAAACTCACTACTCAGAAGAGCTCTTCACGAATAATCATCAAACAAAACTACACTAAAGTCATCCTGGTATGCAAATATACTATTCATAAGTGAAAAGATTGATCTAAAATTACCTATGTGTTTCAATTTGAGTCATAATAAATTTAAGGCTGTACTTAAAAAGCAGCTTAGGAAAGATTATCTCAATAATTGGAATAAAATTTAAAATAGCTATCTAACAGAAGCTAGTGTTGGGAAACTGGACACTTTCTTTCAATTTAAATCCTTCTTTAGATATGAAAGCTATCTAAATATTGTAAACTTTGAGCAAAGGAAAACTTTAGCTAAATTTCGAATGAGAAACCACTCCTTACGAATTGAAGCTGGTAGATATGAAAAGAAATTAAACCAAAATGATAAACCTGAAATATTACCCAGACGTGAGACACTTTGTCAATATTGTAATTTAAACAAGATAGAAACTGAATTTCATTTTACCCTGGAGTGCCCACTGTATGATTAACAAAGACAAACTTTTTTTTCAAATTTATACATGAAATACATTACATTAAAACTCCTTAATAAAAAAGATCTATTTATATGGATTATGAATAATAAAGACACAGATTTTAACATTCAATTTAGTAAATATTTATGTTTGATATTTTAGATTAGAAAAGAGTCAACTTTATCATAATTTATGATCGAGTTATCCCTCTTTGATCTGACTGACTCTCACTTTGTTATTATAATTGTTCGTATATCCAATCAACACAATCAATGTTAAACCTGTCTTGGTTGTTTATATGTGTGATTTATGCCCTCAATGGGCCCCTTTAATTGGGCTTAATAAAGATTAAAGAATTTAAATTATTCCATGTCTTCACGCAATTTCCTGGTTCGCCTGACGCGTCCAGTTAAATTTCTGTCTATTTATCTGTGGCTGGCCAAAGAAAATAAAAAAAAAAATTCAGTCAGGCTTGTGGGCCTGTGGATGTCAAGAATGTTTCGCACCCAAAATTTACCATTTCGTACCAATACTAGTATTTTGCCAGTTTGTACCATATGCTATTTTGACATTGACCGTTTGGTACTATATACATGTATGGTTTTAGTGTGTTACTTGTTTATTGTGATATTTCAAATACACAATGTACTAGTATTCATTGTTTTTTTGAATTTGTTTAACACCACTTTCAGCAATTTTTCAGCTATATCATGGCGTCCAGTTTTTATTGGGGGAGGAAACCGTAGTACCCACAGAAAACCCCGGATCTTCGGTGGGAAAACTGGCAAACTTGGTCAATTAAGATTGGAGTGGAACGCACCCTGCTCGCAGTGAGGCTCAAACCCGCAATCTCAGTGTTGACAGACCAAGTGATACATAGAAGACGAAATACCTTAACCACTCGGACACAGAGGCCCCTCCGGAAACTAGTATTGATAAGTGTGTTAATTTATGAGTTTTATTGGATACAAAATTACCTTCCTATAGATCTGCGATGAAATTGGTATCTATAGATCTTTGCTGTTAATTGGAATGTGAATGATAAATGGAAAATGTTGATTGATAATTAAAACAATGATGTTTATGTGCCGGATAATTAGACTTTTAAGAACATTATCTTACTTTGTGATAATTCAAATGTATTTAAACAAGTTTAAAATCCTTTAATTTATGTACTTAGTATCATTATCACAAATTCAAAATAATCTCAAAAGAACTTAACGGGCGATTTTACAGCAAGCATTCTTACGAAATTTCTGCGGTAATAAAAGCTGTTATTAACGAATGTACAATGTAGTAAAATACAGTTGATAACGACCAATAATTAATGTACATTCGTTAATAACATCTTTTATTACCACAGAAATGGTCGTTATCAATTGTATTTTACTACCTCCGTGTCAAACAAGTCGCCCACTAGATAAATTATTCTTTTAAACATGAAATACTAGTACGTATTTGTGAATATAATTAGAAAATACAACAAAAATATAAATTATGGTTTAGAACAACTTAAGTGTTTAAAATTACTAAATTAAAGTTTAGGACCCAATAACCGTTAATGAGTATAATGATGATAATTCATTAACCCCAAACTAGTTCTAATTAGCTTGTCATACATAAGCGTGGACAGATCGTTATGGTGCAAGCTTATATGTTTTCAATGATTAAAGGTGTTCAATTGTGAGTTGGAGTTCATATTGAATGAATACTGCCAAAGCCAATAGGTATGATTGACTGTTATTCTTGTACATTTGTTTGTTGACTCTAACTTTGTTTACTTTTGCTGTTAAACACTCTTA
Organism: Limnoperna fortunei; assembly: GCA_944474755.1. Lineage (NCBI taxonomy): Eukaryota > Metazoa > Mollusca > Bivalvia > Mytilida > Modiolidae > Limnoperna > Limnoperna fortunei. Next base: position 48,398,847 of record OX104125.1, read on the forward strand.
AACATACAATATTAAATGTGTAGATTTTTAAAATAAATTGTCTATTTATTACGATACACAATAACAAAGATGAAGTCCATTACCGAACAATATATCACTAACGACCATTTATCTAATTTTTGTATAGTAAAATAAAATATTCTCAAAATTGTTGTATTAACATGTTTCTAGAGCAGTGGGCGTCTTGTCTTGAGTTGTCGGCGACTTGTCCAGGATAGTGGGCGACTTGTCTCGAACAGGGGGCGACTTGTCTGGTGGGCGACTTGTCTTGGGGGCGGCACCACTTGATGCATGTTTGTATGTTATAGTGTATTGTGTATGTGTTTATTATTTAGTATTTGTGTATGTAGATGTGATATTGTTTTGTTTGTACATGTATATGTGAAAGAAAATATTATGTGATTTGAAATATTGTATACATATTTCTGACTTTCACTTTTAGTCAGATACTTTAGTGCATGTGAACTTACTTCAAAAAATTTTTTACTCCCATACTTAACATTTTCATTTATTGAAATTAATAAATAAAATATTAAGTAGGATATTTGAGTAAAATAAAGATAAAAAACAGTTGATAGTAAATTAAAATAACAAAACAAAAATAAGTGTGTGATTGAGAATATTTGATAGTTACCTTGTCCATCCTACCTTAGTTACTATCAGTATTCTTGGACTGAGGTTTAGTTGGCATCAATTATCACTTAACTTGCAATTAAGTTTTTGAGGTTGATTAAGTAGATAAGTGTCTGACTTAAATAATCACTTGTTAGTTTGTGGTATTGTCATTCACTTGAGAGTTGTGTGTACTGTTTATGTGACTAGACGAGACAGGACAAGACGAGACAATATTTCAATATTGTGTTCTGACTTGTAGCCACAATTACTGATCTTCATAGCCACATATAACCGACTTGTATGTTGTGTTTAATTATTTTCATTGATATTTAAATGCTTTGTATTTACCTTTTACATCTTTAATTGTAGCTACAGTCTAATGTAGGTGTAGTTAAGTTAATAATATCATTTGTCATTTTCAGTGAATACCTTTTGATGTCTTAATAGAGACAGTTACTTAGTTAAAAAAGGCTTTTCATTACCAAGGGAGATAATTATATTTTTTCAGGCCATTAGATAATATTTATAGTATTACAAGGGGAGATAATATTAAATCTATGTTATTATTATTATTTTCAGCATTATTTAGTCATCAAAAAATAAAATAAAAGGTTTCAATAATTGTGTTGTGTTGACTTATGTTATTTGAATGCACATTTTGTATTTTATTTTGGTTTAACTTTACTATTTTGCAGTTATTTAGAATACAATTAGATATACACTTAATTTATTAGGTAGTTTAATTTATTTTTATAAATAATATACACAGGTGTTTTCATTCTGTTTATTTAGTAGGTAGTACTTAGTATTTAGCATTATTTGGCATTATTCACTTGAATATCCATTCATTTTCAGCTCTTAGTATTGAAGTTATTCAGTCTTTTTACACTAAACTTCGCAAGGTTGTTTACTTTATGCTTTATATAGATACTTAATTAGTTCATTTAGATTGTATTTATTATTTATTTTAATAGTTACTTAGTCGTGTTTATACACATTGTAGGTATTGTTAGTTCAGTTAGTTGATTTCATTTATTGCAATATACACAAAAAAACGTCATGGAAGATGTTTTTAAAGCTTTGAAGGCTTTATCAAATAGTTCTGAGGCAATTACACCACATGTACAGTTCAAAAAAGCAAGGAAAGCATTAATAGTTGATGAATTGCCAGAAAGCAAGCCAAATGTCAGTGCTTTAAACAAGGAATTGACGTCATATGGGAGCCCACCTAGATTACCAACATTTTAGGAAAAGGCAAACCAGGAAATGGAGAAACAACATATGATTTGTGGAGATACGAGGTTTTATGTTTACTACGAGAGAAAACACACACACACCTGAATTGATCACACAAGCTGTTCGGAGATCTTTAAAAGGAGATGCTGGAAAAGTTGTAATGCGTCTTGGCCCTCATACTACTTTATCACAGATTTTGGAAAAAATTGGATAATGTCTTTGGAGTTGTAGATGAAAAAGAATCAGTCATGAGAGAATTTTATAATGCAACACAACATGAGGATGAGGATATAACAGCATGGAGCTTTAGGCTGGAAGATATTTTAAAGAAAGCTATCCAAACAGACAAAGTAAATAGATAAATAAAATGCTACATGCCATGTTGTAGAAAGGGCTGCGACAAGATTTTAAAGAATTCAAGTTCGTATCAGCAATGTTACAACTAGAACTGTAACTATCCAGCTCATAAGATGGAGTTCCTTGCTTTGAAATGGGCCATTACAGACAAGTATCACGATAACTTGTATGGACATTCTTTCCATGTTGTGACGGACAACAATCCTCTGACATATGTTCTGACGTCAGCGAAATTAGATTCCACTGGTCATAGATGGCTTTCTGCATTGGCGGCATATGATTTCGATATATCATATCGACCAGGAAAAAGTAACTTGGATGCAGACGCTCTCTCAAGATTGCCTTCATCAGAAGAAACAACATTGTCAAAAGATTCCATCAAGGCTATATGTGGATCTGTTTCCATGCCCTACATTGACAGTTTAGCAGTGACACCTGATACACTGGATACTATGGAAATATATATGCATATGTAGATTGAAAATAACATTGATTGGTCTAAACTTCAACAGTCTGACCCACAGCTAAAACCATGGATTGACTATGTTCAGTTAGGTTCCAAACCAAGTAAAGGTCAGTTACCACCTAGTCCACTATTGAAACACTTCTATCAGCTTAAATTGTACCATGATATTTTATACAGAGAAATCAAGATTGATGGCAGAACAGTTCAACAACTAGTGTTACATTCTACACATGCTCCAGTTGTATTGGAGGCACTACATAATGAGATGGGTCACCCAGGTAGAGAGAGAACAACCAGCTTAGCAAGGGATAGGTTTTACTGGCCAGTGATGACCAACGATATTGATGAATGGATTCAGCATTGTGACCGATGTTTAAAGAGCAAGAAGGAACCACACAGAGCCCCACTGGTGAACATATCTTCACAACCAATGGAATTGGTATGCCTAGACTTCTTAACCTTGGAACCATCCAAGGAAGGCATTCAGAATATCTTGGTAATTACTGACCACTTCACCCGCTACGCACAGGCAGTGCCAACTAGAAACCAAACTGCCAGAACCACAGCTGAGGCAATGTTTACGAGTTTCATCAGAACGATTCAATAGGACCTTGTTAGGAATGCTTGGAACATTACATTCTCATCAGAAAAGCCACTGGAAAGCTTATGACGCTCCACTCGTAAAATGCGTATAATTGCACCAGACATGAAGATACCAATCAATCTCCATATTTTCTGATGTTTGGACGTTAACCCAACTTGCCTATTGATATCGCGTTTGAATTAACCACAGAGACAACACGACAGCCGCAGTCCAAGTGTATAAAAGAACTGAGAGAACGACTAGTCCGAGCATATGAACTGGCAGAGAAGGCAGCCAACAAGTCTAGAGTAAAACAGAAAACAGAATACGATGTTCGAGCCAGGGGTGCTACTCTAAAGATAGGAGATAGGATACTGGTGAAGATAGTGGCTCATAATGGCAAACACAAGATCGCCGACCGATGGGAGGATGATGCTTATGTCGTCATAAACCAACCGAACGAAGATTTACCTAAGTATGTTGTGCAGAAAGAATCCAGAGAGGCCCGAAGACGAACTCTTCATAGGAATCTGCTTCTGCCAATGGGAAACATCAACAGGACACCAGCATCACAATATCCAGTTCCCGCTCCAAGACGTCCAGTTCCAGCTCCTAGACGTGCATGTACAGTCCCAACGCCAAGAACCAGATCAAGACAAAAGCCGGAATCTTCACCTGAACCATCAGAAAGTGAAACAAGTGATGATGAAGTATTCAATACTGTAAGGGTAAGGTATGACACATTACCTGATCATACTACTGAATCTTTTCAGGAAGGATCTCATATTGATAGAGAATCTATTGGGGACGCCCACTCTGCTATAAGTGGTGATAGTGGAGATGATTCTGATAGTAATACCACAGAAGGAAGCGCATTCAGAGTTGACGAGGCAAGTCAGCTGTCAGCACAGCAGGACACAGCTGAGCAGCAAGATGCACCAGTCGGAGGAATGACAAGGTCATCATTTTGTATCGAGGGGGAGTTTTTAGTAGAGCCATATTTGATTGTAGAAGCAAATATGATTTGATTATATTTTAATAATTAATATTTAATGACAGAACTACGGATATTGATATTGACGTTTACATATTGACAAATACTACTTTCTGATTTCCCTTGGTTGAGCCTCAATTTTGATGGTCAGCTTTGGAGGGAAATTCTATAGTTTTGATTGGTCGATTTCAGATTCATGGGTTATTCTTGGTCTGTTTGTAATATTGTGGTCAGTTTTTGGTCAACCTGAAATGTGAAGATGACATATGGTCTTGGATGACATTTTGCCAGTATTTATTTGCCTGCCTTGTAATTTCTATTGATACATGTGTTAAGAACAATTTTCTATAGTCAGGTCAGTTATTTTACTTACTAATTAGAAACTTTAATTACTAAATTATTCTTACAATAATTATTTGGGTAATGTTCTGGAAAGAAGAGATGGTATGAGTGTGTAAAATAATATAAAAAATAATACAAACGTAATACTGATAAACATAATTAACTTTATAACTTTCTGTAAACTGAATATTAAAGTTGAAATAACCACAAGCAAGTTGTAAGAGTGTACTGAGATAAAATGTTAAAAGTTCTGTAGTATTGATTTTACTTAATTGTACACTGTATATTGATAATCCTTAAAAATGGACTTATAAGTGGCAATTTTATTTTAGTACAGATTAATATTTAAGAACTTACTGAGGTTCGGAGGACACACAAACACATACAACCTTCGTACCACAGACAGGGTAAGATTTGTGTTCTGTATGGAAACCAATTTTAAACGTAATAAAAATCACTTCAATAAAATTACTTTTCCGTATTTCCAACGAACTTTCTAGTGCATAACGATACGATGGTCTCTTGTTTATTTTATATCTTTTTAATTTATATTAAAATTTATAAAAATATATCATATAAATACTAGACACATTGAAGGTCCATTTAAATAAAATAGCTAGAGGACAGTGAAGAAATTATACTATACCATTCGAAAAAAAACTCACTCTTCAATGTCAAAACAAGTTACTGGACCTTATAGCTACATAACGATTTAAATAGCTTTAAGGGCTCGACTTCATCTCTTTTCTTCATCTGTTTTGTTTTGCTGAACAGTTGCCGGTATGAGCTATCATTTGTTCTCTGGCTTCTTCTTCCATAAAAAATTGGACAAAAAAATACTAACAGTGGAGTACAACTTTAAACAAGAAAACATTTTGTTTTGCAAATAATAAAATATCTTAACTCATGGTAAACTTTAGCGTAAATAATGTGTTACGTGAATTAACAAAGCGTTAAATTGCTAAACTTTTTCTTTGGAATTATGACTTGCGTTTTATTGATTCGGAGAATTATTGCAATATTTAGATATTTATCAATTTTCGTCTCATTTGAATTGTATATTATTGTTACTTTTCAAGAGTGGTTGAGTAGCAGAGATGTTTTCGTAATTAAATTCTCTCTTATAAATGCGGAGGCATATCTTTGTGCTTGACTTTGCATTGTGAAAAGAAATGATGCACTCGATTCAAGTTCAAGTGTGTACGGTACTTAACCAGGGTGGGCAATTCTCCTGTAGTTGTCTGTAAAGATTTGTAAGCGTGCAATTTCAAATATAGTTTGGCATACTTCGACAATCGATATTAATTTACTTTTTCAACGCTAAATACAATTGTCTGATATTTACAAAATAGAGGATAGACCGTTCTAATGTTACTAGAAACTTTCATCACTGCAAATCTATGTATTACATTATAAAATTGGTGATTCTGAATCCTTGAATGATTGCGCACAGGTGCATGTTCCCTAACTGACAAAACGTGTCATTGTTTAGAATCTGCATATTCCCGTGGCGATGCACACACTTATTTGCACGTATTTTTCCTTGAGGTGGAGGTTGGCCACCAGTTTTCTGACTCCGGATTACGGCGCCAGGGGGTAATCGCTATGATAGTCGTGAAGTTCCCGGGGGTACTCGTGATCCACTTTCAGAATGTAGCCTCGTGTATCCTCCTCTCTAATCGTACTCAGATCTGGAACCTCCGAGGGATCAGTCCACTTGAAGTCTCCCGTGGGTAAGATTCGACTCATCGCCCATACGTAGAGGTTGTTCGCGTCCAGGTACATGAGATATTTGGTCGGCTTACTTGGGTCATCCCCTGCCACGTAGGGATTGTTCGTTCAGCCATATCTCTATGGAGCCATTGTGAGACCACCTCGGAGGCCTTTTTCGATTATGAATAGCATACCGGGATCGGTGATCTAGTTTGATGCCACTGACCTTGAGTGCTGCATCGTAGGAAAGCCCTGGTGCGGTGTAGTAATGCGCCGGGTCGAGTTCGTAATGCTTCAGGCAGATGTTGCGGAACTTCTCGAATATGTCTGCAATCAAGATCACGTCTGTCTTCAAGTAAAGATCGTGGTATTCTCGCATGGTTGAGATCCCCCACTCCTTCCAGACCTTCTGATATTTTTCTGTGTGAGTGAGCTATAGAAGTCTTTCGTCTCCGGTAGTCGGGTTTCCTGGAGCCTCTCGAACTTATCCATGTTTTCATATGAATATATCCCTTTACGTAGCAGCAGATCATGACGACCGGTCTTCTTCACTGTCGCCGTTGGTGGAATGTCATGTCCTTCATCCATTTCCTTGACTGCGAAGGTGATGTCTACTCCGCCGACTTGCTTCACCTTCTCGGCGCATCCTTGGATTATTTCAGGTAGTCTGGTGCTCGTCAATTCTTTCTTGTGGATCATCAAACCATCGAATACAAGTGCCCCCATTTCGATCCCTTGCTCAGTCAGGTAGTCTGAATGCTGCCATCAGAACCTTATTTTCCAGGGTGCACATTACGTAATTCATGGTGGTTCCCTCGATATTGTAGTCTGTGTACCACTTCTCTTGTTGATGATGGCCAATAATAAGGTCTTGACTTCATTCCGCGTGCTTCCCTGGTAAACCATCAGATCCGCGATCAGTTTCTCCCCATCTGCAATGTAGGCGTTTAGCCCCGAGCACTCAATACCGTTTTCATTGCAATACCAGGAAAGCAGAGTCGGGTCCGCATTCTTCATATCGATATCGCTCATGTGGTCTGCGCAGAGGGTGTGGCGGATGCGCGGCTCATACTCTGGAGACTTATCTTCTCACCGGTCCAGTATCTTCCAAAATCGTTTTTCTGGCAACACCGCAGTGGGCATTCACCGAGAGCGTACTTGCGATTCAGGTAATCCTGCAATAGCGTCAGTTTGGAGTCCTTGTTGAGCTTCCGTCCCTTGATGTATCTGTTCCCGAGCTCATATTTTTCAGGGTGCTCCAGTTTCTGACGGTCGATGACTTTGCGCAGGATGATAGTACGACCATTATCCGACTCGAACTGACCCACCTTGAAGAGCTTGGGATACATTGGCTCTGCACCAAATTCTTGTCGCATGTTGATGAACGCGTCGACCGGTGTTGCTTCAAATAAGCTCTGAAGACTTGCGTTTATAAACTTGAAACTATCAATGAAGCGCAAGTGATGGTATAGCGTCTTAATCTTTCCTTTCTTGTCCTTGTACTCTCCAACCTGTATACTCTTGATACAGGAAATATATCGTTCTTCCTTGTTGGGAATGCAGTCGATCTCACCGCCGGTACCGCCCAGGTTCTTGATGAAGGGGTGACTGTCATACCCCGCCAAGTTATGGAAAATCACGGGGGTGTAGTTGCGGGCCTTGAAGTTCAGATTGCAATCACGGTGGACCGCCCATTGAACTTGCCCGTAAAGTGGCAGTGATCCCTGACCTTATCCTCACAGGGTTTTTGTTTGCAGATGTTGCACTGGGTAGCTTCTGCAAATACCTTCTTATCTTCCTCTGTCAACATGGGCTTCTTAAAATCGTTCTGTTAGTGAATGTCGCAGATGTCCTTCGTTAATCTCTCCACGAAAATCTGGGCCACGTCTTCCCCTTCTTGCTGCATGGTATAACTCACCTGCTTCTTTTGCGTATACCGTCTCGCCGAAGCACTTGATGAGGTAACTGAACCCCGAAGATACATGCTTCTGGAGAATTCTGGTATGGTGTTTGGTGGCTTCACCGGCCGCAAGTCTCTCTTCAATCTTCGTCGGCTCAGTTTTCGTATTGGGTATGAAGCACTCGAAGTCAGCGTAGACTAAGAATGGTAGCTTCATCGACCGGTTGTGATTTTCGAAGCTGACGTAGCTCCGGTCGTCAGGCTTCTCGATTTTTACTGCTTTTTTCTGACTGCAGCATTCCAAAAAGCCCCGAGAGATTCTTCACCCAGCTGTAGTGTTTTATTTCTAATTATTACTCAATGGCATGAGATCCACGTGCCGCTCTCTTGTGTTTTCATTATTGGATATCCTCAACGGGTATACCCCTTCATCCTTCGCGTCCTTGAACCCGTAAACGTTCACTTTGATACCTTCGTCAAGTTTTTCAAATTTATCAATCGCCTGGAGTAATACTGGGAATTCAGTGTTATCGAACCTAAGTTCATCCTTCCACCTAGCGTATTGATTCACCAGCTTCGCATTTTCTGGTCCACCTCCTCGTGATGTAGCGCCGATAAGATGCCCATTGGAAGAATTTCTGGTCTGTGTTCTGTACGTTCACGATTGCCTTTTTGACTGCGAACTTCTTGGTGAGGGGTATGTACGAGTTGCCGTCTGAATTCATTAATCTGAATTTCATGCTTCTAGATGAGCCCACAGGTCTATCCGCTTCCCCCTCCCTGGTATTTAACGATGCTCTCCTTGATTTTGTCCACCATCTGCGCTATCGCATGATCCAAATCTACAAACTATGTAATGGTGATCAACCTTGATAAAAAATATGGGTTGGTATAGATGTTCTGACCAGGCTTCGGGTTAATCTTCACCATCTCCACCCGGAGGACTAGTCCCACTTTCAACCACCTCTTCTTTACTAGTCCTTCTGCGATCGTACTTCGGATGGTTCCCCAGCTCACTTTTAAGAACGTCTCGACGTCGTATGGCTTCCGGGGTTTGATGATCACTGTGCCAACTACCCCTCCCAATGCCTCATGCTTGTCCTTTACTTCGATCTCATCCGCAGCATCTTCGAGACTTTGTTTCACCCGCTCTACCAATTCTTCTTTCCTCAGTCACGAGTATTTTGTAATTCCCCTTCGCCGAGCCAAACCATGAACTGCCTCTTGTTGAACATCCCTCCCTCGGAGAGTGAGTCAGCGACCGGTGGACGATTCAATGAGATTCACCAATACCTCATTATTCTTCCTGCTGTATCCTCTCAAACCCTCCTCATTTGCGATCTCCCGAAGTTTCTTGACGGTTTCAACTGCTTTGAATTTACCACCTATCGGTTGATTCTCATCGTCTTGATGTGGAGGGTTCGTCGGGTGTCTCGAGCAAAGACCGTTCTTGCTGGGTTTTTATTTTTTCTTACTTTAACTTTACCTTACCTTCTTTCTATAGTATTATTTTCAATTTTAGCCCTAAATTCCCTACAAATTAGACTATTATAAGTTTACACCAACCTGTTTTTTCAGGGTTTTCAAGAAGGACATCTGCTTCTGAGGCAGAACTATCACTCCATAGCTACTTATGTGGTCAGTTGTATGGTAATCAGTATAAGACCTGTTTATGTGGCCACTTGTATGATAATCAGTGTTAGACCTGTTTATGTGGTCAGTTGTACGGTAATTAGTATAAGACCTGTTTATGTTGTCACTTGTATGGTAATCAGTATAAGACCTGTTTATTTGGTCACTTGTATGGTAGTCAGTATAAGAACTGTTTATGTAGTCAGTTGTATGTAATCAGTATAAGATCTAAGTATGTGGTTGCTTGTATGGTAATCAGTATCAGACCTGTTTATATGATCAGTTGTATGGTAATCAGTATTGGACCTGTTTTTGTGGTCAGTTGTATTGTAATCAGTATACGACATGTGTATGTGGTCACTTGTATGGTAATCAATATAAGACCTGTTTATGTGGTCATTTGTATGGTAATCAGTATAAGACCTGTTTATGTGGTAAGTTGTATGGTAATAAGTATTAGACCTTTGTATGTGGTCACTTGTATGGTAATCAGTATTAGACCTGTGTATGTGGTCAGTTGTATGTAATCAGTATTAGACCTGTGCATGTGGTCAGTTGTATGGTAATCAGTATTAGACCTGTTGATGTGGTCAGCTGTATGGAAATCATTATTAGACCTGTTTATATGGTCTTTTGTATGGTAATCAGTATTAGACCTGTGTATGTTGTCAGTTGTATGGTAATCAGTATTAGAATTGTGTATGTGGTCAGCTGTATGGTAATCAGTATTAGACCTGTGTATATGGTCAGTTGTATGGTAATCAGTATTAGACCTGTGTATGTGGTCAGTTGTATGGTAATCAGTATTAGACCTGTGTATGTGGTCAGTTCTATGGTAATTAGTATTAGACCTGTGTATGCGGTCAGTTGTATGGTAATCAGTATTAGACCTGTGTATGTGGTCAGATGTATGGTAATCAGTATTAGACCTGTGTATGCGTTCACTTGTATGGTAATAAGCATTAGACCTGTCTATGTGGTCAGTTGTATGGTAATCAGTATTATAACTGCTTTTTTATGTGGTCCTTTGTATTGTAATCAGTATTAGACCTGAGTATGGGTTCACTTGTATGGTAATAAGTATAAGACCTGTTTATGTGGTTACTTGTATGGTAATCAGTATAAGACCTGTTTATGTGGTCAGTTGTATGGTAATCAGTATAAGACCTGTTTATGTTGTCAGTAGTATGGTAATCAGTATTAGTCCTGTTTATGTTGTCAGTTGTATGGTAATCAGTATTAGACCTGATTATGTGGTCAGCTGTATGGTAATCAGTATTAGACCTGTGTATGTGGTCAGTTGTATGGTAATTAGTATTAGACCTGTGTATCTGGTCAGTTGTATGGTAATCAGTATTAGACCTGTGTATGTGGTCAGTTGTATGGTAATCAGTATTAGACCTGTGTATGTGGTCAGTTGTATGGTAATCAGTATTAGACCTGTTTATTTAGTCAGTTATATGGTAATCAGTGTTAGACCTGTGTATGCGGTCAGTTGTATGGTAATCAATATTAGACCTGTGTATGTGGTCAGTTGTATGGTAATCAGTATTAGACCTGTGTATGTGGTCAGTTGTATGGTAATCAGTATTAGACCTGTTTATGTGGTCAGTTGTATGGTAATCAGTATTAGACCTGTTTATATAGTCAGTTGTATGGTAATCAGTGTTAGACCTGTGTATGTGGTCAGTTGTATGGTAATCAGTATTAGACCTGTGTATGTGGTCAGTTGTATGGTAATCAGTATTAGACCTCTGTATGTGGTCAGTTGTATGGTAATCAGTATTAGACCTGTGTACGTGGTCAGTTGTATGGTAACCAGTATTAGACCTGTTTATATAGTCAGTTGTATGGTAATCAGTGTTAGACCTGTGTATGTGGTCAGTTGTATGGTAATCAATATTAGACCAGTATATGTGGTCAGTTGTATGGTAATCAGTAGTAGACCTGTGTATGTGGTCAGTTGTATGGTAATCAGTATTAGACCTGTGTATGTGGTCAGTTGTATGGTAATCAGTATTAGACCTGTGTATGTGGTCAGTTGTATGGTAATCAGTATTAGACATGTGTATGCGTTCACTTGTATGGTAATAGGTATTAGACCTGTATATGTGGTCAGTTGTATGGTAATAAGTATAAGAACTGCTTTTTATGGGGTCCTTTGTGTTGTAATCAGTATTAGACCTGAGTATGCGTTCACTTGTATGGTGATAAGTATAAGACCTGTTTATGTGGTTACTTGTATGGTAATCAGTATAAGACCTGTTTATGTGGTCAGTTGTTTGGTAATAAGTATTAGATCTGTGTATGTGGTTACTTGTATGGCAATCTGTATAAGACCTGTTTATATGATCAGTTGTTATTGGAATTAACACAGGGTTTTAGGAAATTATCGGTGTGTAAACTCCAGCGACTCAGTCACAACTATATAAAGTCCGAAGGACTTTATGTCAAGTTTGAGAGGGAGCCACCGAAGTTTACACATTGATAATTTCCTTAAAAACAGTGTTTAATCCTTATAATCCTGTGAAATAATCGTTGCGATTTTTGAAAAAGCAAAAACAGTTTCAGAAACACATCTAGACCTCAAAACGTACCTAGGCCGAACGCGTAGGGATATTCAAAACATAGTACCAAAGGAATCGCGGTTCTGTAGACATTGATAGAAAAAAACAAAATTAAACACTAAATTGAATTTATGTTAAATTTAATATGAAATCTGAATCGACTTAATTGGAAAACATTGTCCCCTCTCCCTGACGATACGCTTTGAGGACGCCAACTTGTTTACATTGGATACTGAAAGTAGTCCGCTCAGAGGAAATATCGATATGTAATTATCTGAGAAGACGTCATTTAAGTGTTTTTATCCAATCAAAGCACTCAATATAAATAAATTACATCATGAATAGCATTATATGGTAATCAGTATAAGACATGTTTATGTGGTCAGTTGTATGGTAATCAGTATAAGACCTGTTTATGTGGTCACTTGTATGGTAATCAGTATAAGACCTGTTTATGTGGTCACTTGTATGGTAATCAGTATAAGACCTGTTTATGTGGTCAGTTGTATGGAAATAACTATTAGATCTGTGTATGTGGTTACTTGTATGGTAATCAGTATAAGACCTGTTTATATGACCAGTTGTATAGTAATCCGTATAAGACCTGTTTATGTGGTCACTTGTCTGGTAATCTGTATAAGACCTGTTTTTGTGATCACTTGAAAGGTAATCAGTATAAGACCTGTTTTTGTGATCAGTTGTATGGTAATCAGTATAAGTCCTGTTAATGTGGTTACTTGCATGGTAATCTGTATAAGACCTGTTTTTGTGGTTAGTTGTATGGTAATCAGTATAAGACCTGTGTATGTGGTCCCTTGTACGGTAATCAGTATAAGACCTGTTTATGTGGTCACTTGTATGGCAATCAGTATAAGACCTGTTTATATGACCAGTTGTATGGTAATCAGTATTGGACCTGTTTTGTGGTCAGATGTACGGTAATCATTGTAAGACCTGTTTATATGGCCACTTGTATGGTAATCAGTATAAGACTTGTTTATGTGGTCACTTGTATGGTAGTCAGTATAAGACCTGTTTATGTGGTAAGTTGTATGGTAATCAGTATAAGATCTGAGTATGTGGTTACTTGTATGGTAATCAGTATAAGACCTGTTTATATGATCAGTTGTATGGTAATCAGTATTGGACCTGTTTTTGTGGTCAGTTATATGGTAATCAGTATAAGACCTGTTTATGTGGTCACTTGTATGATAATCAGTATAAGACCTGTTTATGTGCTCACTTGTATGGTAATCAGTATAAGACCTGTTTATGTGGTCAGTTGTATGGTAATCAGTATTGGACCTGTTTTTGTGGTCAGCTATATGGTAATCAGTATACGACCTGTTTATGTGGTCACTTGTATGATAATCAGTATTAGATCTGTGTCTGTGGTTATTTGTATGGTATTCAGTATAAGACCTGTTGATATGATCAGTTGTATAGTAATCAGTATTGGACCTGTTTTTGTGGTCAGTTGTACGGTATTCAGTATAAGACCTGTTTATGTGGTCACTTATATGGTAATCAGTATAAGACCTGTTTATGTGGTCACTTGTATGATAATCAGTATAAGACCTCTTTATGTTGTCAGTTGTATGATAATCAGTATAAGATCTGTGTATGCGGTCAGTTGTATGGTAAGCAGTATTAGACCTGTTTATGTGGTCAGCTGTATGGTAATCAGTATAAGACCTGTTTGTGTGGTCAGATGTATGGTAATCAGTATTAGACCTGTTTATGTGGTCACTTACATGGTAATCAGCATAATACCTGTTTATGTGGTCAGTTGTACGGTAATCAGTATTAGACCTGTTTATGTGGTCAGTGGTATGGTAGTCAGTATAAGACCTGTGTATGCGGTCAGTTGTATGATAATGAGTATTAGACCTGTTTATGTGGTCACTTGTATGATAATCAGTATTGGACCTGTGTATGCGGTCAGTTGTATGATAATCTGTATAAGACCTGTATATGTGGTCAGTTTTATGAAAATAACTATTAGATCTGTGTATGTGGTTACTTGTATCTTAATCAGTATAGGACCTGTTTATGTGGCCAGTTGTATGGTAATAAGTATTAGATCTGTGTATGTGGTTACTTGTATCTTAATCAGTATAAGACCTGTTTATGTGGTCATTTGTATGGTAATCAGTATAGAACCTGTTTATCTGGTCAGTTGTATGGTAATAAGTATTAGATCTGTGTATGTGGTTACTTGTATGGTAATCAGTATAAGACCTGTTGATATGATCAGTTGTATGGTAATCAGTTATAGACCTGTTTATGTGGTCAGTTGTATGGTAATCAGTATTAGACCTGTTTATGTGGTTACATGTATGTTAATCTGAATAAGACCTGTGTATGTTGTCAGTTGTATGGTAATCAGTATAAGACCTGTTTATGTTGTCAGTTGTATGGTAATCAGTATTAGACCTGTGTATGTTGTCAGTTGTATGGTAAATAGTATTAGACCTGTTTATGTGGTCACTTGTATGGCAATCAGTATAAGACCTGTTTATGTGTTCAGATGTATGGTAATCAGTTATGTGGTCAGATGTATGGTAATCAGTATTTGACCTGTTTGTAATGACTTGTATGGTAATCAGTATTAGACCTGTTTATGTGGTCACTTGTGTGGGAATCAGTATTAGACCTGTTTATGTGGTCACTTGTATGGTAATCAGTATAAGACCTGTTTATGTGATCAGTTGTATGGAAATAACTATTGGATCTGTGTATCTGGTTACTTGTATGGTAATCAGTATAAGACCTATTTATATGGCCGGTTGTATGGTAATCGGTGTAAGACCTGTTTATGTGGTCACATGTCTGGTAATCAGTATAAGACCTGTTTATGTGATCACTTGAATGGTAATCAGTATAAGACCTGTTTTTGTGATCAGTTGTATGGTAATCAGTATAAGTCCTGTTAATGTGGTTACTTGTATGGTAATCTGTATCAGACCTGTTTTTGTGGTCAGTTGTATGGTAATAAGTATTGGACCTGTTTTGTGGTCAGATGTACGGTAATCATTATAAGACCTGTTTAAATGGTCACTTGTATGGTAATCAGTATAAGACCTGTTTATGTGGTCACTTGTATGGTAGTCAATATAAGACCTGTTTATGTAGTCACTTGTCTGGTAATCAGTATAAGACCTGTTTATGTGATCACTTGAATGGTAATCAGTATAAGACCTATTTTTGTGATCAGTTGTATGGTAATCAGTATAAGTCCTGTTAATGTGGTTACTTGTATGGTAATCTGTATCAGACCTGTTTTTGTGGTCAGTTGTATGGTAATAAGTATTGGACCTGTTTTGTGGTCAGATGTACGGTAATCATTATAAGACCTGTTTAAATGGTCACTTGTATGGTAATCAGTATAAGACCTGTTTATGTGGCCACTTGTATGGTAGTCAGTATAAGACCTGTGTATGTGGTCCCTTGTGTGGTAATCAGTATTGGACCTGTATTGTGGTCACTTGTATGGTAATCAATATAAGACCTGTTTATATGACCAGTTGTATGGTAATCAGTATTGGGCCTGTTTTGTGGTCAGATATATGGTAATCATTATAAGACCTGTTTAAATGGTCACTTGTATGGTAATCAGTATAAGACCTGTTGATGTGGTCACTTGTATGGTAGTCAGTATAAGACCTGTTTATGTGGTCAGTTGTATGGTAATCAGTATAAGATCTGAGTATGTTGTTACTTGTATGGTAATCGGTATAAGACCTGTTTATGTGGTCACTTGTAAGGAAATAAGTATAAGACCTGTTTATATGACCAGTTGTATGGTAATCAGTATTGGACCTGTTTTGTGGTCAGATGTACCGCAATCATTATAAGACCTGTTTATATGGTCACTTGTATGGTATTCAGTATAAAATCTGTCTATGTGGTCACTTGTATGGTAGTCAGTATAGAACCTGTTTATCTGGTCAGTTGTATGGTAACAAGTATTAGATCTGTGTATGTAGTTACTTGTATGGTAATCAGCATAAGGCCTGTTGATATGATCAGTTGTATGGTAATCAGTTTTAGACCTGTTTATGTGGTCAGTCGTATGGTAATCAGTATTAGACCTGTTTATGTGGTTACATGTATGTTAATCGGAATAAGGCCTGTTTATTTTGACAGTTGTATGGTAATCAGTATTAGACCTGTTTATGTTGTCAGTTGTATGGTAATCAGTATTAGACCAGTGTATGCGGTCAGTTGTATGGTAAATAGTATTAGACCTGTTTATGTGGTCACTTGTATGGTAATCAGTATAAGACCTGTTTATGTGGTCTGATGTATGGTAATCATTTATGTGGTCAGATGTATGGTAATCAGTATTAGACCTGTTTGTCATCACTTGTATGGTAATCAGTATTAGACCTGTTTATGTGGTCACTTGTGTGGGAATCAGTATAAGACTTGTTTATGTGGTCAGTTGTATGGAAATAACAATTAGATCTGTGTATGTGGTTACTTGTATGGTAATCAGTAATCAGTATAAGACCTGTTTATATGACCAGTTGTATGGTAATCCGTATAAGAAATGTTAATGTGGTCACTTGTCTGCTAATCAGAATAAGACCTGTTTATGTGATCACTTGTATGGTAATCAGTATAAGACCTGTTTTTGTGATCAGTTGTATGGTAATCAGTATAAGTCCTGTTAATGTGGTCACTTGTATGGTAATCTGTATAAGACATGTTTTTGTGGTCAGTTGTATGGTAATCAGTATAAGACCTGTGTATGTGGTCCCTTGTATGGTAATCAGTATAAGACCTGTTTATATGACCAGTTGTATGGTAATCAGTATTGGACCTGTTTTGCGGTCAGATGTTCGGTAATCATTATAAGACCTGTTTATATGGTCACTTGTATGGTAATCAGTATAAGACCTGTTTATGTGGTCACTTGTATGGTAGTCAGTATGAGACCTGTTTATGTGGTCACTTGTCTGGTAATCAGTATAAGACCTGTTTATGTGATCACTTGAATGGTAATCAGTATAAGACCTGTTTTTGTGATCAGTTGTATGGTAATCAGTATAAGTCCTGTTAATGTGGTTACTTGTATGGTAATCTGTATCAGACCTGTTTTTGTGGTCAGTTGTATGGTAATAAGTATTGGACCTGTTTTGTGGTCAGATGTACGGTAATCAATATAAGACCTGTTTAAATGGTCACTTGTATGGTAATCAGTATAAGACCTGTTTATGTGGTCACTTGTATGGTAGTCAGTATAAGACCTGTGTATGTGGTCCCTTGTATGGTAATCAGTAAAAGACCTGTTTATGTGGTCACTTGTATGGTATTCAGTATAAGACCTGTTTATATGACCAGTTGTATGGTAATCAGTATTGGACCTGTTTTGTGGTCAGATGTACGGTAATCATTATAAGACCTGTTTAAATGGTCACTTGTATGGTAATCAGTATAAGACCTATTTATGTGGTCACTTGTATGGTAGTCAGTATAAGACCTGTTTATGTGGTAAGTTGTATGGTAATCAGTATAAGATCTGAGTATGTTGTTACTTGTATGGTAATCAGTATAAGACCTGTTGATATGATCAGTTGTATAGTAATCAGTATTGGACCTGTTTTTGTGGTCAGTTGTATGGTAATCAGTATACGACCTGTTTATGTGGTCACTTGTATGATAATCAGTATAAGACCTGTTTATGTGGTTACTTGTATGATAATCAGTATACGACCTGTTTATGTGGTCAATTGTATGATAATCAGTATACGACCTGTTTATGTGGTCAGTTGTATGGTAATAAGTATTAGATCTGTGTCTGTGGTTATTTGTATGGTATTCAGTATAAGACCTGTTGATATGATCAGTTGTATAGTAATCAGTATTGGACCTGTTTTTGTGGTCAGTTGTACGGTATTCAGTATAAGACCTGTTTATGTGGTCAGTTGTATGGTAATCAGTATAAGACCTTTTTATGTGGTCACTTGTATGGTAATCAGTATAAAATCTGTCTATGTGGTCACTTGTATGGTAGTCAGTATAGAACCTGTTTATCTATTCAGTTGTATGGTAACAAGTATTAGATCTGTGTATGTGGTTACTTGTATGGTAATCAGTATAAGGCCTGTTGATATGATCAGTTGTATGGTAATCAGTTTTAAACCTGTTTATGTGGTCAGTTGTATGGTAATCAGTATTGGACCTGTTTTGTGGTCAGATGTACGGTAATCATTATAAGACCTGTTTAAATGGTCACTTGTATGGTAATCAGTATAAGACCTGTTTATGTGGTCACTTGTATGGTAGTCAGTATAAGACCTGTTTATGTGGTAAGTTGTATGGTAATTAGTATAAGATCTGAGTATGTTGTTACTTGTATGGTAATCAATATAAGACCTGTTGATATGATCAGTTGTATAGTAATCAGTATTGTACCTGTTTTTGTGGTCAGTTGTATTGTAATCAGTATACGACCTGTTTATGTGGTCACTTGTATGATAATCAGTATAAGACCTGTTTGTGTGGTCACTTGTATGATAATCAGTATACCACCTGTTTATGTGGTCAATTGTATGATAATCAGTATACGACCTGTTTATGTGGTCAGTTGTATGGTAATAAGTATTTGATCTGTGACTGCGGTTATTTGTATGGTATTCAGTATAAGACCTGTTGATATGATCAGTTGTATAGTAATCAGTATTGGACCTGTTTTTGTGGTCAGTTGTACGGTATTCAGTATAAGACCTGTTTATGTGGTCAGTTGTATGGTAATCAGTATAAGACCTGTTTATGTGGTCACTTGTATGGTAATCAGTATAAAATCTGTCTATGTGGTCACTTGTATGGTAGTCAGTATAGAACCTGTTTATCTTGTCAGTTGAATGGTAACAAGTATTAGATCTGTGTATGTGGTTACTTGTATGGTAATCAGTATAAGGCCTGTTGATATGATCAGTTGTATGGTAATCAGTTTTAGACCTGTTTATGTGGTCAGTTGTATGGTAATCAGTATTAGACCTGTTTATGTGGTTACATGTATGTTAATCGGAATAAGACCTGTTAATGTTGACAGTTGTATGGTAATCAGTATAAGACCTGTTTATGTTGTCAGTTGTATGGTAATCAGTATTAGACGTGTGCATGCGGTCAGTTGTATGGTAAATAGTATTAGACCTGTTTATGTGGTCACTTGTATGGTAATCAGTATAAGACCTGTTTATGTGGTCAGACGTATGGTAATCAGTATTAGACCTGTTTGTCATCACTTGTATGGTAATCAGTATTAGACCTGTTTATGTGGTCACTTGTGTGGGAATCAGTATAAGACCTGTATATGCTGTATATGTGGTCAGTTGTATGGAAATAACTATTAGATCTGTGTATGTGGTTACTTGTATGGTAATCAGTAATCAGTATAAGACCTGTTTATATGACCAGTTGTATGGTAATGCGTATAAGACCTGTTTATGTGGTCTCTTGTCTGGTAATCAGTATAAGACCTGTTTATGTGATCACTTGTATGGTAATCAGTATAAGACCTGTTTTTGTGATCAGTTGTATGGTAATCAGTATAACTCCTGTTAATGTGGTTACTTGTATGGTAATCTGTATAAGACCTGTTTTTGTGGTCAGTTGTATGGTAATCAGTATAAGACCTGTGTATGTGGTCCCTTGTATGGTAATCAGTATAAGACCTGTTTATGTGGTCACTTGTATGGTAATCAGTATAAGACCTGTTTATATGACCAGTTGTATGGTAATCAGTATTGGACCTGTTTTGTGGTCAGATGTACGGTAACCATTATAAGACCTGTTTATATATTCACTTGTATGGTAATCAGTATAAGACCTGTTTATGTGGTCACTTGTATGGTAATCAGTATAAGACCTGTTTATATGACCAGTTGTATGGTAATCAGTTTTGGACCTGTTTTGTGGTCAGATGTACGGTAATCATTATAAGACCTGTTTATCTGGTCACTTGTATGATAATCAGTATAAGACCTGTTTATGTGGTCACTTGTATGGTAATCAGTATAGGACCTGTTTATGAGGTCGGTTGTATGATAATAACTATTAGATCTGTATATGTGGTTATTTGTATGGTATTCAGTATAAGACCTGTTGATATGATCAGTTGAATAGTAATCAGTATTGGACCTGTTTTTGTGGTCAGTTGTACGGTATTCAGTATACGACCTGTTTATGTGGTCACTTGTATGATAATCAGTATAAGACCTGTTTATGTGGTCACTTGTATGGTAATCAGTATAAGACCTGTTTATGTGGTCACTTGTATGATAATCAGTATTAGATCTGTGTCTGTGGTTATTTGTATGGTAATCAGTATAAGACCTGTTTATGTGGTCAGTTGTATGGTAATCAGTATTAGATCTGTATATGTGGTTATTTGTATGGTATTCAGTATAAGACCTGTTTATATGATCAGTTGTTTGGTAATCATTATTGGACCTGTTTTTGTGGTCAGTTGTACGGTATTCAGTATAAGACCTGTTTATGTGGTCACTTGTATGGTAATAAGTATTAGATCTGTATATGTGGTTATTTGTATGGTATTCAGTATAAGACCTGTTTATGTGGTCACTTGTATGGTAATTAGTATAAGACCTCTTTATGTTGTCAGTTGTATGGTAAGCAGTATTAGACCTGTTTATGTGGTCAGTTGTATGGTAATCAGTATAAGACCTGTTTATGTGGTCAGATGTATGGTAATCAGTATTAGACCTGTTTATGTGGTAACTTACATGGTAATCAGTATTAGACCTGAATATGCGGTTAGTTGTACGGTAATCAGTATTAGACCTGTTTATGTGGTCAGTGGTATGGTAGTCAGTAAAAGACCTGTGTATGCGGTCAGTTGTATGATAATGAGTATTAGACCTGTTTATGTGGTCACTTGTATGAAAATCAGTATTGGACCTGTGTATGCGGTCAGTTGTATGGTAATCTGTATAAGACCTGTATATGTGGTCAGTTTTATTAAAATAACTATTAGATCTGTGTATGTGGTTACTTGTATGGTAATCAGTATAAGACATGTTTATATGATCAAATGTATGGTAATCAGTATTGGACCTGTATTGTGGTCAGTTGTACGGTAATCAGTAAAAGACCTGTTGATGTGGTCACTTGTATGGTAATCAGTATTAGACCTGTTGTTGTGATCAGTTGTATGGTAATCAGTATAAGTCCTGTTAATGTGGTTACTTGTATGGTAATCTGTATAAGACCTGTTTTTGTGGTCAGATGTACGGTAATCATTATAAGACCTGTTTATATGACCAGTTGTATGGTAATCAGTTTTGGACCTGTTTTGTGGTCAGATGTACGGTAATCAGTATAAGACCTGTTTATGTGGTCACTTGTATGGTAATCTCTATAAGACCTGTTTTTGTGGTCAGTTGTATGGTAATCAGTATAAGACCTGTGTATGTGGTCCCTTGTATGGTAATCAGTATAAGACCTGTTTATGTGGTCACTTGTATGGTAATCAGTATAAGACCTGTTTATATGACCAGTTGTATGGTAATCAGTATTGGACCTGTTTTGTGGTCAGATGTACGTAATCATTATAAGACCTGTTTATATGGTCACTTGTATGGTAATCAGTATAAGACCTGTTTATGTGGTCACTTGTATGGTAGTCAGTATAAGACCTGCTTATGTGGTAAGTTGTATGGTAATCAGTATAAGATCTGAGTATGTGGTTACTTGTATGGTAATCAGTATAAGATCTGTTTATATGATCAGTTGTATGGTAATCAGTAATGGACCTGTTTTTGTGGTCAGTTGTATGGTAATCAGTATACGACCTGTTTATGTGGTCACTTGTATGATAATCAGTATAAGACCTGTTTATGTGGTCACTTCTATGGTAATCAGTATAGGACCTGTTTATGTGGTCAGTTGTATGATAATAATTGTTAGATCTGTATATGTGGTTATTTGTATGGTATTCAGTATAAGACCTGTTGATATGATCAATTGTATAGTAATCAGTATTGGACCTGTTTTTGTGGTCAGTTGTACAGAATTCAGTATACGACCTGTTTATGTGGTCACTTGTATGATAATCAGTCTAAGACCTGTTTATGTGGTCACTTGTATGGTAATCAGTATAAGACCTGTTTATGTGGTCACTTGTATGATAATCAGTATTAGATCTGTGTCTGTGGTTATTTGTATGGTAATCAGTATGAGACCTGTTTATGTGGTCAGTTGTATGGTAATAAGTATTAGATCTGTATATGTGATCAGATGTATGGTAATCAGTATAAGACCTGTTTATGTGGTCACTTGTATGGTAATAAGTATTAGATCTGTATATGTGGTTATTTGTATGGTATTCAGTATAAGACCTGTTTATATGATCAGTTGTTTGGTAATCATTATTGGACCTGTTTTTGTGGTCAGTTGTACGCTATTAAGTATAAGACCTGTTTATGTGGTCACTTGTATGGTAATCAGTATAAGACCTCTTTATGTTGTCAGTTGTATGGTAAGCAGTATTAGACCTGTTTATGTGGTCAGATGTATGGTAATCAGTATTAGACCTGTTTATGTGGTCACTTACATGGTAATCAGTATTAGACCTGAATATGCGGTTAGTTGTACGGTAATCAGTATAAGACCTGTTTATGTGGTCAGTGGTATGGTAGTCATTAAAAGACCTGTGTATGCGGTCAGTTGTATGATAATGAGTATTAGACCTGTTTATGTGGTCACTTGTATGAAAATCAGTATTGGACCTGTGTATGCGGTCAGTTGTATGGTAATATGTATAAGACCTGTATATGTGGTCAGTTTTATTAAAATAACTATTAGATCTGTGTATGTGGTTACTTGTATGGTAATCAGTATAAGACATGTTTATATGATCAAATGTATGGTAATCAGTATTAGACCTGTTTTTGTGATCAGTTGTATGGTAATCAGTATAAGTCCTGTTAATGTGGTTACTTGTATGGTAATCTGTATAAGACCTGTTTTTGTGGTCAGTTGTATGGTAATCAGTATAAAACCTGTGTATGTGGTCCCTTGTATGGTAATCAGTATAAGACCTGTTTATGTGGTCACTTGTATGGTAATCAGTATAAGACCTGTTTATATGACCAGTTGTATGGTAATCAGTTTTGGACCTGTTTTGTGGTCAGATGTACGGTAATCATTATAAGACCTGTTTATATGGTCACTTGTATGGTAATCAGTATAAGACCTGTTTATGTGGTCACTTGTATGGTAGTCAGTATAAGACCTGCTTATGTGGTAAGTTGTATGGTAATCAGTATAAGATCTGAGTATGTGGTTACTTGTATGGTAATCAGTATAAGATCTGTTTATATGATCAGTTGTATGGTAATCAGTATTGGACCTGTTTTTGTGGTCAGTTGAATGGTAATCAGTATACGACCTGTTTATGTGGTCACTTGTATGATAATCAGTATAAGACCTGTTTATGTGGTCACTTGTATGGTAATCAGTATAAGACCTGTTTATGTGGTCAGTTGTATCATAATAATTATTAGATCTGTATATGTGGTTATTTGTATGGTATTCAGTATAATACCTGTTGATATGATCAGTTGTATAGTAATCAGTATTGGACCTGTTTTTGTGGTCAGTTGTACGGTATTCAGTATACGACCTGTTTATGTGGTCACTTGTATGATAATCAGTATAAGACCTGTTTATGTGGTCACTTGTATGATAATCAGTATTAGATCTGTGTCTGTGTTATTTGTATGGTAATCAGTATAAGACCTGTTTATGTGGTCAGTTGTATGGTAATAAGTATTAGATCTGTATATGTGGTTATTTGTATGGTATTCAGTATAATACCTGTTGATATGATCAGTTGTATAGTAATAAGTATTGGACCTGTTTTGTGGTCACTTGTATGGTAGTCAGTATAAGACCTGTTTATGTGGTCACTTGTCTGGTAATCAGTATAAGACCTGTTTATGTGATCACTTGAATGGTAATCACTATAAGACCTATTTTTGTGATCAGTTGTATGGTAATCAGTATAAGTCCTGTTAATGTGGTTACTTGTATGGTAATCTGTATCAGACCTGTTTTTGTGATCAGTTGTATGGTAATAAGTATTGGACCTGTTTTGTGGTCACATGTACGGTAATCATTATAAGACCTGTTTAAATGGTCACTTGTATGGTAATCAGTATAAGACCTGTTTATGTGGCCACTTGTATGGTAATCAGTATAAGATCTGAGTATGTGGTTACTTGTATGGTAATCAGTATAAGATCTGTTTATATGATCAGTTGTATGGTAATCAGTATTGGTCCTGTTTTTGTGGTCAGTTGTAAGGTAATCAGTATACGACCTGTTTATGTGGTCACTTGTATGATAATCAGTATAAGACCTGTTTATGTGGTCACTTGTATGGTAATCAGTATAAGACCTGTTTATGTGCTCAGTTGTATGATAAAAATTATTAAATCTGTATATGTGGTTATTTGTATGGTATTCAGTATAATACCTGTTGATATGATCAGTTGTATAGTAATCAGTATTGGACCTGTTTTTGTGGTCAGTTGTACGGTATTCAGTATACGACCTGTTTTTGTGATCAGTTGTATGGTAATCAGTATAAGTCCTGTTAATGTGGTTACTTGTATGGTAATCTGTATAAGACCTGTTTTTGTGGTCACTTGTATGGTAATCAGTATAAGAACTGTTTATATGACCAGTTGTATGGTAATCAGTATTAGATCTGTGTCTGTGTTATTTGTATGGTAATCAGTATAAGACCTGTTTATGTGGTCAGTTGTATCGTAATAAGTATTAGATCTGTATATGTGGTTATTTGTATGGTATTCAGTATAATACCTGTTGATATGATCAGTTGTATAGTAATAAGTATTGGACCTGTTTTGTGGTCAGATGTACGGTAATCATTATAAGACCTGTTTAAATGGTCACTTGTATGGTAATCAGTATAAGACCTGTTTATGTGTTCACTTGTATGGTAGTCAGTATAAGACCTGTTTATGTGGTCACTTGTCTGGAAATCAGTATAAGACCTGTTTATGTGATCACTTGAATGGTAATCAGTACAAGACCTATTTTTGTGATCAGTTGTATGGTAATCAGTATACGACCTGTTTATGTGGTCAATTGTATGATAATCAGTATAAGACCTGTTTATGTGGTCAGTTGTATGGTAATAAGTATTAGATCTGTGTCTGTGGTTATTTGTATGGTATTCAGTATAAGACCTGTTGATATGATCAGTTGTATAGTAATCAGTATTGGACCTGTTTTTGTGGTCAGTTGTACGGTATTCAGTATAAGACCTGTTTATGTGGTCAGTTGTATGGTAATCAGTATAAGACCTGTTTATGTGGTCACTTGTATGGTAATCAGTATAAAATCTGTCTATGTGGTCACTTGTATGGTAGTCAGTATAGAACCTGTTTATCTGGTCAGTTGTATGGTAACAAGTATTAGATCTGTGTATGTGGTTACTTGTATGGTAATCAGTATAAGGCCTGTTGATATGATCAGTTGTATGGTAATCAGTTGTAGACCTGTTTATGTGGTCAGTTGTATGGTAATCAGTATTAGACCTGTTTATGTGGTTACATGTATGTTAATCGGAATAAGACCTGTTTCTGTTGACAGTTGTATGGTAATCAGTATAAGACCTGTTTATGTTGTCAGTTGTATGGTAATCAGTATTAGACCTGTGTATGCGGTCAGTTGTATGGTAAATAGTATTAGACCTGTTTATGTGGTCACTTGTATGGTAATCAGTATAAGACCTGTTTATGTGGTCAGATGTATGGTAATCAGTTATGTGGTCAGATGTATGGTAATCAGTATTAGACCTTTTTGTCATCACTTGTGTGGGAATCAGTATAAGACCTGTATATGTGGTCAGTTGTATGGAAATAACTATTAGATCAGTGTATGTGGTTACTTGTATGGTAATCAGTAATCAGTATAAGACCTGTTTATATGACCAGTTGTATGGTAATCCGTATAAGACCTGTTTATGTGGTCTCTTGTCTGGTAATCAGTATAAGACCTGTTTATGTGATCACTTGTATGGTAATCAGTATAAGACCTGTTTTTGTGATCAGTTGTATGGTAATTAGTATAACTCCTGTTAATGTGGTTACTTGTATGGTAATCTGTATTAGACCTGTTTTTGTGGTCAGTTGTATGGTAATCAGTATAAGACCTGTGTATGTGGTCCCTTGTATGGTAATCAGTATAAGACCTGTTTATGTGGTCACTTGTATGGTAATCAGTATAAGACCTGTTTATATGACCAGTTGTATGGTAATCAGTATTGGACCTGTTTTGTGGTCAGATGTACGGTAATCATTATAAGACCTGTTTATATGGTCACTTGTATGGTAATCAGTATAAGACCTGTTTATGTGGTCACTTGTATGGTAGTCAGTATAAGACCTGTTTATGTGGTAAGTTGTATGGTAATCAGTATAAGATCTGAGTATGTGGTTACTTGTATGGTAATCAGTATTAGATCTGTATATGTGGTTATTTGTATGGTATTCAGTATAAGACCTGTTTATATGATCAGTTGTTTGGTAATCATTATTGGAACTGTTTTTGTGGTCAGTTGTACGGTATTCAGTATAAAACCTGTTTATGTGGTCACTTGTATGGTAATCAGTATAAGACCTCTTTATGTTGTCAGTTGTATGGTAAGCAGTATTAGACCTGTTTATGTGGTCAGTTGTATGGTAATCAGTATAAGACCTGTTTATGTGGTCAGTTTTATTAAAATAACTATTAGATCTGTGTATGTGGTTACTTGAATGGTAATCAGTATAAGACATGTTTATATGATCAAATGTATGGTAATCAGTATTGGACCTGTATTGTGGACAGTTGTACGGTAATCAGTAAAAGACCTGTTTGTGTGGTCACTTGTATGGTAATCAGTATTAGACCTGTTTTTGTGATCAGTTGTATGGTAATCAGTATAAGTCCTGTTAATGTGGTTACTTGTATGGTAATCTGTATAAGACCTGTTTTTGTGGTCAGTTGTATGGTAATCAGTATAAGACCTGTGTATGTGGTCCCTTGTATGGTAATCAGTATAAGACCTGTTCATGTGGTCACTTGTAATGTAATCAGTATAAGACCTGTTTATATGACCAGTTGTATGGTAATCAGTTTTGGACCTGTTTTGTGGTCAGATGTACGGTAATCATTATAAGACCTGTTTATATGGTCACTTGTATGGTAATCAGTATAAGACCTGTTTATGTGGTCACTTGTATGGTAGTCAGTATAAGACCTGCTTATGTGGTAAGTTGTATGGTAATCAGTATAAGATCTGAGTATGTGGTTACTTGTATGGTAATCAGTATAAGATCTGTTTATATGATCAGTTGTATGGTTATCAGTATTGGACCTGTTTTTGTGGTCAGTTGTATGGTAATCAGTATACGACCTGTTTATGTGGTCACTTGTATGATAATCAGTATAAGACCTGTTTATGTGGTCACTTGTATGGTAATCAGTATAAGACCTGTTTATGTGGTCAGTTGTATGATAATAATTATTAGATCTGTATATGTGGTTATTTGTATGGTATTCAGTATAATACCTGTTGATATGATCAGTTGTATAGTAATCAGTATTGGACCTGTTTTTGTGGTCAGTTGTACGGTATTCAGTATACGACCTGTTTATGTGGTCACTTGTATGATAATCAGTATAAGACCTGTTTATGTGGTCACTTGTATGGTAATCAGTATAAGACCTGTTTATGTGGTCACTTGTATGATAATCAGTATTAGATCTGTGTCTGTGTTATTTGTATGGTAATCAGTATAAGACCTGTTTATGTGGTCAGTTGTATGGTAATAAGTATTAGATCTGTATATGTGGTCAGATGTATGGTAATCAGTATAAGACCTGTTTATGTGGTCACTTGTATGGTAATAAGTATTAGATCTGTATATGTGGTTATTTGTATGGTATTCAGTATAAGACCTGTTTATATGATCAGTTGTTCGGTAAACATTATTGGACCTGTTTTTGTGGTCAGTTGAACGATATTCAGTATAAGACCTGTTTATGTGGTCACTTATATGGTAATCAGTATAAGACCTGTTTATGTGGTCACTTGTATGGTAATCAGTATAAGACCTCTTTATGTTGTCAGTTTTATGGTAATCAGTATTAGATCTGTGTATGCGGTCAGTTGTATGGTAAGCAGTATTAGACCTGTTTTTGTGGTCAGTTGTATGGTAATCAGTATAAGACCTGTTTATGTGGTCACTTTTATGGTAATCAGTATAAGACCTGTTTATATGACCAGTTGTATGGTAATCAGTTTTGGACCTGTTTTGTGGTCAGATGTACGGTAATCATTATAAGACCTGTTTATATGGTCACTTGTATGGAAATCAGTATAAGACCTGTTTATGTGGTCACTTGTATGGTAGTCAGTATAAGACCTGCTTATGTGGTAAGTTGTATGGTAATCAGTATAAGATCTGAGTATGTGGTTACTTGTATGGCAATCAGTATAAGATCTGTTTATATGATCAGTTGTATGGTTATCCGTATAGGACCTGTTTTTGTGGTCAGTTGTATGGTAATCAGTATACGACCTGTTTATGTGGTCACTTGTATGATAATCAGTATAAGACCTGTTTATGTGGTCACTTGTATGGTAATCAGTATAAGTCCTGTTTAAGTGGTCAGTTGTATGATAATAATTATTAGATCTGTATATGTGGTTATTTCTATGATATTCAGTATAATACCTGTTGATATGATCAGTTGTATAGTAATCAGTATTGGACCTGTTTTTGTGGTCAGTTGTACGGTATTCAGTATACGACCTGTTTATGTGGTCACTTGTATGATAATTAGTATAAGACCTGTTTATGTGGTCACTTGTATGGTAATCAGTATAAGACCTGTTTATGTGGTCACTTGTATGATAATCAGTATTAGATCTGTGTCTGTGTTATATGTATGGTAATCAGTATAAGACCTGTTTATGTGGTCAGTTGTATGGTAATAAGTATTAGATCTGTATATGTGGTCAGATGTATGGTAATCAGTATAAGACCTGTTTATGTGGTCACTTGTATGGTAATAAGTATTAGATCTGTATATTTTGTTATTTGTATGGTATTCAGTATAAGACCTGTTTATATGATCAGTTGTTCGGTAATCATTATTGGACCTGTTTTTGTAGTCAGTTGAACGGTATTCAGTATAAGACCTGTTTATGTGGTCACTTATATGGTAATCAGTATAAGACCTGTTTATGTGGTCACTTGTATGGTAATCAGTATAAGACCTCTTTATGTTGTCAGTTGTATGGTAATCAGTATTAGATCTGTGTATGCGGTCAGTTGTATGGTAAGCAGTATTAGAATTGTTTATGTGGTCAGTTGTACGGTATTCAGTATACGACCTGTTTATGTGGTCACTTGTATGATAATCAGTATAAGACCTGTTTATGTGGTCACTTTTATGGTAATCAGTATAAGACCTGTTTATGTGGTCACTTGTATGATAATCAGTATAAGACCTGTTTATGTGGTCACTTTTATGGTAATCAGTATAAGACCTGTTTATGTGGTCAGTTGTATGGTAATAAGTATTAGATCTGTATATGTGGTCAGATGTATCGTAATCAGTATAAGACCTGTTTATGTGGTCACTTGCATGATAATAAGTATTAGATCTGTATATGTGGTTATTTGTATGGTATTCAGTATAAGACCTGTTTATATGATCAGTTGTTTGGTAATCATTATTGGACCTGTTTTTGTGGTCAGTTGTACGGTTTTCAGTATAAGACCTGTTTATGTGGTCACTTGTATGGCAATCAGTATAAGACCTCTTTATGTTGTCAGTTGTATGATAAGCAGTATTAGACCTGTTTATGTGGTCAGTTGTATGGTAATCAGTATAAGACCTGTTTATGTGGTCAGATGTATGGTAATCAGTATTAGACCTGTTTATGTGGTCACTTGTATGAAAATCAGTATTGGACCTGTGTATGCGGTCAGTTGTATGGTAATCTGTATAAGACCTGTACATGTGGTCAGTTTTATTAAAATAACTATTAGATCTGTGTATGTGGTTACTTGTATGGTAATCAGTATTGGACCTGTATTGTGGTCAGTTGTACGGTAATCAGTATAAGACCTGTTTATGTGGTCGCTTGTATGGTAATCAGTATAAGACCTGTTTTTGCGGTCAGTTGTATGGTAATCAGTATAAGTCCTGTTAATGTGGTTACTTGTATGGTAATCTGTATAAGACCTGTTTTTGTGGTCAGTTGTATGGTAATCAGTATAAGACCTGTGTATGTGGTCCGTTGTATGGTAATCAGTATAAGACCTGTTTATGTGGTCACTTGTATGGTAATCAGTATAAGACCTGTTTATATGACCAGTTGTATGGTAATCAGTATTGGACCTGTTTTGTGATCAGATGTACGGTAATCATTATAAGACCTGTTTATATGGTCACTTGTATGGTAATCAGTATAAGACCTGCTTATGTGGTCACTTGTATGGTAGTCAGTATAAGACCTGCTTATGTGGTAAGTTGTATGGTAATCAGTATAAGATCTGAGTATGTGGTTACTTGTATGGTAATCAGTATAAGATCTGTTTATATGATCAGTTTTATGGTAATCAGTATTGGACCTGTTTTTGTGGTCAGTTGTATGGTAATCAGTATACGACCTGTTTATGTGGTCACTTGTATGATAATCAGTATAAGACCTGTTTATGTGGTCACTTGTATGGTAATCAGTATAAGACCTGTTTATGTGGTCAGTTGTATGATAATAATTATTAGATCTGTATATGTGGTTATTTGTATGGTATTCAGTATAATACCTGTTGATATGATCAGTTGTATAGTAATCAGTATTGGACCTGTTTTTGTGGTCAGTTGTACGGTATTCAGTATACGACCTGTTTATGTGGTCACTTGTATGATAATCAGTATAAGACCTGTTTATGTGGTCACTTGTATGGTAATCAGTATAAGACCTGTTTATGTGGTCACTTGTATGATAATCAGTATTAGATCTGTGTCTGTGTTATTTGTATGGTAATCAGTATAAGACCTGTTTATGTGGTCAGTTGTATGGTAATAAGTATTAGATCTGTATATGTGGTCAGATGTATGGTAATCAGTATAAGACCTGTTTATGTGGTCACTTGTATGGTAATAAGTATTAGATCTGTATATGTGGTTATTTGTATGGTATTCAGTATAAGACCTGTTTATATGATCAGTTGTTCGGTAAACATTATTGGACCTGTTTTTGTGGTCAGTTGAACGATATTCAGTATAAGACCTGTTTATGTGGTCACTTATATGGTAATCAGTATAAGACCTGTTTATGTGGTCACTTGTATGGTAATCAGTATAAGACCTCTTTATGTTGTCAGTTTTATGGTAATCAGTATTAGATCTGTGTATGCGGTCAGTTGTATGGTAAGCAGTATTAGACCTGTTTTTGTGGTCAGTTGTATGGTAATCAGTATAAGACCTGTTTATGTGGTCACTTTTATGGTAATCAGTATAAGACCTGTTTATATGACCAGTTGTATGGTAATCAGTTTTGGACCTGTTTTGTGGTCAGATGTACGGTAATCATTATAAGACCTGTTTATATGGTCACTTGTATGGAAATCAGTATAAGACCTGTTTATGTGGTCACTTGTATGGTAGTCAGTATAAGACCTGCTTATGTGGTAAGTTGTATGGTAATCAGTATAAGATCTGAGTATGTGGTTACTTGTATGGCAATCAGTATAAGATCTGTTTATATGATCAGTTGTATGGTTATCCGTATAGGACCTGTTTTTGTGGTCAG
Organism: Limnoperna fortunei; assembly: GCA_944474755.1. Classification (NCBI taxonomy): domain Eukaryota; kingdom Metazoa; phylum Mollusca; class Bivalvia; order Mytilida; family Modiolidae; genus Limnoperna; species Limnoperna fortunei. Next base: position 48,431,131 of record OX104125.1, read on the forward strand.
TTGTATGGTAATCAGTATACGACCTGTTTATGTGGTCACTTGTATGATAATCAGTATAAGACCTGTTTATGTGGTCACTTGTATGGTAATCAGTATAAGTCCTGTTTAAGTGGTCAGTTGTATGATAATAATTATTAGATCTGTATATGTGGTTATTTCTATGATATTCAGTATAATACCTGTTGATATGATCAGTTGTATAGTAATCAGTATTGGACCTGTTTTTGTGGTCAGTTGTACGGTATTCAGTATACGACCTGTTTATGTGGTCACTTGTATGATAATTAGTATAAGACCTGTTTATGTGGTCACTTGTATGGTAATCAGTATAAGACCTGTTTATGTGGTCACTTGTATGATAATCAGTATTAGATCTGTGTCTGTGTTATATGTATGGTAATCAGTATAAGACCTGTTTATGTGGTCAGTTGTATGGTAATAAGTATTAGATCTGTATATGTGGTCAGATGTATGGTAATCAGTATAAGACCTGTTTATGTGGTCACTTGTATGGTAATAAGTATTAGATCTGTATATTTTGTTATTTGTATGGTATTCAGTATAAGACCTGTTTATATGATCAGTTGTTCGGTAATCATTATTGGACCTGTTTTTGTAGTCAGTTGAACGGTATTCAGTATAAGACCTGTTTATGTGGTCACTTATATGGTAATCAGTATAAGACCTGTTTATGTGGTCACTTGTATGGTAATCAGTATAAGACCTCTTTATGTTGTCAGTTGTATGGTAATCAGTATTAGATCTGTGTATGCGGTCAGTTGTATGGTAAGCAGTATTAGAATTGTTTATGTGGTCAGTTGTACGGTATTCAGTATACGACCTGTTTATGTGGTCACTTGTATGATAATCAGTATAAGACCTGTTTATGTGGTCACTTTTATGGTAATCAGTATAAGACCTGTTTATGTGGTCACTTGTATGATAATCAGTATAAGACCTGTTTATGTGGTCACTTTTATGGTAATCAGTATAAGACCTGTTTATGTGGTCAGTTGTATGGTAATAAGTATTAGATCTGTATATGTGGTCAGATGTATCGTAATCAGTATAAGACCTGTTTATGTGGTCACTTGCATGATAATAAGTATTAGATCTGTATATGTGGTTATTTGTATGGTATTCAGTATAAGACCTGTTTATATGATCAGTTGTTTGGTAATCATTATTGGACCTGTTTTTGTGGTCAGTTGTACGGTTTTCAGTATAAGACCTGTTTATGTGGTCACTTGTATGGCAATCAGTATAAGACCTCTTTATGTTGTCAGTTGTATGATAAGCAGTATTAGACCTGTTTATGTGGTCAGTTGTATGGTAATCAGTATAAGACCTGTTTATGTGGTCAGATGTATGGTAATCAGTATTAGACCTGTTTATGTGGTCACTTGTATGAAAATCAGTATTGGACCTGTGTATGCGGTCAGTTGTATGGTAATCTGTATAAGACCTGTACATGTGGTCAGTTTTATTAAAATAACTATTAGATCTGTGTATGTGGTTACTTGTATGGTAATCAGTATTGGACCTGTATTGTGGTCAGTTGTACGGTAATCAGTATAAGACCTGTTTATGTGGTCGCTTGTATGGTAATCAGTATAAGACCTGTTTTTGCGGTCAGTTGTATGGTAATCAGTATAAGTCCTGTTAATGTGGTTACTTGTATGGTAATCTGTATAAGACCTGTTTTTGTGGTCAGTTGTATGGTAATCAGTATAAGACCTGTGTATGTGGTCCGTTGTATGGTAATCAGTATAAGACCTGTTTATGTGGTCACTTGTATGGTAATCAGTATAAGACCTGTTTATATGACCAGTTGTATGGTAATCAGTATTGGACCTGTTTTGTGATCAGATGTACGGTAATCATTATAAGACCTGTTTATATGGTCACTTGTATGGTAATCAGTATAAGACCTGCTTATGTGGTCACTTGTATGGTAGTCAGTATAAGACCTGCTTATGTGGTAAGTTGTATGGTAATCAGTATAAGATCTGAGTATGTGGTTACTTGTATGGTAATCAGTATAAGATCTGTTTATATGATCAGTTTTATGGTAATCAGTATTGGACCTGTTTTTGTGGTCAGTTGTATGGTAATCAGTATACGACCTGTTTATGTGGTCACTTGTATGATAATCAGTATAAGACCTGTTTATGTGGTCACTTGTATGGTAATCAGTATAAGACCTGTTTATGTGGTCAGTTGTATGATAATAATTATTAGATCTGTATATGTGGTTATTTGTATGGTATTCAGTATAAGACCTGTTGATATGATCAGTTGTATAGTAATCAGTATTGGACCTGTTTTTGTGGTCAGTTGTACGGTATTCAGTATACGACCTGTTTTTGTGGTCAGTTGTACGGTATTCAGTATACGACCTGTTTATGTGGTCACTTGTATGATAATCAGTATAAGACCTGTTTATGTGGTCACTTGTATGATAATCAGTATTAGATCTGTGTCTGTGGTTATTTGTATGGTAATCAGTATAAGACCTGTTTATGTGGTTAGTTGTAAATTAATAAGTATTAGATCTGTATATGTGGTTATTTGTATGGTATTCAGTATAAGACCTGTTTATATGATCAGTTGTTCGGTAATCATTATTTCACCTGTTTTTGTGGTCAGTTGAACGGTATTCAGTATAAGACCTGTTTATGTGGTCACTTATATGGTAATCAGTATAAGACCTGTTTATGTGGTCACTTGTATGGTAATCAGTATAAGATCTCTTTATGTTGTCAGTTGTATGGTCATCAGTATAAGATCTGTGTATGCGGTCAGTTGTATGGTAAGCAGTATTAGACCTGTTTATGTGGTCAGTGGTATGGTAGTCAGTAAAAGACCTGTGTATACGGTCAGTTGTATGATAATGAGTATTAGACCTGTTTATGTGGTCACTTGTATGAAAATCAGTATTGGACCTGTGTATGCGGTTAGTTGTACGGTAATCAGTATTAGACCTGTTTATGTGGTCAGTGGTATGGTAGTCAGTAAAAGACCTGTGTATACGGTCAGTTGTATGATAATGAGTATTAGACCTGTTTATGTGGTCAATTGTATGATAATCAGTATACGACCTGTTTATGTGGTCAGTTGTATGGTAATAAGTATTAGATCTGTGTCTGTGGTTATTTGTATGGTATTCAGTATAAGACCTGTTGATATGATCAGTTGTATAGTAATCAGTATTGGACCTGTTTTTGTGGTCAGTTGTACGGTATTCAGTATAAGACCTGTTTATGTGGTCAGTTGTATGGTAATCAGTATAAGACCTGTTTATGTGGTCACTTGTATGGTAATCAGTATAAAATCTGTCTATGTGGTCACTTGTATGGTAGTCAGTATAGAACCTGTTTATCTGGTCAGTTGTATGGTAACAAGTATTAGATCTGTGTATGTGGTTACTTGTATGGTAATCAGTATAAGGCCTGTTGATATGATCAGTTGTATGGTAATCAGTTGTAGACCTGTTTATGTGGTCAGTTGTATGGTAATCAGTATTAGACCTGTTTATGTGGTTACATGTATGTTAATCGGAATAAGACCTGTTTCTGTTGACAGTTGTATGGTAATCAGTATAAGACCTGTTTATGTTGTCAGTTGTATGGTAATCAGTATTAGACCTGTGTATGCGGTCAGTTGTATGGTAAATAGTATTAGACCTGTTTATGTGGTCACTTGTATGGTAATCAGTATAAGACCTGTTTATGTGGTCAGATGTATGGTAATCAGTTATGTGGTCAGGTGTATGGTAATCAGTATTAGACCTGTTTGTCATCACTTGTGTGGTAATCAGTATTAGACCTGTTTATGTGGTCACTTGTGTGGGAATCAGTATAAGACCTGTATATGTTTTCAGTTGTATGGAAATAACTATTAGATCAGTGTATGTGGTTACTTGTATGGTAATCAGTAATCAGTATAAGACCTGTTTATATGACCAGTTGTATGGTAATCCATATAAGACCTGTTTATGTGGTCTCTTGTCTGGTAATCAGTATAAGACCTGTTTATGTGATCACTTGTATGGTAATCAGTATAAGACCTGTTTTTGTGATCAGTTGTATGGTAATCAGTATAACTCCTGTTAATGTGGTTACTTGTATGGGAATCTGTATAAGACCTGTTTTTGTGGTCAGTTGTATGGTAATCAGTATAAGACCTGTGTATGTGGTCCCTTGTATGGTAATCAGTATAAGACCTGTTTATGTGGTCACTTGTATGGTAATCAGTATAAGACCTGTTTATATGACCAGTTGTATGGTAATCAGTATTGGACCTGTTTTGTGGTCAGATGTACGGTAATCATTATAAGACCTGTTTATATGGTCACTTGTATGGTAATCAGTATAAGACCTGTTTATGTGGTCACTTGTATGGTAGTCAGTATAAGGCCTGCTTATGTGGTAAGTTGTATGGTAATCAGTATAAGATCTGAGTATGTGGTTACTTGTATGGTAATCAGTATTAGATCTGTATATGTGGTTATTTGTATGGTATTCAGTATAAGACCTGTTTATATGATCAGTTGTTTGGTAATCATTATTGGACCTGTTTTTGTGGTCAGTTGTACGGTATTCAGTATAAGACCTGTTTATGTGGTCACTTGTATGGTAATCAGTATAAGACCTCTTTATGTTGTCAGTTGTATGGTAAGCAGTATTAGACCTGTTTATGTGGTCAGTTGTATGGTAATCAGTATAAGACCTGTTTATGTTGTCAGATGTATGGTAATCAGTATTAGACCTGTTTATGTGGTCACTTACATGGTAATCAGTATTAGACCTGAATATGCGGTTAGTTGTACGGTAATCAGTATTAGACCTGTTTATGTGGTCAGTGGTATGGTAGTCAGTAAAAGACCTGTGTATGCGGTCAATTGTATGATGATGAGTATTAGACCTGTTTATGTGGTCACTTGTATGAAAATCAGTATTGGACCTGTGTATGCGGTCAGTTGTATGGTAATCTGTATAATACCTGTATATGTGGTCAGTTTTATTAAAATAACTATTAGATCTGTGTATGTGGTTACTTGAATGGTAATCAGTATAAGACATGTTTATATGATCAAATGTATGGTAATCAGTATTGGACCTGTATTGTGGACAGTTGTACGGTAATCAGTAAAAGACCTGTTTATGTGGTCACTTGTATGGTAATCAGTATTAGACCTGTTTTTGTGATCAGTTGTATGGTAATCAGTATAAGTCCTGTTAATGTGGTTACTTGTATGGTAATCTGTATAAGACCTGTTTTTGTGGTCAGTTGTATGGTAATCAGTATAAGACCTGTGTATGTGGTCCCTTGTATGGTAATCAGTATAAGACCTGTTTATGTGGTCACTTGTAATGTAATCAGTATAAGACCTGTTTATATGACCAGTTGTATGGTAATCAGTTTTGGACCTGTTTTGTGGTCAGATGTACGGTAATCATTATAAGACCTGTTTATATGGTCACTTGTATGGTAATCAGTATAAGACCTGTTTATGTGGTCACTTGTATGGTAGTCAGTATAAGACCTGCTTATGTGGTAAGTTGTATGGTAATCAGTATAAGATCTGAGTATGTGGTTACTTGTATGGTAATCAGTATAAGATCTGTTTATATGATCAGTTGTATGGTTATCAGTATTGGACCTGTTTTTGTGGTCAGTTGTATGGTAATCAGTATACGACCTGTTTATGTGGTCACTTGTATGATAATCAGTATAAGACCTGTTTATGTGGTCACTTGTATGGTAATCAGTATAAGACCTGTTTATGTGGGCAGTTGTATGATAATAATTATTAGATCTGTATATGTGGTTATTTGTATGGTATTCAGTATAATACCTGTTGATATGATCAGTTGTATAGTAATCAGTATTGGACCTGTTTTTGTGGTCAGTTGTACGGTATTCAGTATACGACCTGTTTATGTGGTCACTTGTATGATAATCAGTTTAAGACCTGTTTATGTGGTCACTTGTATGGTAATCAGTATAAGACCTGTTTATGTGGTCACTTGTATGATAATCAGTATTAGATCTGTGTCTGTGTTATTTGTATGGTAATCAGTATAAGACCTGTTTATGTGGTCAGTTGTATGGTAATAAGTATTAGATCTGTATATGTGGTCAGATGTATGGTAATCAGTATAAGACCTGTTTATGTGGTCACTTGTATGGTAATAAGTATTAGATCTGTATATGTGGTTATTTGTATGGTATTCAGTATAAGACCTGTTTATATGATCAGTTGTTCGGTAAACATTATTGGACCTGTTTTTGTGGTCAGTTGAACGGTATTCAGTATAAGACCTGTTTATGTGGTCACTTATATGGTAATCAGTATAAGACCTGTTTATGTGGTCACTTGTATGGTAATCAGTATAAGACCTCTTTATGTTGTCAGTTGTATGGTAATCAGTATTAGATCTGTGTATGCGGTCAGTTGTATGGTAAGCAGTATTAGACCTGTTTATGTGGTCAGTTGTATGGTAATCAGTATAAGACCTGTTTATGTGGTCACTTTTATGGTAATCAGTATAAGACCTGTTTATATGACCAGTTGTATGGAAATCAGTTTTGGACCTGTTTTGTGGTCAGATGTACGGTAATCATTATAAGACCTGTTTATATGGTCACTTGTATGGAAATCAGTATAAGACCTATTTATGTGGTCACTTGTATGGTAGTCAGTATAAGACCTGCTTATGTGGTAAGTTGTATGGTGATCAGTATAAGATCTGAGTATGTGGTTACTTGTATGGCAGTCAGTATAAGATCTGTTTATATGATCAGTTGTATGGTTATCCGTATTGGACCTGTTTTTGTGGTCAGTTGTATGGTAATCAGTATACGACCTGTTTATGTGGTCACTTGTATGATAATCAGTATAAGACCTGTTTATGTGGTCACTTGTATGGTAATCAGTATAAGACCTGTTTATGTGGTCAGTTGTATGATAATAATTATTAGATCTGTATATGTGGTTATTTGTATGGTATTCAGTATAATACCTGTTGATATGATCAGTGGTATAGTAATCAGTATTGGACCTGTTTTGTGGTCAGTTGTACGGTATTCAGTATACGACCTGTTTATGTGGTCACTTGTATGATAATTAGTATAAGACCTGTTTATGTGGTCACTTGTATGGTAATCAGTATAAGACCTGTTTATGTGGTCACTTGTATGATAATCAGTATTAGATCTGTGTCTGTGTTATTTGTATGGTAATCAGTATAAGACCTGTTTATGTGGTCAGTTGTATGGTAATAAGTATTAGATCTGTATATGTGGTCAGATGTATGGTAATCAGTATAAGACCTGTTTATGTGGTCACTTGTATGGTAATAAGTATTAGATCTGTATATGTTGTTATTTGTATGGTATTCAGTATAAGACCTGTTTATATGATCAGTTGTTCGGTAATCATTATTGGACCTGTTTTTGTGGTCAGTTGTACGGTATTCAGTATAAGACCTGTTTATGTGGTCAGTTGTATGGTAATCAGTATAAGACCTTTTTATGTGGTCACTTGTATGGTAATCAGTATAAAATCTGTCTATGTGGTCAGTTGTATGGTAGTCAGTATAGAACCTGTTTATCTGGTCAGTTGTATGGTAACAAGTATTAGATCTGTGTATGTGGTTACTTGTATGGTAATCAGTATAAGGCCTGTTGATATGATCAGTTGTATGGTAATCAGTTGTAGACCTGTTTATGTGGTCAGTTGTATGGTAATCAGTATTAGACCTGTTTATGTGGTTACATGTATGTTAATCGGAATAAGACCTGTTTCTGTTGACAGTTGTATGGTAATCAGTGTAAGACCTGTTTATGTTGTCAGTTGTATGGTAATCAGTATTAGACCTGTGTATGCGGTCAGTTGTATGGTAAATAGTATTAGACCTGTTTATGTGGTCACTTGTATGGTAATCAGTATAAGATCTGTTTATGTGGTCAGATGTATGGTAATCAGTTATGTGGTCAGATGTATGGTAATCAGTTATGTGGTCAGATGTATGGTAATCAGTATTAGACCTGTTTGTCATCACTTGTGTGGTAATCAGTATTAGACCTGTTTATGTGGTCACTTGTGTGGGAATCAGTATAAGACCTGTATATGTGGTCAGTTGTATGGAAATAACTATTAGATCAGTGTATGTAGTTACTTGTATGGTAATCAGTAATCAGTATAAGACCTGTTTATATGACCAGTTGTATGGTAATCCGTATAAGACCTGTTTATGTGGTCTCTTGTCTGGTAATCAGTATAAGACCTGTTAATGTGATCACTTGTATGGTAATCAGTATAAGACCTGTTTTTGTGATCAGTTGTATGGTAATCAGTATAACTCCTGTTAATGTGGTTACTTGTATGGTAATCTGTATAAAACCTGTTTTTGTGGTCAGTTGTATGGTAATCAGTATAAGACCTGTGTATGTGGTCCCTTGTATGGTAATCAGTATAAGACCTGTTTATGTGGTCACTTGTATGGTAATCAGTATAAGACCTGTTTATATGACCAGTTGTATGGTAATCAGTATTGGACCTGTTTTGTGGTCAGATGTACGGTAATCATTATAAGACCTGTTTATATGGTCACTTGTATGGTAATCAGTATAAGACCTGTTTATGTGGTCACTTGTATGGTAGTCAGTATAAGACCTGCTTATGTGGTAAGTTGTATGGCAATCAGTATAAGATTTGAGTATGTGGTTACTTGTATGGTAATCAGTATTAGATCTGTATATGTGGTTATTTGTATGGTATTCAGTATAAGACCTGTTTATATGATCAGTTGTTTGGTAATCATTATTGGACCTGTTTTTGTGGTCAGTTGTACGGTATTCAGTATAAGACCTGTTTATGTGGTCACTTGTATGGTAATCAGTATAAGACCTCTTTATGTTGTCAGTTGTATGGTAAGCAGTATTAGACCTGTTTATGTGGTCAGTTGTATGGTAATCAGTATAAGACCTGTTTATGTGGTCAGATGTATGGTAATCAGTATTAGACCTGTTTATGTGGTCACTTACATGGTAATCAGTATTAGACCTGAATATGCGGTTAGTTGTACGGTAATCAGTATTAGACCTGTTTATGCGGTCAGTGGTATGGTAGTCAGTAAAAGACCTGTGTATGCGGTCAGTTGTATGAAGATGAGTATTAGACCTGTTTATGTGGTCACTTGTATGAAAATCAGTATTGGACCTGTGTATGCGGTCAGTTGTATGGTAATCTGTATAAGACCTGTATATGTGGTCAGTTTTATTAAAATAACTATTAGATCTGTGTATGTGGTTACTTGAATGGTAATCAGTATAAGACATGTTTATATGATCAAATGTATGGTAATCAGTATTGGACCTGTATTGTGGACAGTTGTACGGTAATCAGTAAAAGACCTGTTTATGTGGTCACTTGTATGGTAATCAGTATTAGACCTGTTTTTGTGATCAGTTGTATGGTAATCAGTATAAGTCCTGTTAATGTGGTTATTTGTATGGTAATCTGTATAAGACCTGTTTTTGTGGTCACTTGTATGGTAATCAGTATAAGACCTGTGTATGTGGTCCCTTGTATGGTAATCAGTATAAGACCTGTTTATGTGGTCACTTGTAATGTAATCAGAATAAGACTTGTTTATATGACCAGTTGTATGGTAATCAGTTTTGGACCTGTTTTGTGGTCAGATGTATGGTAATCATTATAAGACCTGTTTATGTGGTCACTTGTATGGTAGTCAGTATAAGACCTGTTTATGTGGTCACTTGTATGGTAGTCAGTATAAGACCTGCTTATGTGGTAAGTTGTATGGTAATCAGTATAAGATCTGAGTATGTGGTTACTTGTATGGAAATCAGTATAAGATCTGTTTATATGATCAGTTGTATGGTTATCAGTATTGGACCTGTTTTTGTGGTCAGTTGTATGGTAATCAGTATACGTTCTGTTTATGTGGTCACTTGTATGATAATCAGTATAAGACCTGTTTATGTGGTCACTTGTATGGTAATCAGTATAAGACCTGTTTATGTGGTCAGTTGTATGATAATAATTATTAGATCTGTATATGTGGTTATTTGTATGGTATTCAGTATAATACCTGTTGATATGATCAGTTGTATAGTAATCAGTATTGGACCTGTTTTTGTGGTCAGTTGTACGGTATTCAGTATACGACCTGTTTATGTGGTCACTTGTATGATAATCAGTATAAGACCTGTTTATGTGGTCACTTGTATGGTAATCAGTATAAGACCTGTTTATGTGGTCACTTGTATGATAATCAGTATTAGATCTGTGTCTGTGTTATTTGTATGGTAATCAGTATAAGACCTGTTTATGTGGTCAGTTGTATGGTAATAAGTATTAGATCTGTATATGTGGTCAGATGTATGGTAATCAGTATAAGACCTGTTTATGTGGTCACTTGTATGGTAATAAGTATTAGATCTGTATATGTGGTTATTTGTATGGTATTCAGTATAAGACCTGTTTATATGATCAGTTGTTCGGTAAACATTATTGGACCTGTTTTTGTGGTCAGTTGAACGGTATTCAGTATAAGACCTGTTTATGTGGTCACTTATATGGTAATCAGTATAAGACCTGTTTATGTGGTCACTTGTATGGTAATCAGTATAAGACCTCTTTATGTTGTCAGTTGTATGGTAATCAGTATTAGATCTGTGTATGCGGTCAGTTGTATGGTAAGCAGTATTAGACCTGTTTATGTGGTCAGTTGTATGGTAATCAGTATAAGACCTGTTTATGTGGTCACTTTTATGGTGATCAGTATAAGACCTGTTTATATGACCAGTTGCATGGAAATCAGTTTTGGACCTGTTTTGTGGTCAGATGTACGGTAATCATTATAAGACCTGTTTATATGGTCACTTGTATGGAAATCAGTATAAGACCTGTTTATGTGGTCACTTGTATGGTAGTCAGTATAAGACCTGCTTATGTGGTAAGTTGTATGGTAATCAGTATAAGATCTGAGTATGTGGTTACTTGTATGGCAATCAGTATAAGATCTGTTTATATGATCAGTTGTATGGTTATCCGTATTGGACCTGTTTTTGTGGTCAGTTGTATGGTAATCAGTATACGACCTGTTTATGTGGTCACTTGTATGATAATCAGTATAAGACCTGTTTATGTGGTCACTTGTATGGTAATCAGTATAAGACCTGTTTATGTGGTCAGTTGTATGATAATAATTATTAGATCTGTATATGTGGTTATTTGTATGGTATTCAGTATAATACCTGTTGATATGATCAGTTGTATAGTAATCAGTATTGGACCTGTTTTTGTGGTCAGTTGTACGGTATTCAGTATACGACCTGTTTATGTGGTCACTTGTATGATAATTAGTATAAGACCTGTTTATGTGGTCACTTGTATGGTAATCAGTATAAGACCTGTTTATGTGGTCACTTGTATGATAATCAGTATTAGATCTGTGTCTGTGTTATTTGTATGGTAATCAGTATAAGACCTGTTTATGTGGTCAGTTGTATGGTAATAAGTATTAGATCTGTATATGTGGTCAGATGTATGGTAATCAGTATAAGACCTGTTTATGTGGTCACTTGTATGGTAATAAGTATTAGATCTGTATATATACAATATTCGTACAGTGTCCGAAAATATAAAATTTATTTGTACGAGCCTTAGAAACAGGTAGAAATGCGAGGCTCTGCCGAGCATTTCTCACCTGTTTAGCGGCGAGTACAAATAAACTTTATATTTTCGGACACTGTACGAATATTGTTTTTATCCTGCAAATCTAAAATACATTTTACAGCGACGTAAAACATGAAAGATTTGCACTTTTAGCCGATTTCTGATGTGAAATTTTCGGCGCGTTTTTAAGTGATAGCCTGACGTCACAAACAAATATTGTATTCGACAACACGTCGTAAACCAGAGCATAATGCTAAATATCGTTAGAAGCGAGGACAAGGGTACCAGTAGACTTTATTCGGCACTGCCGAATAAAGCAAAAATTTATTCGGCTACCTTTATTGTACAGCAAATGTAACGATTGCAGGATAAATGTTGTTATTTGTATGGTATTCAGTATAAGACCTGTTTATATGATCAGTTGTTCGGTAATCATTATTGGACCTGTTTTTGTGGTCAGTTGAACGGTATTCAGTATAAGACCTGTTTATGTGGTCACTTATATGGTAATCAGTATAAGACCTGTTTATGTGGTCACTTGTATGGTAATCAGTATAAGACCTCTTTATGTTGTCAGTTGCATGGTAATCAGTATTAGATCTGTGTATGCGGTCAGTTGTATGGTAAGCAGTATTAGACCTGTTTATGTGGTCAGTTGTATGGTAATCAGTATAAGACCTGTTTATGTGGTCAGATGTATGGTAATCAGTATAAGACCTGTTTATGTGGTCACTTGTCTGGTAATCAGTATAAGACATGTTTATGTGCTCACTTGTATGATAATCACTAAAAGACCTTTTTGTGATCAGTTGTATGGTAATCAGTATAAGTCCTGTTAATGTGGTTACTTGTATGGTAGTCAGTATAAGACCTGCTTATGTGGTAATTTGTATGGTAATCAGTATAAGATCTGAGTATGTGGTTACTTGTATGGTAATCAGTATGAGACCTGTTTATATGACCAGTTGTATGGTAATCAGTATAAGACCTGTTAATGTGGTCACTTGTATGGTAGTCAGTATAAGACCTGCTTATGTGGTAATTTGTATGGTAATCAGTATAAGATCTGAGTATGTGGTTACTTGTATGGTAATCAGTATAAGATCTGTTTATATGATCAGTTGTATGGTAATCAGTAATGGACCTGTTTTTGTGGTCAGTTGTATGGTAATCAGTATACTACCTGTTTATGTGGTCACTTGTATGATAATCAGTATAAGACCTGTTTATGTGGTCACTTGTATGGTAATCAGTATAAGACCTGTTTATGTGGTCAGTTGTATGATAATAATTATTAGATCTGTATATGTGGTTATTTGTATGGTATTCAGTATAAGACCTGTTGATATGATCAGTTGTATAGTAATCAGTATTGGACCTGTTTTTGTGGTCAGTTGTACGGTATTCAGTATACGACCTGTTTATGTGGTCACTTGTATGATAATCAGTATAAGACCTGTTTATGTGGTCACTTGTATGGTAATCAGTATAAGACCTGTTTATGTGGTCACTTGTATGATAATCAGTATTAGATCTGTGTCTGTGGTTATTTGTATGGTAATCAGTATAAGACCTGTTTATGTGGTCAGTTGTATGGTAATAAGTATTAGATCTGTATATGTGGTCAGATGTATGGTAATCAGTATAAGACCTGTATATGTTGTCACTTGCATGGTAATAAGTATTAGATCTGTATATGTGGTTATTTGTATGGTATTCAGTATAAGACCTGTTTATATGATCAGTTGTTTGGTAATCATTATTGGACCTGTTTTTGTGGTCAGTTGTACGGTATTCAGTATAAGACTTGTTTATGTGGTCACTTGTATGGCAATGAGTATAAGACCTCTTTATGTTGTCAGTTGTATGATAAGCAGTATTAGACCTGTTTATGTGGTCAGTTGTATGGTAATCAGTATAAGACCTGTTTATGTGGTCAGATGTATGGTAATTAGTATTAGACCTGTTTATGTGGTCAATTGTATGAAAATCAGTATTGGACCTGTGTATGCGGTCAGTTGTATGGTAATCTGTATAAGACCTGTATATGTGGTCAGTTTTATTAAAATAACTATTAGATCTGTGTATGTGGTTACTTGAATGGTAATCAGTATAAGACATGTTTATATGATCAAATGTATGGTAATCAGTATTGGACCTGTATTGTGGACAGTTGTACGGTAATCAGTAAAAGACCTGTTTATGTGGTCACTTGTATGGTAATCAGTATTAGACCTGTTTTTGTGATCAGTTGTATGGTAATCAGTATAAGTCCTGTTAATGTGGTTACTTGTATGGTAATCTGTATAAAACCTGTTTTTGTGGTCAGTTGAATGGTAATCAGTATAAGACCTGTGTATGTGGTCCCTTGTATGGTAATCAGTATAAGACCTGTTTATGTGGTCACTTGTAATGTAATCAGTATAAGACCTGTTTATATGACCAGTTGTATGGTAATCAGTTTTGGACCTGTTTTGTGGTCAGATGTACGGTAATCATTATCAGACCTGTTTATGTGGTCACTTGTATGGTAGTCAGTATAAGACCTGTTTATGTGGTCACTTGTATGGTAGTCAGTATAAGACCTGCTTATGTGGTAAGTTGTATGGTAATCAGTATAAGATCTGAGTATGTGGTTACTTGTATGGTAATCAGTTTAAGATCTGTTTATATGATCAGTTGTTCGGTAATCATTATTGGACCTGTTTTTGTGGTCAGTTGAACGGTATTCAGTATACGACCTGTTTATGTGGTCACTTGTATGATAATCAGTATAAGACCTGTTTATGTGGTCACTTGTATGGTAATCAGTATAAGACCTGTTTATGTGGTCAGTTGTATGATAATAATTATTAGATCTGTATATGTGGTTAATTGTATGGTATTCTGTATAATACCTGTTGATATGATCAGTTGTATAGTAATCAGTATTGGACCTGTTTTTGTGGTCAGTTGTACGGTATTCAGTATACGACCTGTTTATGTGGTCACTTGTATGATAATCAGTATAAGACCTGTTTATGTGGTCACTTGTATGGTAATCAGTATAAGACCTGTTTATGTGGTCACTTGTATGATAATCAGTATTAGATCTGTGTCTGTGTTATTTGTATGGTAATCAGTATAAGACCTGTTTATGTGGTCAGTTGTATGGTAATAAGTATTAGATCTGTATATGTGGTCAGATGTATGGTAATCAGTATAAGACCTGTTTATGTGGTCACTTGTATGGTAATAAGTATTAGATCTGTATATGTGGTTATTTGTATGGTATTCAGTATAAGACCTGTTTATATGATCAGTTGTTCGATAAACATTATTGGACCTGTTTTTGTGGTCAGTTGAACGGTATTCAGTATAAGACCTGTTTATGTGGTCACTTATATGGTAATCAGTATAAGACCTGTTTATGTGGTCACTTGTATGGTAATCAGTATAAGACCTCTTTATGTTGTCAGTTGTATGGTAATCAGTATTAGATCTGTGTATGCGGTCAGTTGTATGGTAAGCAGTATTAGACCTGTTTATGTGGTCAGTTGTATGGTAATCAGTATAAGACCTGTTTATGTGGTCACTTTTATGGTAATCAGTATAAGACCTGTTTATATGACCAGTTGTATGGAAATCAGTTTTGGACCTGTTTTGTGGTCAGATGTACGGTAATCATAATAAGACCTGTTTATATGGTCACTTGTATGGAAATCAGTATAAGACCTGTTTATGGGGTCACTTGTATGGTAGTCAGTATAAGACCTGCTTATGTGGTAAGTTGTATGTTAATCAGTATAAGATCTGAGTATGTGGTTACTTGTATGGCAATCAGTATAAGATCTGTTTATATGATCAGTTGTATGGTTATCCGTATTGGACCTGTTTTTGTGGTCAGTTGTATGGTAATCAGTATACGACCTGTTTATGTGGTCACTTGTATGATAATCAGTATAAGACCTGTTTATGTGGTCACTTGTATGGTAATCAGTATAAGACCTGTTTATGTGGTCAGTTGTATGATAATAATTATTAGATCTGTATATGTGGTTATTTGTATGGTATTCAGTATAATACCTGTTGATATGATCAGTTGTATAGTAATCAGTATTGGACCTGTTTTTGTGGTCAGTTTTACGGTATTCAGTATACGACCTGTTTATGTGGTCACTTGTATGATAATTAGTATAAGACCTGTTTATGTGGTCACTTGTATGGTAATCAGTATAAGACCTGTTTATGTGGTCACTTGTATGATAATCAGTATTAGATCTGTGTCTGTGTTATTTGTATGGTAATCAGTATAAGACCTGTTTATGTGGTCAGTTGTATGGTAATAAGTATTAGATCTGTATATGTGGTCAGATGTATGGTAATCAGTATAAGACCTGTTTATGTGGTCACTTGTTTGGTAATAAGTATTAGATCTGTATATGATGTTATTTGTATGGTATTCAGTATAAGACCTGTTTATATGATCAGTTGTTCGGTAATCATTATTGGACCTGTTTTTGTGGTCAGTTGAACGGTATTCAGTATAAGACCTGTTTATGTGGTCACTTATATGGTAATCAGTATAAGACCTGTTTATGTGGTCACTTGTATGGTAATCAGTATAAGACCTCTTTATGTTGTCAGTTGTATGGTAATCAGTATTAGATCTGTGTATGCGGTCAGTTGTATGGTAAGCAGTATTAGACCTGTTTATGTGGTCAGTTGTATGGTAATCAGTATAAGACCTGTTTATGTGGTCAGATGTATGGTAATCAGTATAAGACCTGTTTATGTGGTCACTTGTCTGGTAATCAGTATAAGACATGTTTATGTGATCACTTGTATGATAATCACTAAAAGACCTTTTTGTGATCAGTTGTATGGTAATCAGTATAAGTCCTGTTAATGTGGTTACTTGTATGTTAATATGTATAAGACCTGTTTTTGTGCTCTGTTGTATGGTAATCAGTATAAGACCTTTGTATGTGGTCCCTTGTATGGTAATCAGTATGAGACCTGTTTATATGACCAGTTGTATGGTAATCAGTATAAGACCTGTTAATGTGGTCACTTGTATGGTAGTCAGTATAAGACCTGCTTATGTGGTAATTTGTATGGTAATCAGTATAAGATCTGAGTATGTGGTTACTTGTATGGCAATCAGTATAAGATCTGTTTATATGATCAGTTGTATGGTAATCAGTAATGGACCTGTTTTTGTGGTCAGTTGTATGGTAATCAGTATACTACCTGTTTATGTGGTCACTTGTATGATAATCAGTATAAGACCTGTTTATGTGGTCACTTGTATGGTAATCAGTATAAGACCTGTTTATGTGGTCAGTTGTATGATAATAATTATTAGATCTGTATATGTGGTTATTTGTATGGTATTCAGTATAAGACCTTTTGATATGATCAGTTGTATAGTAATCAGTATTGGACCTGTTTTTGTGGTCAGTTGTACGGTATTCAGTATACGACCTGTTTATGTGGTCACTTGTATGATAATCAGTATAAGACCTGTTTATGTGGTCACTTGTATGGTAATCAGTATAAGACCTGTTTATGTGGTCACTTGTATGATAATCAGTATTAGATCTGTGTCTGTGGTTATTTGTATGGTAATCAGTATAAGACCTGTTTATGTGGTCAGTTGTATGGTAATAAGTATTAGATCTGTATATGTGGTCAGATGTATGGTAATCAGTATAAGACCTGTTTATGTGGTCACTTGCATGGTAATAAGTATTAGTTCTGTATATGTGGTTATCTGTATGGTATTCAGTATAAGACCTGTTTATATGATCAGTTGTTTGGTAATCATTATTGGACCTGTTTTTGTGGTCAGTTGTACGGTATTCAGTATAAGACCTGTTTATGTGGTCACTTGTATGGCAATGAGTATAAGACCTCTTTATGTTGTCAGTTGTATGATAAGCAGTATTAGACCTGTTTATGTGGTCAGTTGTATGGTAATCAGTATAAGACCTGTTTATGTGGTCAGATGTATGGTAATCAGTATTAGACCTGTTTATGTGGTCACTTGTATGAAAATCAGTATTGGACCTGTGTATGCGGTCAGTTGTATGGTAATCTGTATAAGACCTGCATATGTTGTCAGTTTTATTAAAATAACTATTAGATCTGTGTATGTGGTTACTTGTATGGTAATCAGTATTGGACCTGTATTGTGGTCAGTTGTACGGTAATCAGTATAAGACCTGTTAATGTGGTCGCTTGTATGGTAATCAGTCTAAGACCTGTTTTTGCGATCAGTTGTATGGTAATCAGTATAAGTCCTGTTAATGTGGTTACTTGTATGGTAATCTGTATAAGACCTGTTTTTTTGGTCAGTTGTATGGTAATCAGTATAAGACCTGTTTATGTGGTCACTTGTATGGTAATCAGTATAAGACCTGTTTATATGACCAGTTGTATGGTAATCAGTATTGGACCTGTTTTGTGATCAGATGTACGGTAATCATTATAAGACCTGTTTATATGGTCACTTGTATGGTAATCAGTATAAGACCTGCTTATGTGGTCACTTGTATGGTAGTCAGTATAAGACCTGCTTATGTGGTAAGTTGTATGGTAATCAGTATAAGATCTGAGTATGTGGTTACTTGTATGGTAATCAGTATGAGATCTGTTTATATGATCAGTTTTATGGTAATCAGTATTGGACCTGTTTTTGTGGTCAGTTGTATGGTAATCAGTATACGACCTGTTTATGTGGTCACTTGTATGATAATCAGTATAAGACCTGTTTATGTGGTCACTTGTATGGTAATCAGTATAAGACCTGTTTATGTGGTCAGTTGTATGATAATAATTATTAGATCTGTATATGTGGTTATTTGTATGGTATTCAGTATAAGACCTGTTGATATGATCAGTTGTATAGTAATCAGTATTGGACCTGTTTTTGTGGTCAGTTGTACGGTATTCAGTATACGACCTGTTTATGTGGTCACTTGTATGATAATCAGTATAAGACCTGTTTATGTGGTCACTTGTATGGTAATCAGTATAAGACCTGTTTATGTGGTCACATGTATGATAATCAGTATTAGATCTGTGTCTGTGGTTATTTGTATGGTAATCAGTATGAGACCTGTTTATGTGGTTAGTTGTAAATTAATAAGTATTAGATCTGTATATGTGGTTATTTGTATGGTATTCAGTATAAGACCTGTTTATATGATCAGTTGTTCGGTAATCATTATTGGACCTGTTTTTGTGGTCAGTTGAACGGTATTCAGTATAAGACCTGTTTATGTGGTCACTTATATGGTAATCAGTATAAGACCTGTTTATGTGGTCACTTGTATGGTAATCAGTATAAGACCTCTTTATGTTGTCAGTTGTATGGTCATCAGTATAAGATCTGTGTATGCGGTCAGTTGTATGGTAAGCAGTATTAGACCTGTTTATGTGGTCAGTTGTATGGTAATCAGTATAAGACCTGTTTATGTGGTCAGATGTATGGTAATCAGTATTAGACCTGTTTATGTGGTCACTTACATGGTAATCAGTATTAGACCTGAATATGCGGTTAGTTGTACGGTAATCAGTATTAGACCTGTTTATGTGGTCAGTGGTATGGTAGTCAGTAAAAGACCTGTGTATACGGTCAGTTGTATGATAATGAGTATTAGACCTGTTTATGTGGTCACTTGTATGAAAATCAGTATTGGACCTGTGTATGCGGTCAGTTGTATGGTAATCTGTATAAGACCTGTATATGTGGTCAGTTTTATGAAAATAACTATTAGATCTGTGTATGTGGTTACTTGTATGGTAATCAGTATAAGACCTGTTTATATGATCAAATGTATGGTAATCAGTATTGGACCTGTATTGTGGTCAGTTGTACGGTAATCAGTATAAGACCTGTTTATGTGGTCACTTGTATGGTAATCAGTATATGACCTGTTTATGTGGTCACTTGTATGCTAATCAGTATAAAATCTGTCTATGTGGTCACTTGTATGGTAGTCAGTATAGAACCTGTTTATGTGGTCAGTTTTATGGTAATAAGTATTAGATCTGTGTATGTGGTTACTTGTATGGTAATTAGTATAAGACCTGTTGATATGATCAGTTGTATGGTAATCAGTATTGGACCTGTTTTTGTGGTCAGTTGTAAGGTAATCAGTATTAGTCCTGTGTATGTGGTCAGTTGTATGGTAATCAGTTTTAGACCTGTTTATGTGGTCAGTTGTATGGTAATCAGTATAAGACCTGTTTATGTGGTTACATGTATGTTAATCGGAATAAGACCTGTTTATGTTGTCAGTTGTATGGTTATCAGTATTAGACCTCTTTATATGGTCAGTAAATGCTAATCAGTATTAGACCTGTTTATGTGGTCAGTTGTATGGTAATGAGTATTAGACCTGTTTATGTTGTCAGTTGTATGGTAATCAGTATTAGACCTGTGTATGCGGTCAGTTGTATGGTAATCAGTATTAGACCTGCTTATGTGGTAAGTTGTATGGTAATCAGTATAAGATCTGAGTATGTGGTTACTTGTATGGTAATCAGTATAAGATCTGTTTATATGATCAGTTGTATGGTAATCAGTATTGGACCTGTTTTTGTGGTCAGTTGTATGGTAATCAGTATACGACCTGTTTATGTGGTCACTTGTATGATAATCAGTATAAGACCTGTTTATGTGGTCACTTGTATGGTAATCAGTATAAGACCTGTTTATGTGGTCAGTTGGATGATAATAATTATTAGATCTGTATATGTTGTTATTTGTATGGTATTCAGTATAAGACCTGTTGATATGATCAGTTGTATAGTAATCAGTATTGGACCTGTTTTTGTGGTCAGTTGTACGGTATTCAGTATACGACCTGTTTATGTGGTCACTTGTATGATAATCAGTATAAGACCTCTTTATGTGGTCACTTGTATGGTAATCAGTATAAGACCTGTTTATGTGGTCACTTGTATGATAATCAGTATTAGATCTGTGTCTGTGGTTATTTGTATGGTAATCAGTATAAGACCTGTTTATGTGGTCAGTTGTATGGTAATAAGTATAAGATCTGTATATGTGGTCAGATGTATGGTAATCAGTATAAGACCTGTTTATGTGGTCACTTGTATGGTAATAAGTATTAGATCTGTATATGTGGTTATTTGTATGGTATTCAGTATAAGACCTGTTTATATGATCAGTTTTTCGGTAATCATTATTGGACCTGTTTTTGTGGTCAGTTGAACGGTATTCAGTATAAGACCTGTTTATGTGGTCACTTATATGGTAATCAGTATAAGACCTGTTTATGTGGTCACTTGTATGGTAATCAGTATAAGACCTCTTTATGTTGTCAGTTGTATGGTCATCAGTATAAGATCTGTGTATGCGGTCAGTTGTATGGTAAGCAGTATAAGACCTGTTTATGTGGTCAGTTGTATGGTAATCAGTATAAGACCTGTTTATGTGGTCAGATGTATGGTAATCAGTATTAGACCTGTTTATGTGGTCACTTACATGGTAATCAGTATTAGACCTGAATATGCGGTTAGTTGTACGGTAATCAGTATTAGACCTGTTTATGTGGTCAGTGATATGGTAGTGAGTAAAAGACCTGTGTATGCGGTCAGTTGTATGATAATGAGTATTAGACCTGTTTATGTGGTCACTTGTATGAAAATCAGTATTGGACCTGTGTATGCGGTCAGTTGTATGGTAATCTGTATAAGACCTGTATATGTGGTCAGTTTTATGAAAATAACTATTAGATCTGTGTATGTGGTTACTTGTATGGTAATCAGTATAAGACCTGTTTATATGATCAAATGTATGGTAATCAGTATTGAACCTGTATTGTGGTCAGTTGTACGGTAATCAGTATAAGACCTGTTTATGTGGTCACTTGTATGGTAATCAGTATATGACCTGTTTATGTGGTCACTTGTATGCTAATCAGTATAAAATCTGTCTATGTGGTCACTTGTATGGTGGTCAGTATAGAACCTGTTTATGTGGTCAGTTTTATGGTAATAAGTATTAGATCTGTGTATGTGTTTACTTGTATGGTAATTAGTATAAGACCTGTTGATATGATCAGTTGTATGGTAATCAGTATTGGACCTGTTTTTGTGGTCAGTTGTAAGGTAATCAGTATTAGTCCTGTGTATGTGGTCAGTTGTATGGTAATCAGTTTTAGACCTGTTTATGTGGTCAGTTGTATGGTAATCAGTATAAGACCTGTTTATGTGGTTACATGTATGTTAATCGGAATAAGACCTGTTTATGTTGTCAGTTGTATGGTTATCAGTATTAGACCTCTTTATATGGTCAGTAAATGCTAATCAGTATTAGACCTGTTTATGTGGTCAGTTATATGGTAATGAGTATTAGACCTGTTTATGTTGTCAGTTGTATGGTAATCAGTATTAGACCTGTGTATGCGGTCAGTTGTATGGTAATCAGTATTAGACCTGCTTATGTGGTAAGTTGTATGGTAATCAGTATAAGATCTGAGTATGTGGTTACTTGTATGGTAATCAGTATAAGATCTGTTTATAAGATCAGTTGTATGGTAATCAGTATTGGACCTGTTTTTGTGGTCAGTTGTATGGTAATCAGTATACGACCTGTTTATGTGGTCACTTGTATGATAATCAGTATAAGACCTGTTTATGTGGTCACTTGTATGGTAATCAGTATAAGACCTGTTTATGTGGTCAGTTGGATGATAATAATTATTAGATCTGTATATGTTGTTATTTGTATGGTATTCAGTATAAGACCTGTTGATATGATCAGTTGTATAGTAATCAGTATTGGACCTGTTTTTGTGGTCAGTTGTACGGTATTCAGTATACGACCTGTTTATGTGGTCACTTGTATGATAATCAGTATAAGACCTGTTTATGTGGTCACTTGTATGGTAATCAGTATAAGACCTGTTTATGTGGTCACTTGTATGATAATCAGTATTAGATCTGTGTCTGTGGTTATTTGTATGGTAATCAGTATAAGACCTGTTTATGTGGTCAGTTGTATGGTAATAAGTATTAGATCTGTATATGTGGTCAGATGTATGGTAATCAGTATAAGACCTGTTTATGTGGTCACTTGTATGGTAATAAGTATTAGATCTGTATATGTGGTTATTTGTATGGTATTCAGTATAAGACCTGTTTATATGATCAGTTGTTCGGTAATCATTATTGGACCTGTTTTTGTGGTCAGTTGAACGGTATTCAGTATAAGACCTGTTTATGTGGTCACTTATATGGTAATCAGTATAAGACCTGTTTATGTGGTCACTTGTATGGTAATCAGTATAAGACCTCTTTATGTTGTCAGTTGTATGGTCATCAGTATAAGATCTGTGTATGCGGTCAGTTGTATGGTAAGCAGTATTAGACCTGTTTATGTGGTCAGTTGTATGGTAATCAGTATAAGACCTGTTTATGTGGTCAGATGTATGGTAATCAGTATTAGACCTGTTTATGTGGTCACTTACATGGTAATCAGTATTAGACCTGAATATGCGGTTAGTTGTACGGTAATCAGTATTAGACCTGTTTATGTGGTCAGTGATATGGTAGTGAGTAAAAGACCTGTGTATGCGGTCAGTTGTATGATAATGAGTATTAGACCTGTTTATGTGGTCACTTGTATGAAAATCAGTATTGGACCTGTGTATGCGGTCAGTTGTATGGTAATCTGTATAAGACATGTATATGTGGTCAGTTTTATGAAAATAACTATTAGATCTGTGTATGTGGTTACTTGTATGGTAATCAGTATCAGACCTGTTTATATGATCAAATGTATGGTAATCAGTATTGGACCTGTATTGTGGTCAGTTGTACGGTAATCAGTATAAGACCTGTTTATGTGGTCACTTGTATGGTAATCAGTATATGACCTGTTTATGTGGTCAATTGTATGCTAATCAGTATAAAATCTGTCTATGTGGTCACTTGTATGGTAGTCAGTATAGAACCTGTTTATGTGGTCAGTTTTATGGTAATAAGTATTAGATCTGTGTATGTGGTTACTTGTATGGTAATTAGTATAAGACCTGTTGATATGATCAGTTGTATGGTAATCAGTATTGGACCTGTTTTTGTGGTCAGTTGTAAGGTAATCAGTATTAGTCCTGTGTATGTGGTCAGTTGTATGGTAATCAGTTTTAGACCGGTTTATGTGGTCAGTTGTATGGTAATCAGTATAAGACCTGTTTATGTGGTTACATGTATGTTAATCGGAATAAGACCTGTTTATGTTGTCAGTTGTATGGTAATCAGTATTAGACCTGTGTATGTGGTCAGTGGTATGGTAATCAGTATTAGACCTGTTTATGTGGTCACTTGTATGGTAATCAATATTAGACCTGTTTATGTTGTCAGTTGTATGGTAATCAGTATTAGACCTGTTTGTCATCACTTGTATGGTAATCAGTATTAGACCTGTTTATGTGGTCACTTGTGTGGGAATCATTTTAAGACCTGTTTATGTGGTCAGTTGTATGGAAATAACTATTATATCTGTGTATGTGGGTACTTGTATGGTAATCAGTAATTAGTATAAGACCTGTATATATTACCAGTTGTATGGTAATCCGTATAAGACCTGTTTATGTGGTCACTTGTCTGGTAATCAGTATAAGACCTGTTTATGTGATCACTTGTATTGTAATCAGTATAAGACCTTTTTTGTGATCAGTTGTATGGTAATCAGTATAAGTCCTGTTAATGTGGTAACTTGTATGGTAATCTGTATAAGACCTGTTTTGTGCTCAGTTGTATGGTAATCAGTATAAGACCTCTGTATGTGGTCCCTTGTATGGTAATCAGTATGAGACCTGTTTATATGACCAGTTGTATGGTAATCAGTATAAGACCTGTTTATGTGGTCATTTGTATGGTAGTCAGTATAAGACCTGTTTATGTGGTAAGTTGTATGGTAATCAGTATAAGATCTGTGTATGTGGTTACTTGTATGGTAATTAGTATAAGACCTGTTGATATGATCAGTTGTATGGTAATCAGTATTGGACCTGTTTTTGTGGTCAGTTGTAAGGTAATCAGTATTAGTCCTGTGTATGTGGTCAGTTGTATGGTAATCAGTTTTAGACCTGTTTATGTGGTCAGTTGTATGGTAATCAGTATAAGACCTGTTTATGTGGTTACATGTATGTTAATCGGAATAAGACCTGTTTATGTTGTCAGTTGTATGGTTATCAGTATTAGACCTCTTTATATGGTCAGTAAATGCTAATCAGTATTAGACCTGTTTATGTGGTCAGTTGTATGGTAATGAGTATTAGACCTGTTTATGTTGTCAGTTGTATGGTAATCAGTATTAGACCTGTGTATGCGGTCAGTTGTATGGTAATCAGTATTAGACCTGCTTATGTGGTAAGTTGTATGGTAATCAGTATAAGATCTGAGTATGTGGTTACTTGTATGGTAATCAGTATAAGATCTGTTTATATGATCAGTTGTATGGTAATCAGTATTGGACCTGTTTTTGTGGTCAGTTGTATGGTAATCAGTATACGACCTGTTTATGTGGTCACTTGTATGATAATCAGTATAAGACCTGTTTATGTGGTCACTTGTATGGTAATCAGTATAAGACCTGTTTATGTGGTCAGTTGGATGATAATAATTATTAGATCTGTATATGTTGTTATTTGTATGGTATTCAGTATAAGACCTGTTGATATGATCAGTTGTATAGTAATCAGTATTGGACCTGTTTTTGTGGTCAGTTGTACGGTATTCAGTATACGACCTGTTTATGTGGTCACTTGTATGATAATCAGTATAAGACCTGTTTATGTGGTCACTTGTATGGTAATCAGTATAAGACATGTTTATGTGGTCACTTGTATGATAATCAGTATTAGATCTGTGTCTGTGGTTATTTGTATGGTAATCAGTATAAGACCTGTTTATGTGGTCAGTTGTATGGTAATAAGTATTAGATCTGTATATGTGGTCAGATGTATGGTAATCAGTATAAGACCTGTTTATGTGGTCACTTGTATGGTAATAAGTATTAGATCTGTATATGTGGTTATTTGTATTGTATTCAGTATAAGACCTGTTTATATGATCAGTTGTTCGGTAATCATTATTGGACCTGTTTTTGTGGTCAGTTGAACGGTATTCAGTATAAGACCTGTTTATGTGGTCACTTATATGGTAATCAGTATAAGACCTGTTTATGTGGTCACTTGTATGGTAATCAGTATAAGACCTCTTTATGTTGTCAGTTGTATGGTCATCAGTATAAGATCTGTGTATGCGGTCAGTTGTATGGTAAGCAGTATTAGACCTGTTTATGTGGTCAGTTGTATGGTAATCAGTATAAGACCTGTTTATGTGGTCAGATGTATGGTAATCAGTATTAGACCTGTTTATGTGGTCACTTACATGGTAATCAGTATTAGACCTGAATATGCGGTTAGTTGTACGGTAATCAGTATTAGACCTGTTTATGTGGTCAGTGATATGGTAGTGAGTAAAAGACCTGTGTATGCGGTCAGTTGTATGATAATGAGTATTAGACCTGTTTATGTGGTCACTTGTATGAAAATCAGTATTGGACCTGTGTATGCGGTCAGTTGTATGGTAATCTGTATAAGACCTGTATATGTGGTCAGTTTTATGAAAATAACTATTAGATCTGTGTATGTGGTTACTTGTATGGTAATCAGTATAAGACCTGTTTATATGATCAAATGTATGGTAATCAGTATTGGACCTGTATTGTGGTCAGTTGTACCGTAATCAGTATAAGACCTGTTTATGTGGTCACTTGTATGGTAATCAGTATATGACCTGTTTATGTGGTCAATTGTATGCTAATCAGTATAAAATCTGTCTATGTGGTCACTTGTATGGTAGTCAGTATAGAACCTGTTTATGTGGTCAGTTTTATGGTAATAAGTATTAGATCTGTGTATGTGGTTACTTGTATGGTAATTAGTATAAGACCTGTTGATATGATCAGTTGTATGGTAATCAGTATTGGACCTGTTTTTGTGGTCAGTTGTAAGGTAATCAGTATTAGTCCTGTGTATGTGGTCAGTTGTATGGTAATCAGTTTTAGACCGGTTTATGTGGTCAGTTGTATGGTAATCAGTATAAGACCTGTTTATGTGGTTACATGTATGTTAATCGGAATAAGACCTGTTTATGTTGTCAGTTATATGGTTATCAGTATTAGACCTCTTTATATGGTCAGTAAATGCTAATCAGTATTAGACCTGTTTATGTGGTCAGTTGTATGGTAATGAGTATTAGACCTGTTTATGTTGTAAGTTGTATGGTAATCAGTATTAGACCTCTGTATGTGGTCAGTGGTATGGTAATCAGTATTAGACCTGTTTATGTGGTCACTTGTATGGTAATCAATATAAGACCTGTTTATGTGGTCAGATGTATGGTAATCGGTTATGTGGTCAGATGTATGGTAATCAGTATTAGACCTGTTTGTCATCTCTTGTATGGTAATCAGTATTAGACCTGTTTATGTGGTCACTTGTGTGGGAATCATTTTAAGACCTGTTTATGTGGTCAGTTGTATGGAAATAACTATTATATCTGTGTATGTGGTTACTTGTATGGTAATCAGTAATTAGTATAAGACCTGTATATATTACCAGTTGTATGGTAATCCGTATAAGACCTGTTTATGTGGTCACTTGTCTGGTAATCAGTATAAGACCTGTTTATGTGATCACTTGTATTGTAATCAGTATAAGACCTTTTTTGTGATCAGTTGTATGGTAATCAGTATAAGTCCTGTTAATGTGGTTACTTGTATGGTAATCTGTATAAGACCTGTTTTGTGCTCAGTTGTATGGTAATCAGTATAAGACCTCTGTATGTGGTCCCTTGTATGGTAATCAGTATGAGACCTGTTTATATGACCAGTTGTATGGTAATCAGTATAAGACCTGTTTATGTGGTCATTTGTATGGTAGTCAGTATAAGACCTGTTTATGTGGTAAGTTGTATGGTAATCAGTATAAGATCTGAGAATGTGGTTACTTGTATGGTAATCAGTATAAGACCTGTTTATATGATCAGTTGTATGGTAATCAGTATTGGACCTGTTTTTGTGGTCAGTTGTACGGTATTCAGTATAAGACCTGTTTATGTGGTCACTTATTTGGTATTCAGTATGAGACCTGTTTATATGACCAGTTGTATGGTAATCAGTATGAGACCTGTTTATGTGGTCATTTGTATGGTAGTCAGTATAAGACCTGTTTATGTGGTAAGTTCTATGGTAATCAGTATAAGATCTGAGTATGTGGTTACTTGTATGGTAATCAGTATAAGACCTGTTTATATGATCAGTTGTATGGTAATCAGTATTGGACCTGTTTTTGCGGTCAGTTGTACGGTATTCAGTATAAGACCTGTTTATGTGGTCACTTATTTGGTAATCAGTATAAGACCTGTTTATGTGGTCACTTGTATGGTAATCAGTTTTAGATCTGTGTATGCGGTCAGTTGTATGGTAAGCAGTATTAGACATGTTTATGTGGTCAGTTGTATGGTAATCAGTATAAGACCTGTTTATGTGGTCAGATGTATGGTAATCAGTATTAGACCTGTTTATGTGGTCACTTACATGGTAATCAGTATTAGACCTGAATATGCGGTTAGTTGTACGGTAATCAGTATTAGACCTGTTTTTGTGGTCAGTGGTATGGTAGTCAGTAAAAGACTTGTGTATGCAGTCAGTTTTATGATAATGAGTATTAGACCTGTTTATGTGGTCACTTGTATGATAATCAGTATTGGACCTGTGTATGCGGTCAGTTGTATGAAAATAACTATTAGATCTGTGTATGTGGTTACTTGTATGGTAATCAGTATAAGACCTGTTAATATGACCAAATGTATGGTAATCAGTATTGGACCTGTATTGTGGTCAGTTGTAAGGTAATCAGTATTAGTCCTGTGTATGTGGTCAGTTGTATGGTAATTAGTTTTAGACCTGTTTATGTGGTGAGTCGTATGGTAATCAGTATTATACCTGTTTATGTGGTTACATGTATGTTAATCGGAAGAAGACCTGTTTATGTTGTCAGTTGTATGGTTATCAGTATTAGACCTCTTTATATTGTCAGTAAATGCTAATCAGTATTAGACCTGTTTATGTGGTCAGTTGTATGGTAATGAGTATTAGAACTGTTTATGTTGTCAGTTGTATGGTAAGCAGTATTAGACCTTTGTATGCGGTCAGTTGTATGGTAATCAGTATTAGACCTGTTTATGTGGTCACTTGTATGGTAATCAATATAAGACCTGTTTATGTGGTTAGATGTATGGTAATCAGTTATGTGGTCAGATGTATGGTAATCAGTATTAGACCTGTTTGTCATCACTTGTATGGTAATCAGTATTAGACCTGTTTATGTGGTCACTTGTGTGGGAATCAGTATAAGACCTGTTTATGTGGTCAGTTGTATGGAAATAACTATTAGATCTGTGTAATGTGGTTACTTGTATGGTAATCAGTAATCAGTATAAGACCTGTTTATATTACCAGTTGTATGGTAATCCGTATAAGACCTGTTTATGTGGTCACTTGTCTGGTAATCAGTATGAGACCTGTTTATGTGATCACTTGTATGGTAATCAGTATCAGACCTGTTTTGTGATCAGTTGTATGGTAATCAGTATAAGTCCTGTTAATGTGGTTACTTGTATGGTAATCTGTATAAGACCTGTTTTTGTGGTCAGTTGTATGGTAATCAGTATAAGACCTGTGTATGTGGTCCCTTGTATGGCAATCAGTATAAGACCTGTTTAAGTGGTCACTTGTATGGTAATTAGTATAAGACCTGTTTATATGACCAGTTGTATGGTAATCAGTATAAGACGTGTTTATGTGGTCACTTGTATGGTAGTCGGTATAAGACCTGTTTATGTGGTAGGTTGTATGGTAATCAGTATAAGATCTGAGTATGTGGTTACTTGTATGGTAATCAGTATAAGACCTGTTTATATGATCAGTTGTATGGCAATCAGTATTGGACCTGTTTTTGTAGTCCGTTGTATGGTAATCAGTATACGACCTTTTTATGTGGTCACTTGTATGTTAATCAGTATAAGACCTGTTTATGTGGTCACTTGTATGGTAATCAGTATAAGACCTGTTTATGTGGTCAGTTGTATGGTAATAAGTATTAGATCTGTGTATGTGGTTATTTGTATGGTATTCAGTATAAGACCTGTTTATATGACCAGTTGTATGGTAATCAGTATTGGACCTGTTTTTATGGTCAGTTGTACGGTATTCAGTATAAGACCTGTTTATGTGGTCACTTGTATGGTAATCAGTATATGACCTGTTTATGTGGTCACTTGTATGGTAATCAGTATAAAATATGTCTATGTGGTCACTTGTATGGTAGTCAGTATAGAACCTGTTTATGTGGTCAGTTGTATGGTAATAAGTATTAGATCTGTGTCTGTGGTTACTTTTATGGTAATCAGTATAAGACCTGTTGATATGATCAGTTGTATGGTAATCAGTATTGGACCTGTTTTTATGGTCAGTTGTACGGTATTCAGTATAAG
Source organism: Limnoperna fortunei (assembly GCA_944474755.1). Lineage (NCBI taxonomy): Eukaryota > Metazoa > Mollusca > Bivalvia > Mytilida > Modiolidae > Limnoperna > Limnoperna fortunei. The sequence continues at coordinate 48,461,426 of OX104125.1, forward strand.
ACCTGTTTATGTGATCACTTATATGGTAATCAGTATAAGACCTGTTTATTTGGTCAGATGTATGGTAATCAGTATAAGACCTGTTTATGTGGTCAGATGTACGGTAATCAGTATTAGACCTGTTTATGTGGTCAGTGGTATGGTAGTCAGTAAAAACCTGTGTATGCAGTCAGTTGTATGATAATTAGTATTAGACCAGTTTATGTGGTCACTTGTATGATAATCAGTATTGGACCTGTGTATGCGGTCAGCTCTATGAAAATAACTATTAGATCTGTGTATGTGGTTACTTGTATGGTAATCAGTATAAGACCTGTTTATATGACCAAATGTATGGTAATCAGTATTGGACCTGTATTTTGGTCAGTTGTACGGTAATCAGTATAAGACCTGTTTATGTGGTCACTTGTATGGTAATCAGTATATGACCTGTTTATGTGGTCACTTGTATGGTAATCAGTGTAAAATATGTCTATGTGGTCACTTGTATGGTAGTCAGTATAGAACCTGTTTATGTGGTCAGTTGTATGGTAATAAGTATTAGATCTGTGTATGTGGTTACTTTTATGGTAATCAGTATAAGACCTGTTGATATGATCAGTTGTATGGTAATCAGTATTGGACCTGTTTTTGTGGTCAGTTGTAAGGTAATCAGTATTAGTCCTGTGTATGTGGTCAGTTGTATGGTAATCAGTTTTAGACCTGTTTATGTGGTCAGTTGTATGGTAATCGGTATTAGACCTGTTTATGTGGTTACATGTATGTTAATCGGAATAAGACCTGTTTATGTTGTCAGTTGTATGGTAATCAATATTAGACCTGTTTATGTTGTCATTTTGTATGGTAATCAGTATTAGACCTGTGTATGCGGTCAGTTGTATGGTAATCAGTATAAGACCTGTTTATGTGGTCAGATGTATGGTAATCAGTTATGTGGTCAGATGTATGGTAATCAGTATTAGACCTGTTTATGTGGTCACTTGTATGGTAATCAGTATTAGACCTGTTTATGTGGTCACTTGTGTGGGAATCAGTATTAGACCTGTGTATGCGGTCAGTTGTATGGTAATCAATATTATACTGTTTATGTGGTCAGTTGTATGGTAATCAGTATTAGACCTGTTTGTGTTGTCAGTTGTATGGTAATCAGTATTAGACCTGTGTATGCGGTCAGTTGTATGGTAACCAGTATTAGACCTGTTTATGTGGTCACTTGTATGGTAATCAGTACAAGACCTGTTTATGTGGTCAGATGTATGGTAATCAGTTATGTGGTCAGATGTATGGTAATCAGTATTAGACCTGTTTTTGTGGTCAGTTGTAAGGTAATCAGTATTAGTCCTGTGTATGTGGTCAGTTGTATGGTAATCAGTTTTAGACCTGTTTATGTGGTCAGTTGTATGGTAATCGGTATTAGACCTGTTTATGTGGTTACATGTATGTTAATCGGAATAAGACCTGTTGATGTTGTCAGTTGTATGGTAATCAGTATTAGACCTGTTTATGTTGTCATTTGTATGGTAATCAGTATTAGACCTGTGTATGCGGTCAGTTGTATGGTAATCAGTATAAGACCTGTTTATGTGGTCAGATGTATGGTAATCAGTTATGTGGTCAGATGTATGGTAATCAGTATTAGACCTGTTTATGTGGTCACTTGTATGGTAATCAGTATTAGACCTGTTTATGTGGTCACTTGTGTGGGAATCAGTATTAGACCTGTGTATGCGGTCAGTTGTATGGTAATCAATATTATACTGTTTATGTGGTCAGTTGTATGGTAATCAGTATTAGACCTGTTTGTGTTGTCAGTTGTATGGTAATCAGTATTAGACCTGTGTATGCGGTCAGTTGTATGGTAACCAGTATTAGACCTGTTTATGTGGTCACTTGTATGGTAATCAGTATAAGACCTGTTTATGTGGTCAGATGTATGGTAATCAGTTATGTGGTCAGATGTATGGTAATCAGTATTAGACCTGTTTATGTGGTCAGATGTATGGTAATCAGTTATGTGGTCACTTGTATGGTAATCAGTAATAGACCTGTTTAAGTGGTCACTTTTATGGTAATCAGTATTAGACCTGTGTATGTGGTCAGTTGTATGGTAATCAATATTATACTGCTTATGTGGTCAGTTGTATGGTAATCAGTATTAGACCTGTTTATGTGGTCACTTGTATGGTAATCAGTATAAGACCTGTTTATGTGGTCAGATGTATGGAAATCAGTATTAGACCTGTTTATGTGGTCACTTGTATGGTAATCAATATACTGTTTATGTGGTCAGTTGTATGGTAATCAGTATTAGACCTGTGTATGTGGTCAGTTGTATGGTAATCAGTATTAGACCTGTGTATGTGGTCAGTTGTATGGTAATCAATATTTGATCAGTGTATGTGGTTAATTGTATGGTAATCAGTATTAGACCTGTGTATGTGGTCAGTTGTATGGTAATCAATATTAGACCTGTGTATGTGGTCAGTTGTATGGTAATCAGTATTTGACCTGTGTATGTGGTCAGTTGTATGGTAATCAGTATTAGACCTGTGTATGTGGTCAGTTGTATGGTAATCAGTATTAGACCTGTTTATGTGGTCAGTTGTATGGTAATCAATAACAAGTTCTCACATATGTTTCCGGGGAAAGACTTGAAATCTTTTATGATAGATAAATGTGTATGTCTTTTCATGAGTGGAACTCAGCAGAACGAAAAAATAAAACTCCAAAAAATAATGAGTGGAACATCACTGGTTTTCATAGAAACGAATGAAAATACCTATTGATGCCATAAACCGACAACTTTTACATTGTGATGTCCTATAGACTCTGTACTGTTTAAGATCCTTCATCTAATCACCTGCAACAAGGATGTTAAACAAGAAAGTTGTTATGCTACCATGATGATGGCGATTAGTCACCTCTCACAAAAACATGTCACTTCACAATTATCATAGAAGCTTGTGACATGATATCATAGGACACATAAAACATTTCACTCTAACAAATGTCTTCACACAGTCAAAAGTCACCTAAGAGATATTTTCACATCACACATATCTCAAGGACACATGTCATCTCTAACAAACACTCAACTCTGGCACATTCTATATGTAATCTCATAAACACGTGTCACATGGAGTAATATCATCTCACATGACATCACACCAAAACAACTAACATGACATCACACCGGCACATCTTACATGACATCACACCAACACATCTCACATGACATCACACCAACACATCTCACATGAGATCACACTGACACATCTCACATGACATCACACCAACACATCCAAAAGACATCACACCGACACATTTCACATGACATCACACCGACACATCTCACATGACATCACACCGACACATCTCACATAACATCTCTCCAGCACATCTGACATGAGATCACACTGACACATCTCACATAACATCACAACACATCTCACATGACATCACACCCACACATCTCACATTACATCACACCAACACATGACATTACACCAACACATCTCACATGAGATCACACAGACACATCTCACATGACATCACACCAACACATCTCACATGACTTCACACCGACACATCTCACATGACATCACACCAACACATGACATTACACCAACACATCTCACATGAGATCACACCGACACATCTCACATAACATCACACCAACACATCTCACATGACATCTCACCGACACTTCCCACGGGACATTCCACCGACACATCTCACATGACATCACACCAACATATCTCACATGACATCACACTGACACATCTCAGATGACATCAGACCCACACATCTCACATGAGATCACACCGACACATCTCACATAACATCACACCAGCACATCTCAAATGACATCACACTGACACATCTCACAATGACATCACACCAACACATCTCACATGACATCACACTGACACATCTCAGATGACATCAGACCCACACATCTCACATGAGATCACACCGACACATCTCACATAACATCACACCAGCACATCTCAAATGACATCATACCGACACATCTCACATGACATCACACCAACACATCTCACATGACATCACACTGACACATCTCACAATGACATCACACCAACACATGACATCACACAGACACATCTCACGTGACATCACACGAACACAACTCAAACGAGATCACACCGACAAATCTCAACGACACATCTCACATGACATCACACCAACACATCTCACATGACATCACACCAACACATCTCACATGACATCACACCGATACATCTCACATGAGATCACACTGACACATCTCACATGACATCACATCAACACATGACATCACACCGACACATCTCACATAACATCACACCGACACATCTCACAATATCACAGCGACACATCTCACAACGAGATATATCATCCCACAGGGACATGTAATACTTTACACAGTCTAGTCCTTGGAAAAACATAACTGAAAAACTCACTTTTGTGAATAAGTTACCAATTATTTTAATCATTTCATGTACACATTTTATTTAAAGTAAATCATTTAACAGAGTAATCATATTGGAATACAAAATAACTGACATCATTTTTATTACATGGTATCACTAATACACATAGACAGTAAAATACATGATGTTATTGTAAAATAACCAAGACAGTGAATATAATACATGTACTGTTGACCTTGTCTTTTAAACAAAAATATGTAAATTATTTACATGATGTTATTATTAGACAGAATATTATCTTTTACTAATTCTTTACATATTCACAATATTCAATACATTCAAGGAGAAGTCCTACAATTATCAATCATTACTAGACCTGTTCATGTAAAACCTATTTAACAGAGTAATAATATTGATAACAAAAGAATACACAGAAATTGACATAACCTTTAAATAGTAACTATTTATATAAGATGTCTAATTATAGATATTTAGGTCAATAGGTCAATTCAATCATTCTAACATATCAGCTTTCATACTATATTGGACATTTATTTAAGAGTTCATTATACAGAATATTATCTTTAATTCTTGACATATTTACAATATTTGCTTTTTTATTTCACATTACATGTTGTAATTTAATACATTGATACATCCAGTAATCAATAACAACAGATAAGTCAGACATATGTAAACTACATGATCACTTCCTGGTGTCAATCAGAATATATTGTAATGTGGATTATTTATACTTTCTTATAAACATAAACATTGTCATGACAACCAATAACAACAGATAAGTCAGACATATGTACATGATGTAAACTACATGATCACTTCCTGGTGTCAATCAGAATATATTGTAATGTGGATTATTTATACTTTCTTATAAACATAAACATTGTCATGACAACCAATAACAACAGATAAGTCAGACATATGTAAACTACATGATCACTTCCTGGTGTCAATCTGAATATATTGTAATGTGCATTATTTATACTTTCTTATAAACATAAACATTGTCATGACAACCAATAACAACAGATAAGTCAGACATATGTAAACTACATGATCACTTTCTGGTGTCAATCAGAATATATTGTAATGTGGATTATTTATACTTTCTTATAAACATAAACATTGTCATGACGACCAATAACAACTGATTTAGACAGTGAATTATAACATATGTATGGATCCCAACCAGATGATGATGGTTTCTGTGTAATAATAACCTGACTCTGTTTACCATCAGGACTAATCCTGAGTACATTGTTAGACCATTTACATATAACAAGTACATGTCCTTCATCATCTGTTGTAATTCCCTGTGGTCCACTCATGTTAGGATCAGTAAATGTAAACAAAGTGTTCCCCACTGTATCAATACAGTACAACTTATCAAGGCCAGTATAGTAGATACGTCCTGCCTCACCACCACAGATATACACAGGTATTACACCCACTGGTATTGTACGTGTTACCTCCCCTGACATGTTCATTACCTTTATTGTTCTATCCCCACAGCCTACAAACAGCTGGTTATCTCTGTACATGATACCACAACACAACACCTTTACATCAATATGTTGTATAACTTGTCTCTGTCTGACATCTACTATCACTACAGTAGTATCATCATATAATGTAACAGCTACAGTGTTGTTGTCTACTACAGCTATATACCATGGTTGACAAGGTAATGGAATGGTATGTTGTTGTTGTCCTGTTATATCACATGTTACTAATTGTTTACCATCATAATCACCTATAACTAACACATTATCATGTAACACCTTTATATCACTGATCTCCACTACATCATTGACCTTGAAGTTATAATCCAGTGAATACATGTCCTGTACATGTTGTACAATGTGATATTTAGTATCATCTGATTCCATGTGTTGATTGTTACAGTCCTGACACATAGATCTCTGACAACCATGACACCAGTATACAGATGGTTCCTTGTCACAGACATGACACCTGTAAAGGATTTATATAAATGTAATACCATAATTATGACAGAAAAAGCAATTGAACTTTAAATTATACAAAGTAAACAAAACATCATGATGTGTGTCTCTCCATTTAAATAGATGACCTCAAGATTAGCGTTAATTTATATAAAATGTAACATTCTAATGATTCAAGCTATTATTGTGTATAATTATATAAAGTAAACATAATAAAATAACAGTCACAATATGTCTGTTTTTAAATAGGTCACATGATGACAACTTGAATCTTTAAACTTGTGTGGTAGTAACAATGCAGTGCACAATGAAATAAACATTTAATGTAACATATTTAGTTCCATGTGTTAATGGTTATAGTCCTGACACAGAGATGACTTCATGATTAATATCAATAAATTACACTATACTAACTTGAATAATTATATCTTTCAAACTTGTGTCATAAAAATCACAACAACCAGGGGTGGGGACTTAAAAATATGATGTTTGTAGTAATGTTCATACTGTGGTAAAGTTTGAAATAATAAGTAGTTACATTCCCTATAGGTAGTCACATGGAAAGGTTTTATATACAAATTAGTTCATGTGACCCCTGTAAGGTATTTACTTGTAAACCCATCTGCTTGACCCCTGTAATTACTTCCTGTCCATGTGACCCCTGTAAGGTATTTACTTGTAAACCCATCTGCTTGACCCCTGTAATTCCTACTTGTTCATGTCACCCCTGTAAGGTATTTACTTGTAAACCCATCTGCTTGACCCCTGTAATTACTACTTGTTCATGTGACCCCTGTAAGGTATTTACTTGTAAACCCATCTGTTTGACCCCTGTAATTACTACTTGTTCATGTGACCCCTGTAAGGTATTTACTTGTAAACCCATCTGCTTGACCCCTGTAATTACTACCTGTCCATGTGACCCCTGTAAGGTATTTACTTGTAAACCCATCTGCTTGACCCCTGTAATTACTACCTGTCCATGTGACCCCTGTAAGGTATTTACTTGTAAACCCATCTGCTTGACCCCTGTAATAACTACTTGTTCATGTGACCCCTGTAAGGTATTAACTTGTAAACCCATCTGCTTGACCCCTGTAATTACTACCTGTCCATGTGACCCCTGTAAGGTATTTACTTGTTAACCCATCTGCTTGACCCCTGTAATTACCACCTGTCCATGTGACCCTTGTAAGGTATTTACTTGTAAACCCATCTGCTTGACCCCTGTAATTACTACCTGTCCATGTGACCCCTGTAAGGTATTTACTTGTAAACCCATCTGCTTGACACCTGTAATTACTACTTGTTCATGTGACCCTTGTAAGATATTTACTTGTAAACCCATCTGCTTGACCCCTGTAATTACTACTTGTTCATGTGACCCCTGTAAGGTATTTACTTGTAAACCCATCTGCTCGACCCCTGTAATTACTAACTGTCCATGTGACCCCTGTAAGGTATTTACTTGTAAATCCATCTGCTTGACCCCTGTAATTACTACCTGTCCATGTGACCGCTGTAAGATATTTACTTGTAAACCCATCTGCTTGACCCCTGTAATTACTACCTGTCCATGTGACCCCTGTAAGGCATTTACTTGTAAACCCATCTGCTTGACCCCTGTAATTACTACCTGTCCATGTGACCCCTGTAAGGTATTTACTTGTAAACCCATCTGCTTGACCCCTGTAATTACTATTTGTTCATGTGACCCCTGTAAGGTATTTACTTGTAAACCCATCTGCTCGACCCCTGTAATTACTACCTGTCCATGTGACCGCTGTAAGGTATTTACTTGTAAACCCATCTGCTTGACCCCTGTAATTACTACTTGTTCATGTGACCCTTGTAAGGTATTTACTTGTAAACCCATCTGCTTGACCCCCTGTAATTACTACTTATTCATGTGACCCCTGTAAGGTATTTACTTGTAAACCCATCTGCTTGACCCCTGTAATTACTACCTGTCCATGTGACCCCTGTAAGGTATTTACTTGTAAACCCGTCTGCTTGACACCTGTAATTACTACCTGCCCATGTGACCCCTGTAAGGTATTTACTTGTAAACCCATATGTTTGACCCCTGTAATTACTACCTGTCCATGTGACCCCTGTAAGGTATTTACTTGTAAACCCATCTGCTTGACCCCTGTAAGGTATTTACTTGTAAACCCATCTGTTTGACCCCTGTAATTACTACCTGTCCATGTGACCCCTGTAAGGTATTTACTTGTAAATCCATCTGCTTGACCCCTGTAATTACTACCTGTCCATGTGACCCCTGTAAGGTATTTACTTGTAAACCCATCTGTTTGACCCCTGTAATTACTATTCGTTCATGTGACCCCTGTAAGGTATTTACTTGTAAACCCATCTGCTTGACCCCCTGTAATTACTATTTGTTCATGTGACCCCTGTAAGGTATTTACTTGTAAACCCATCTGCTTGACCCCTGTAATTACTACCTGTCCATGTGACCCCTGTAAGGTATTTACTTGTAAACCCATCTGCTTGACCCCCTGTAATTACTATTTGTTCATGTGACCCCTGTAAGGTATTTACTTGTAAACCCATCTGCTTGACCCCCTGTAATTACTATTTGTTCATGTGACCCCTGTAAGGTATTTACTTGTAAACCCGTCTGCTTGACACCTGTAATTACTACCTGCCCATGTGACCCCTGTCAGGTATTTACTTGTAAACCCATATGTTTGACCCCTGTAATTACTACCTGTACATGTGACCCCTGTAAGGTATTTACTTGTAAACCCATCTGCTTGACCCCTGTAATTACTACCTGTCCATGTGACCCCTGTAAGGTATTCACTTGTAAACCCATCTGCTTGACCCCTGTAATTACTATTTGTTCATGTGACCCCTGTAAGGTATTTACTTGTAAACCCATCTGCTCGACCCCTGTAATTACTACCTGTCCATGTGACCGCTGTAAGGTATTTACTTGTAAACCCATCTGCTTGACCCCTGTAATTACTACTTGTTCATGTGACCCTTGTAAGGTATTTACTTGTAAACCCATCTGCTTGACCCCCTGTAATTACTACTTGTTCATGTGACCCCTGTAAGGTATTTACTTGTAAACCCATATGTTTGACCCCTGTAATTACTACCTGTCCATGTGACCCCTGTAAGGTATTTACTTGTAAACCCATCTGCTTGACCCCTGTAATTACTATCTGTCCATGTGACCCCTGTAAGGTATTTACTTGTAAACCCATCTGTTTGACCCCTGTAATTACTACCTGTCCATGTGACCCCTGTAAGGTATTTACTTGTAAATCCATCTGCTTGACCCCTGTAATTACTACCTGTCCATGTGACCCCTGTAAGGTATTTACTTGTAAACCCATCTGTTTGACCCCTGTAATTACTATTCGTTCATGTGACCCCTGTAAGGTATTTACTTGTAAACCCATCTGCTTGACCCCCTGTAATTACTATTTGTTCATGTGACCCCTGTAAGGTATTTACTTGTAAACCCATCTGCTTGACCCCTGTAATTACTACCTGTCCATGTGACCCCTGTAAGGTATTTACTTGTAAACCCATCTGCTTTACCCCCTGTAATTACTATTTGTTCATGTGACCCCTGTAAGGTATTTACTTGTAAACCCATCTGCTTGACCCCCTGTAATTACTATTTGTTCATGTGACCCCTGTAAGGTATTTACTTGTAAACCATCTGCTTGACCCCTGTAATTACTATTTGTTCATGTGACCCCTGTAAGGTATTTACTTGTAAACCCATCTGCTTGACCCCTGTAATTACTTCCTGTCCATGTGACCCCTGTAAGGTATTTACTTGTAAACCCATCTGCTTGACCCCTGTAATTCCTACTTGTTCATGTGACCCCTGTAAGGTATTTACTTGTAAACCCATCTGCTTGACCCCTGTAATTACTACTTGTTCATGTGACCCCTGTAAGGTATTTACTTGTAAACCCATCTGTTTGACCCCTGTAATTACTACTTGTTCATGTGACCCCTGTAAGGTATTTACTTGTAAACCCATCTGCTTGACCCCTGTAATTACTACCTGTCCATGTGACCCCTGTAAGGTATTTACTTGTAAACCCATCTGCTTGACCCCTGTAATTACTACCTGTCCATGTGACCCCTGTAAGGTATTTACTTGTAAACCCATCTGCTTGACCCCTGTAATAACTACTTGTTCATGTGACCCCTGTAAGGTATTTACTTGTAAACCCATCTGCTTGACCCCTGTAATTACTACCTGTCCATGTGACCCCTGTAAGGTATTTACTTGTTAACCCATCTGCTTGACCCCTGTAATTACCACCTGTCCATGTGACCCTTGTAAGGTATTTACTTGTAAACCCATCTGCTTGACCCCTGTAATTACTACCTGTCCATGTGACCCCTGTAAGGTATTTACTTGTAAACCCGTCTGCTTGACACCTGTAATTACTACCTGCCCATGTGACCCCTGTCAGGTATTTACTTGTAAACCCATATGTTTGACCCCTGTAATTACTACCTGTCCATGTGACCCCTGTAAGGTATTTACTTGTAAACCCATCTGCTTGACCCCTGTAATTACTATCTGTCCATGTGACCCCTGTAAGGTATTTACTTGTAAACCCATCTGTTTGACCCCTGTAATTACTACCTGTCCATGTGACCCCTGTAAGGTATTTACTTGTAGATCCATCTGCTTGACCCATGTAATTACTACCTGTCCATGTGACCCCTGTAAGGTATTTACTTGTAAACCCATCTGTTTGACCCCTGTAATTACTATTCGTTCATGTGACCCCTGTAAGGTATTTACTTGTAAACCCATCTGCTTGACCCCCTGTAATTACTATTTGTTCATGTCACCCCTGTAAGGTATTTACTTGTAAACCCATCTGCTTGACCCCTGTAATTACTACCTGTCCATGTGACCCCTGTAAGGTATTTACTTGTAAACCCATCTGCTTGACCCCCTGTTATTACTATTTGTTCATGTGACCCCTGTAAGGTATTTACTTGTAAACCCATCTGCTTGACCCCCTGTAATTACTATTTGTTCATGTGACCCCTGTAAGGTATTTACTTGTAAACCATCTGCTTGACCCCTGTAATTACTATTTGTTCATGTGACCCCTGTAAGGTATTTACTTGTAAACCCATCTGCTTGACCCCCTGTAATTACTATTTGTTCATGTGACCCCTGTAAGGTATTTACTTGTAAACCCATCTGCTTGACCCCTGTAATTACTACCTGTCCATGTGACCCCTGTAAGGTATTTACTTGTAAACCCATCTGCTTGACCCCCTGTAATTACTACTTGTTCATGTGACCCCTGTAAGGTATTTACTTGTAAACCCATATGCTTGACCCCTGTAATTACTACCTGTTCATGTGACCCCTGTAAGGTATTTACTTGTAAACCCATCTGCTTGACCCCTGTAAGGTATTTACTTGTAAACCCACCTGCTTGACCCCTGTAATTACTACCTGTCCATGTGACCCCTGTAAGGTATTTACTTGTAAATCCATCTGTTTGACCCCTGTAATTACTACTTGTTCATGTGACCCCTGTAAGGTATTTACTTGTAAACCCATCTGCTTGACCCCTGTAATTACTACCTGTCCATGTGACCCCTGTAAGGTATTTACTTGTAAACCCATATGTTTGACCCCTGTAATTACTACTTGTTCATGTGACCCCTGTAAGGTATTTACGTGTAAACCCATCTGCTTGAGCCCTGTAATTACTACCTGCCCATGTGACCCCTGTAAGGTATTTACTTGTAAATCCATCTGCTTGACCCCTGTAATTACTACTTGTTCATGTGACCCCTGTAAGGTATCTACTTGTAAACCCATCTGCTTGACCCCTGTAATTACTACCTGTCCATGTGACCCCTGTAAGGTATTTACTTGTAAACCCATCTGCTTGACCCCTGTAATTACTATCTGTCCATGTGACCCCTGTAAGGTTTTTACTTGTAAATCCATCTGCTTGACCACTGTAATTACTACTTGTTCATGTGACCCCTGTAAGGTATTTACTTGTAAACCCATCTGCTTGACCCCTGTAATTACTACTTGTTCATGTGACCCCTGTAAGGTATTTACTTGTAAACCCATCTGTTTGACCCCCTGTAATTACTACTTGTTAATGTGACCCCTGTAAGGTATTTACTTGTAAACCCATCTGTTTGACCCCTCTAATTACTACTTGTTCATGTGACCCCTGTAAGGTATTTACTTGTAAACCCATCTGCTTGACCCCTGTAATTACTATCTGTCCATGTGACCCCTGTAAGGTATTTACTTGTAAACCCATATACTTGACCCCTGTAATTACTACCTGTCCATGTGACCCCTGTAAGGTATTTACTTGTAAATCCATCTGCTTGACCCCTGTAATTACTACCTGCCCATGTGACCCCTGTAAGGTATTTACTTGTAAACCCATCTGCTTGACACCTGTAATTACTACTTGTTCATGTGACCCCTGTAAGGTATTTACTTGTAAACCCATCTGCTTGACCCCTGTAATTACTATCTGTCCATGTGACCCCTGTAAGGTATTTACTTGTAAACCCATCTGTTTGACCCCTGTAATTACTACCTGTCCATGTGACCCCTGTAAGGTATTTACTTGTAAATCCATCTGCTTGACCCCTATAATTACTACCTGTCCATGTGACCCCTGTAAGGTATTTACTTGTAAACCCATCTGTTTGACCCCTGTAAGTACTATTCGTTCATGTGACCCCTGTAAGGTATTTACTTGTAAACCCTCTGCTTAATCCGCTGTAATTACTACTTGTTCATGTGACCCCTGTAAGGTATTTACTTGTAAACCCATCTGCTTGACCCCTGTAATTACTACTTGTTCATGTGACCCCTGTAAGGTATTTACTTGTAAACCCATCTGCTTGACCCCCTGTAATTACTACTTGTTCATGTGACCCCTGTAAGGTATTTAATTGTAAACCCATCTGCTTGACCCCTGTAATTACTATCTGTCCATGTGACCCCTGTAAGGTATTTACTTGTAAACCCATCTGCTTGACCCCTGTAATTACTTCCTGTCCATGTGACCCCTGTAAGGTATTTACTTGTAAACCCATCTGTTTGTCCCTTGTAATTACTACTTGTTCATGTGACCCCTGTAAGGTATTTACTTGTAAACCCATCTGCTTGACCCCTGTAATTACTTCCTGTCCATGTGACCCCTGTAAGGTATTTACTTGTAAACCCATCTGCTTGACCCCTGTAATTACTACCTGTCCATGTGACCCCTGTAAGGTATTTACTTGTAAACCCATCTGCTTGACCCCCTGTAATTACTACTTGTTCATGTGACCACTGTAAGGTATTTACTTGTAAACCCATCTGCTTGACCCCTGTAATTACTGCTTGTTCATGTGACCCCTGTAAGGTATTTACTTGTAAACCCATCTGCTTGACCCCCTGTAATTACTATTTGTTCATGTGACCCCTGTAAGGTATTTACTTGTAAACCCATCTGCTTGACCCCTGTAATTACTACTTGTTCATGTGACCCCTGTAAGGTATTTACTACCCATCTGCTTGACCCCTGTAATTACTATCTGTCCATGTGACCCCTGTAAGGTATTTACTTGTAAACCCATCTGCTTGACCCCTGTAATTACTACTTGTTCATGTGACCCCTGTAAGGTATTTACTACCCATCTGCTTGACCCCTGTAATTACTATCTGTCCATGTGACCCTTGTAAGGTATTTACTTGTAAACCCATCTGTTTGACCCCTGTAATTACTACTTGTTCATGTGACTGCTGTAAGATATTTACCTTTAAACCCATCTGCTTAACCCCTGTAATTACTACCTGTCCATGTGACCCCTGTAAGGTATTTACTTGTAAATCCATCTGCTTGACCCCTGTAATTACTACTTGTTCATGTGACCCCTGTAAGGTATTTACTTGTAAACCCATCTGCTTGACCCCTGTAATTACTACCTGTCCATGTGACTCCTGTAAGGTATTTACTTGTAAACCCATCTGCTTGACCCCTGTAATTACTACCTGTCCATGTGACCCTTGTAAGGTATTTACTTGTAAATCCATCTGCTTGACCCCTGTAATTACTACCTGTCCATGTGACCCTTGTAAGGTATTTACTTGTAAACCCATCTGCTTGACCCCTGTAATTACTACCTGTCCATGTGACTCCTGTAAGGTATTTACTTGTAAACCCATCTGCTTGACCCCTGTAATTACTACCTGCCCATGTGACCCCTGTAAGGTATTTACTTGTAAACCCATATGCTTGACCCCTGTAATTACTACTTGTTCATGTGACCCCTGTAAGGTATTTACTTGTAAACCCATATGCTTGACCCCTGTAATTACTACCTGTCCATGTGACCCCTGTAAGGTATTTACTTGTAAATCCATCTGCTTGACCCCTGTAATTACTACCTGCCCATGTGACCCCTGTAAGGTATTTACTTGTAAACCCATATGCTTGACCCCTGTAATTACTACTTGTCCATGTGACCGCTGTAAGGTATTTACTTGTAAACCCATCTGTTTGACCCCTGTAATTACTACCTGTCCATGTGACCCCTGTAAGGTATTTACTTGTAAACCCATCTGCTTGACCCCCTGTAATTACTACTTGTTCATGTGACCCCTGTAAGGTATTTACTTGTAAACCCATCTGCTTGACCCCCTGTAATTACTACTTGTTCATGTGACCCCTGTAAGGTATTTACTTGTAAATCCATCTGCTTGACCCCTGTAATTACTACTTGTTCATGTGACCCCTGTAAGGTATTTACTTGTAAACCCATCTGCTTGACCCCTGTAATTATTACCTGTCCATGTGAACCTTGTAAGGTATTTACTTGTAAACCCATCTGCTTGACCCCTGTAATTACTACTTGTCCATGTGACCGCTGTAAGGTATTTACTTGTAAACCCATCTGTTTGACCCCTATAATTACTACCTGTCCATGTGACCCTTGTAAGGTATTTACTTGTAAACCCATCTGCTTGACCGATGTAATTACTACCTGTTCATGTGACCCCTGTAAGGTATTTACTTGTAAACCCATCTGCTTGACCCCCTGTAATTACTACTTGTTCATGTGACCCCTGTAAGGTATTTACTTGTAAACCCATCTGCTTGACCCCCTGTAATTACTACTTGTTCATGTGACCCCTGTAAGGTATTTACTTGTAAACCCATCTGCTTGACCCCTGTAATTACTTCCTGTCCATGTGACCCTTGTAAGGTATTTACTTGTAAACCCATCTGCTTGACCCCTGTAATTACTACCTGTCCATGTGACCCCTGTAAGGTATTTACTTGTAAACCCATCTGCTTGACCCCCTGTAATTACTACTTGTTCATGTGACCACTGTAAGGTATTTACTTGTAAACCCATCTGCTTGACCCCTGTAATTACTACTTGTTCATGTGACCCCTGTAAGGTATTTACTTGTAAACCCATCTGCTTGACCCCTGTAATTACTACTTGTTCATGTGACCACTGTAAGGTATTTACTTGTAAACCCATCTGTTTGACCCCTGTAATTACTACTTGTTCATGTGACCCCTGTAAGGTATTTACTTGTAAACCCATCTGCTTGACCCCTGTAATTACTACCTGTCCATGTGACCCCTGTAAGGTATTTACTTGTAAACCCATATGTTTGACCCCTGTAATTACTACTTGTTCATGTGACCCCTGTAAGGTATTTACGTGTAAACCCATCTGCTTGAGCCCTGTAATTACTACCTGCCCATGTGACCCCTGTAAGGTATTTACTTGTAAATCCATCTGCTTGACCCCTGTAATTACTACTTGTTCATGTGACCCCTGTAAGGTATCTACTTGTAAACCCATCTGCTTGACCCCTGTAATTACTACCTGTCCATGTGACCCCTGTAAGGTATTTACTTGTAAACCCATCTGCTTGACCCCTGTAATTACTATCTGTCCATGTGACCCCTGTAAGGTTTTTACTTGTAAATCCATCTGCTTGACCACTGTAATTACTACTTGTTCATGTGACCCCTGTAAGGTATTTACTTGTAAACCCATCTGCTTGACCCCTGTAATTACTACTTGTTCATGTGACCCCTGTAAGGTATTTACTTGTAAACCCATCTGTTTGACCCCCTGTAATTACTACTTGTTAATGTGACCCCTGTAAGGTATTTACTTGTAAACCCATCTGTTTGACCCCTCTAATTACTACTTGTTCATGTGACCCCTGTAAGGTATTTACTTGTAAACCCATCTGCTTGACCCCTGTAATTACTATCTGTCCATGTGACCCCTGTAAGGTATTTACTTGTAAACCCATATACTTGACCCCTGTAATTACTACCTGTCCATGTGACCCCTGTAAGGTATTTACTTGTAAATCCATCTGCTTGACCCCTGTAATTACTACCTGCCCATGTGACCCCTGTAAGGTATTTACTTGTAAACCCATCTGCTTGACACCTGTAATTACTACTTGTTCATGTGACCCCTGTAAGGTATTTACTTGTAAACCCATCTGCTTGACCCCTGTAATTACTATCTGTCCATGTGACCCCTGTAAGGTATTTACTTGTAAACCCATCTGTTTGACCCCTGTAATTACTACCTGTCCATGTGACCCCTGTAAGGTATTTACTTGTAAATCCATCTGCTTGACCCCTATAATTACTACCTGTCCATGTGACCCCTGTAAGGTATTTACTTGTAAACCCATCTGTTTGACCCCTGTAAGTACTATTCGTTCATGTGACCCCTGTAAGGTATTTACTTGTAAACCCTCTGCTTAATCCGCTGTAATTACTACTTGTTCATGTGACCCCTGTAAGGTATTTACTTGTAAACCCATCTGCTTGACCCCTGTAATTACTACTTGTTCATGTGACCCCTGTAAGGTATTTACTTGTAAACCCATCTGCTTGACCCCCTGTAATTACTACTTGTTCATGTGACCCCTGTAAGGTATTTACTTGTAAACCCATCTGCTTGACCCCTGTAATTACTATCTGTCCATGTGACCCCTGTAAGGTATTTACTTGTAAACCCATCTGCTTGACCCCTGTAATTACTTCCTGTCCATGTGACCCCTGTAAGGTATTTACTTGTAAACCCATCTGTTTGTCCCTTGTAATTACTACTTGTTCATGTGACCCCTGTAAGGTATTTACTTGTAAACCCATCTGCTTGACCCCTGTAATTACTTCCTGTCCATGTGACCCCTGTAAGGTATTTACTTGTAAACCCATCTGCTTGACCCCTGTAATTACTACCTGTCCATGTGACCCCTGTAAGGTATTTACTTGTAAACCCATCTGCTTGACCCCCTGTAATTACTACTTGTTCATGTGACCACTGTAAGGTATTTACTTGTAAACCCATCTGCTTGACCCCTGTAATTACTGCTTGTTCATGTGACCCCTGTAAGGTATTTACTTGTAAACCCATCTGCTTGACCCCCTGTAATTACTATTTGTTCATGTGACCCCTGTAAGGTATTTACTTGTAAACCCATCTGCTTGACCCCTGTAATTACTACTTGTTCATGTGACCCCTGTAAGGTATTTACTACCCATCTGCTTGACCCCTGTAATTACTATCTGTCCATGTGACCCCTGTAAGGTATTTACTTGTAAACCCATCTGCTTGACCCCTGTAATTACTACTTGTTCATGTGACCCCTGTAAGGTATTTACTACCCATCTGCTTGACCCCTGTAATTACTATCTGTCCATGTGACCCTTGTAAGGTATTTACTTGTAAACCCATCTGTTTGACCCCTGTAATTACTACTTGTTCATGTGACTGCTGTAAGATATTTACCTTTAAACCCATCTGCTTAACCCCTGTAATTACTACCTGTCCATGTGACCCCTGTAAGGTATTTACTTGTAAATCCATCTGCTTGACCCCTGTAATTACTACTTGTTCATGTGACCCCTGTAAGGTATTTACTTGTAAACCCATCTGCTTGACCCCTGTAATTACTACCTGTCCATGTGACTCCTGTAAGGTATTTACTTGTAAACCCATCTGCTTGACCCCTGTAATTACTACCTGTCCATGTGACCCTTGTAAGGTATTTACTTGTAAATCCATCTGCTTGACCCCTGTAATTACTACCTGTCCATGTGACCCTTGTAAGGTATTTACTTGTAAACCCATCTGCTTGACCCCTGTAATTACTACCTGTCCATGTGACTCCTGTAAGGTATTTACTTGTAAACCCATCTGCTTGACCCCTGTAATTACTACCTGCCCATGTGACCCCTGTAAGGTATTTACTTGTAAACCCATATGCTTGACCCCTGTAATTACTACTTGTTCATGTGACCCCTGTAAGGTATTTACTTGTAAACCCATATGCTTGACCCCTGTAATTACTACCTGTCCATGTGACCCCTGTAAGGTATTTACTTGTAAATCCATCTGCTTGACCCCTGTAATTACTACCTGCCCATGTGACCCCTGTAAGGTATTTACTTGTAAACCCATATGCTTGACCCCTGTAATTACTACTTGTCCATGTGACCGCTGTAAGGTATTTACTTGTAAACCCATCTGTTTGACCCCTGTAATTACTACCTGTCCATGTGACCCCTGTAAGGTATTTACTTGTAAACCCATCTGCTTGACCCCCTGTAATTACTACTTGTTCATGTGACCCCTGTAAGGTATTTACTTGTAAACCCATCTGCTTGACCCCCTGTAATTACTACTTGTTCATGTGACCCCTGTAAGGTATTTACTTGTAAACCCATCTGCTTGACCCCTGTAATTACTACTTGTTCATGTGACCCCTGTAAGGTATTTACTTGTAAACCCATCTGCTTGACCCCTGTAATTATTACCTGTCCATGTGAACCTTGTAAGGTATTTACTTGTAAACCCATCTGCTTGACCCCTGTAATTACTACTTGTCCATGTGACCGCTGTAAGGTATTTACTTGTAAACCCATCTGTTTGACCCCTATAATTACTACCTGTCCATGTGACCCTTGTAAGGTATTTACTTGTAAACCCATCTGCTTGACCGATGTAATTACTACCTGTTCATGTGACCCCTGTAAGGTATTTACTTGTAAACCCATCTGCTTGACCCCCTGTAATTACTACTTGTTCATGTGACCCCTGTAAGGTATTTACTTGTAAACCCATCTGCTTGACCCCCTGTAATTACTACTTGTTCATGTGACCCCTGTAAGGTATTTACTTGTAAACCCATCTGCTTGACCCCTGTAATTACTTCCTGTCCATGTGACCCTTGTAAGGTATTTACTTGTAAACCCATCTGCTTGACCCCTGTAATTACTACCTGTCCATGTGACCCCTGTAAGGTATTTACTTGTAAACCCATCTGCTTGACCCCCTGTAATTACTACTTGTTCATGTGACCACTGTAAGGTATTTACTTGTAAACCCATCTGCTTGACCCCTGTAATTACTACTTGTTCATGTGACCCCTGTAAGGTATTTACTTGTAAACCCATCTGCTTGACCCCTGTAATTACTACTTGTTCATGTGACCACTGTAAGGTATTTACTTGTAAACCCATCTGCTTAACCCCTGTAATTACTACTTGTTCATGTGACCCCTGTAAGGTATTTACTTGTAAACCCATCTGCTTGACCCCCTGTAATTACTACTTCTTCATGTGACCCCTGTAAGGTATTTACTTGTAAACCCATCTGTTTGACCCCTGTAATTACTACTTGTTCATGTGACCCCTGTAAGGTATTTACTTGTAAACCCATCTGTTTGACCCCTGTAATTACTACTTGTTCATGTGACCCCTGTAAGGTATTTACTTGTAAACCCATCTGCTTGACCCCTGTAATTACTACTTGTTCATGTGACCCCTGTAAGGTATTTACTTGTTAACCCATCTGCTTGACCCCTGTAATTACCACCTGTCCATGTGACCCTTGTAAGGTATTTACTTGTAAACCCATCTGCTTGACCCCTGTAATTACTACCTGTCCATGTGACCCCTGTAAGGTATTTACTTGTAAACCCATCTGCTTGACACCTGTAATTACTACTTGTTCATGTGACCCCTGTAAGGTATTTACTTTTAAACCCATCTGCTTGACCCCTGTAATTACTACCTGTCCATGTGACACCTGTAAGGTATTTACTTGTAAACCCATCTGCTTGACCCCTGTAATTACTACTTGTTCATGTGACCCCTGTAAGGTATTTACTTGTAAACCCATCTGCTTGACCCCTGTAATTACTACCTGTCCATGTGACCCTTGTAAGGTATTTACTTGTTAACCATCTGCTTGACCCCTGTAATTACTACTTGTTCATGTGACCCCTGTAAGGTATTTACTTGTAAACCCATCTGCTTGACCCCTGTAATTACTACCTGTCCATGTGACCCTTGTAAGGTATTTACTTGTTAACCATCTGCTTGACCCCTGTAGTTACTACCTGTCCATGTGACCCTTGTAAGGTATTTACTTGTTAACCCATCTGCTTGACCCCCCTGTAATTACTACCTGTCCACTTGATCTCATGTAAGGTACATACTACACGCCATATCAAATATATGTCTAAAACTTGCAAATTACATGTCCTAAAACTTAATATGTAATAAGTTGTAAAGACATAGGGTGTACAATATGGACACTTATTACATGTAGCAAAATTTTACTGTTCAAATTATGAAGACTACTGTCCTGTACTTTAATATTTAACTTACTTCTGTTTAAATCTGGTATCTTGAATTCCTGTAAAATACAAAATGTGTCAGATATGATTTTACATATATAAATATACTTTAGACAAAACACATTTCTCTGTTTGACTGATTTAGACAATAGGACAATGGAGCACCTGTACGCTTCCTGGTGAGATACCTGTTCTTCAATTTTTTGGTTTCTGTGTTGTGTGTCTATTTGTTTTGTTGTTGTCCTCTTTTTTGTGTAATCATGATTTTGTTTGTCCTTGATTTTTGGTTTTGTAAATATTCCTCTGTATCTTTAATTCGTTTTTTTTTTATTGTAGTATGTGCCCTTAACTCTTGTCTGCAAATTTTCAGCAGCCATTTATAGATTATTAAAATTTTTTAACCGAGATGCATTTTCTCATCTGTATCTCATCGAAAAAGTAATCTGTTATCACTTTTTTGTAACATTGTGATGTTTACTTAACAACATCTTGACAGCGAGGTGTGATGGGCCCATCTCATGCTAGTAGAGAGAGATGGTTTGTTTGTTTGTTTGAATGATGTTTTACGCCACTTTCAGCAATTTTTCAGCTATTTCATGGCGCCCAGTTTTTATTGCAGGAGAAAGCCGGAGTACCGGAGAGAACCTGACCTTTAGTAGGAAAACTGTCAATCCTTAATTAAGATTGGAGTCGAGTACACCCTGCCCACAGTGAGACTCGAACCCGCAACCTCAGTGTTGATAGACCATGTGATCAATAGTAGACGAGCTACCTTAACCACTCGGCCACAGAGGCCCCAGCGTGAGATCCAATAATACCGCACATAAAGTTCAAAGAAAATAATAGCTATTCTGAAAACTTGTTGTCATAAATATATTTTACCTTCCTGACCATTCAATTTTAGCTGTGCTGGCACATAATCTTCATTCTAAAAAAAGAAATTGAACATTTATGAACATATCCAATTCAACATTCTCAGTTACAAGGGTTTTTGTATGAACTATTTCATTTCAACATAGACATGTACATGTATTTATGCAAAAGTTACATTCACTTGTAAATGCACACTTGAAAAAGGAAAAGAAAACTGAAAGTAAACAGCGTCTGTTCAAAAAAAATAGTTGACATAGTTATTAACAGACAACATTAATGTATTTAGCATGTTCAATGTATGTTGTATAGACACTGCTTCAGACATGTCTTGATTCCAAGTTGACTACTAGTTCTTTCTTCAAGCATATTTAGTTTTGTTTGTTTGAACGATGTTTACTGCCAGTTTCTGTATTTTTTTTTTTGCTATATCATGGCATCCAGTTTTTATCGTGGTAGGAAGCCAGAGTACCCAGAGAAAACTCCCAACCTTCGGTATAAAATTTTTTGTCAATTGAGAATGGAATTGCGAGCATGCTGCCTGCAATCTCAGTGTTGACCACTAGGCCACCGAGGCCACAGCATGTTTATAAAGTATTTTGTTTATAGACTGTGTTATACTATAAGACATACCCCGATTCAGTGTTTAATAGTTTTTCATGTTTAGTGCAGAAGTACCAATGTTAATGTGTCTGTTTTGTCCTAACAATTTACAGTTGATAAAGTTGTTGGAAACAGTAAATAAAGTATCTGTATGTTGGAGATACAATTAAAAATAATAAGATCAATATACATGTAGGATTCCACAAATCCTTTGTTTTATTGAATGGATTTTAATGCCATTTTCAGCTACTGGTATATCATGAAAATTTAATTAAAGAAAGCAGGAATACCCAGTGGAAACCCCTGAGCTTTGGTACCTGGATTACCCTATGGAAACCCTTGATATTTGATAGCTGGAGTACCCCTGAGCTTTGATATCTGGAGTACCATGTGGAAACCCTTGACATTTGGTAGCTGGAGTACCCTGTGGAAACCCCTGACCTTTGGAATACCCTATGGAAACCCAGGCCTGTGGTAGCTGGATTACCAATTGAAAACCCCTGACCTTTGGTAGCTGGAGTACCAAGTGGAAGCCCCTGACATTTGGTAGCTGAAGTACCCTGTGGAAACACCAGGCCTGTGGCTGGAATACCCTGTCGAAACCCCTGATCCTTGGTAGTTAGAGTACCCTGTGGAAACCCCAGACCTGTGGTAGTTGGAGTACCCATTGACAACCCCTGACATATAGTAGCTGGAATACCCAGTGGATTTGTTTGTATGTTTTTATTTTGTTTAACGTGGCGTTAAACAAACTTCAAACATTTCAGCAATTTTTCAGCTTTTTCATGGTGTCCATTTCTTATTGGGGAGGAACCCGGAGTACCAGCAGAAAATCACAACCTTTGGTAGGAAAACTGGTAATACTTGTCAATTAAAATTGCAGTGGAGGGCTTGACCTTTGGTAGCTGGAGTACCCATTGAACACCCATGACCTTTGGTAGCTGTAGTACCCAGTAAACACCCCTGACCTTTCATAGCTGTAGTACCCGGTGAACACCCCTTACCTATGATAGCTGTAGTACCCTGTGAACAACCCAGACCTATGATAGCTGGAGTACCCAGTTAACAACCCTTACCTATGATAGCTGGAGTACCCAGTGAACACACCTGATCTTTGGTAGCTGTAGTACCCAGTGAACACCCCTGACCTATGATAGCTTGAGTACCCAGTGAACATCCCTGACCTATGATAGCTGGAGTACCCAGTGAACATCCCTGACCTATGATAGCTGGAGTACCCAGTGAACACCCATGACCTATGATAGCTGGAGTACTCAGTGAACACCCTAGACCTTTGGTAGCTGGAGTACCCAGTGAACAACCCATGACTTTTGGTAGCTGGAGTACCCAGTAAACACCCCTGACCTATGATAGCTGGAGTACCCAGTGAACACCCCGGAATTTTGTTAGCTGGAGTACCAGTGGACACCCTCGACCTTTGGTAGCTGGAGTACCCAGTGAACACCCCTGACCTATGATAGCTGGAGTACCCAGTGAAAACCCCGGACTTTTGTTAGCTGGAGTACCAGTGGACACCCTCGACCTTTGGTAGATGGAGTACCCAGTGAACACCCCTGACCTATGATAGCTGTAGTACCCAGTGAACACCTCTGACCTATGATAGCGGAGTACATTGTGAAACCCATGACCTTTGATAGCTGGAGTACCCAGTGAACAGCCCAGACCTATAATAGCTGGAGTACCCAGTAAAAACCCGGGACTTTTGTTAGCTTGAGTACCAGTGTACACCCTCGACCTTTGGTAACTGGAGTACCCAGTGAACACCCCTGACTTTTCTTAGCTGGAGTAGCCAGTGAACACCCCTGACCTATGACAGCTGGAGTACCCAGTGAACACCCCTGACCTATGATAGCTGGAGTACCCAGTGAACACCCCTGACCTATGATAGCTGGAGTACCCAGTGAACACCCCTGACTTTTGGTAGCTGGAGTACCCAGTGAACACCCCTGACCTATGATAGCTGGAGTACCCAGCGAACACCCCTGACCTATGATAGCTGGAGTACCCAGTGAACAGCCCTGACCTATGATAGCTGGCGTATCCAGTGAACAACCCTGACTTTTGGTAGCTGGAGTACCCAGTGAACAGCCCAGACCTATAATAGCTGGAGTACCCAGTGAAAACCCCGGACCTATGATAGCTGTAGTACCTAGTGAACATATCTGACCTATGATAGCTGGAGTACATTGTGAAACCCATGACATTTGATAGCTGGAGTACCAGTGAACACCCCGCCCTTTGGTAACTGGAGTACCCAGTGAACACCTCTGACTTTTGGTAGCTGAAGTACCCAATGAACACCCTGAACTATCATAGCTCGAGCACATTGTTGACACCCCTGACCTATGATAGCTGGAGTACCTAGTGAACACCTCTGACCTATGATAGCTGTAGTACCCAGTGAACACCCCTGACCTATGATAGCTGGAGTATCCAGTGAACACCCCTGACCTATGATAGCTGGAGTACTCAGTGAACACCCCTGACCTATGATAGCTGGAGTATCCAGTGAACATCCATGACCTATGATAGCTGGAGTACCCAGTGAACTCCCCTGACCTATGATAGCTGGAGTACCTAGTGGACACCCTCGACCTTTGGTAGCTGGAGTACCCAGTGAACACCCTTGTCTTTTTGGTAGCTGTAGTACCCAGTGAACACCCTTGTCTTTTTGGTAGCTGTAGTACCCAGTGAAAACCCCTGACTTTTGGTAGCTGGAGTACCCTGTGAACACCCCTGACCTATGATAGCTGGAGTACCCAGTGAACACCCCTGACTGTTGGTAGTTGGAGTACCCGTTGAATACCCTTGTCTTTTGGTAGCTGTAGTACCCCAGTGAAAACCCCTGACTTTTGGTAGCTGGAGTACCCAGTGAACACCCATGACTTTTAGTAGCTGGAGTACCCAGTGAACACCCATGACTTTTGGTAGTTGGAGTACCCGTTGAATACCCTTGTCTTTTGGTAGCTGTAGTACCCCAGTGAAAACCCCTGACTTGGTAGCTGGAGTACCCAGTGTAAACCCATGACCTTTGGTAGCTGGAGTACCCAGTGAAAACCCCTGACTTGGTAGCTGGAGTACCCAGTGGAAACCCTGACCTTTTGTAGGTGGAGTACCCAGTGAACACCCCTGACCTATTATAGCTGGAGTACCCAGTGAACACCCTTGACTTTTGGTAGCTGGAGTACCCAGTGAACACACCTGATCTTTGGTAGCTGTAGTACCCTGTGAACACCCCTGACCTATGACAGCTGGAGTACCCAGTGAACAGCCCAGACCTATGATAGCTGGAGTACCTGGTGAAGAACCCTCACCTATGATAGCTGGAGTACCCAGTGAACACCCATGACCTATGATAGCTGGAGTACCCAGTGAACACCCCTGACCTATGATAGCTGGAGTACCCATTGAACACCCCTGACTTTTGATAGCTGGAGTACCCAATGAACACCCCTGAAATTTGGTATCTGGAGTACCCAGTGGAAACCCTGACCTTTGGTAGCTGGAATACCCAAGGGAAATCAAACAACTGCCACTGGAAAAGTATGGCATATTGAATGGCATGGAGAATAAAGCCTTTTGAAGCTTCAATGAGTCTTATCTTTTTATCAAAATCTAAAGGGACCTTTATTCTGCAAAGAGCTTGGCCCTCTCCAAACACTTTACACATTGTCATAATTTCCCTTTTATAACCTGTCAACCCAATAAGAGGGCTTCCCGTATCTGCCATCTGGTGACGTGTTGGGCATGTGGAGTACTACGAAGCTTCCCAGTATGGTCCCAATGAATCAGTTAAAAGCTTTAAAAGTTTACAAGAACAATAACTTTTTATTGGCAACAAAAGTGAAAGTAATCAACAACCTGCATTTTAAACGTTTCATATTTTTTTAAAGAATCAGCAAATAAAAAATGTATTCAAATTTACTGTTCTAAAATAAATGAATGTATGGCATAATAGACTTAAGGATGATGGAGACACATCTAATAGGCTATAAAATAAAAATACAATTACAGATAAGATTCCCTACCTCTGTATAGTCTTCAAACCATGTCTGAAAGAAATCTTGAGTGTTATGACTATCACTATGTTCTTCACAAAAGTATTCATCTTCTAAATCCAGTAGCTCACTGTAGCTATGGCGACCATCAGAAATGTGTATGTTGCCATCCGAGCATTTTGACTTAACTGTGTAACGCACACTTCTTGTTTCGAATCTTTCTTTTACTCTCTCAATTGTTCCCCCCAATTCTTTTAGCATTGCTTTACAAGTTCCTTTCTCCACATTTTTCCATTGCCATATCTGTAGTGCTATTGCGTTTTTACAGAAACACAAAATAAATTTTCTGAACTTTGTTTTGTCAAGAAAAAATACTCCCATACCATGATAAATAGCCATCCCACCAGTCCCTGGTTCTGTGCACATAGGATATTTACTGATATAACAACACAGAATATGGTTGAAAAAGTCAAACGGCATGAAATCAAACTCGATACACAGCCATGGTGTGCGCTTACATTTATCTTTTTTTGCATTAAACCTATCAACAATATCTGTAAATGAAGCTTTAGTGGAGATCATGCAAGGCATATAATAAGTAGGTAAGATTTTTCTTTGTCCATTTTCCATCAGAGTTGTTAGCTTTACTATAATGCCAAATATTTCCATTACATTTAGTAAGTGACTGCTATGTTTGTTAAAGTCAAGTTCTGGTTCTTTATCAAAGAGTTTTACAATCAGAGAAGACTCAAGCTTTCCAGTGTCTTCTAGCGCTTTCCATTCATTAGTCAGCTTCAGGTTGGAATCAAATTTGTCTGATACAAGACATCTGAAAGCATTTGCTAACCATTTTTGGTTTAGTATAATATATTCTTTTAAACTCTCAAAATATACGACACCTCCCACTTTATGTTGATATTTCAGGAAAAGTTTTATTTCATCCTCACTATCAATTGAACATTGAGAAGATAGTTCGACAATATCCAACCAAGATAATATGTTCATCTCAGCCTCCCTTAAAACACCAATTGATTGTTCTAAACGTATCCAACGTAAGGGTAACTTTTCAGCAAACGTTTTGACTTGCTTTCCATATTTAAAAACTGTGTTGCGCAAAACATTAAAATCCCCTTCGTCTGACTCAGTGTTTGAAACATAACATATCTCTCTTACATGTTTTTTCTTAGCTTCGTTTTTTAATACAGACAGTAGTTGTTTTCGGAAGTCATCTTTTCTTTCCTGCAGCTAAAAGAAAAATCCTAAACTTTCACCTGTTTTGCTCCTGAATATTGTTTTTGTCACAAACAATTATTTGTTAACTGACAAAGAAAATATATACTGCAAATCTTAAATTGATAGATTATATACTTTTTTTAAACGAGATGCATTCTTATCGAAGGGCCACAGCCCTGAGATGAGATAACGAGAAAATGCATCAAGTTTCAAAAAACATAAATAATCTGTTTAATGCTGTTTTGGAACATTGTGATGTCACTGTGTTTACTTAACTTGACAGATGTGCATACTAGTTAAGGATAAAGTACAATGTAAATGTTATAAATTGTTTTACTGCAGATGTCTGAATGATTTACCCTGTCTTAATAACAAGACACATATTTTAGAGTTACGATATTACTGACTCGGTTATTAAGGTTTGCCAGCATCTTACAGAGTTTCTATGATTGATTGATTGACTGGTGTTAAACGTCTAGCAAGCAATATTTCAGCTATATTCAGGACGTTTTTGATACGATAATTATCAGAGGGATATTATTTATTTATTATTTTAATTCTATTATCATTTAATTGGTCAAACTCCATTGAAATTTCAATGGAAATAAAAATATTTACTATTTTAAATATTTAATTGACCATATTAGACATCTATATTGTATTCAAAACACTTATAAAATGAGATCAAGAAGTTGTTTAATAACCTAATATTTGCTCAAAACACTTACATGAGCTCTGCACTCGTCAATTCTGGTACAAACAATGATTGCTGGCGGATAGAGAAGTTCTGTCTCCTCTTTCATTTCCTCCTTATTGGCACACGAGTGAATAGTATCAAGCCAGAAATCTATATACTCTATAAAAATAAAGGAGTCAATTAAAAATATGAAATAGATTTCAAGGGGGCAATACACGAATAAGAGCATTTGGAATTATTATTAATATTAGATACTTTCTAAGGATCATTTAAAGATGGTTTAATGGTTTCACGTGTCAGAATGGCATAACATCTGAAATCCAGATATAAAACAAAGTGGATACATGTGATACCACAATAACACAAGTTAGTTTGAATATTGTTTAAAGCCACTTTCAGCAATTTTACAGCTACATCGTGGCATCCAGTGATTATTAGGGGGGAAGCCGGAGGACCCAGAGAAAAACCCCTAACCTTAGGTAGGGAAACTGGTACTTGTTAATTAAGACTGTAGTCAAGCACACCCATTATAGTGAGACTCGAACCAGCAATCTAGGTTTTGACAGACCATGTGATCAATAGTGTATGAACTACTCAGCCACCAAGGGACCTTACACAAGTTAATGAAGATCTGATATATTTGACTGATAAGTGTATGTTTAACATACATTAAATCAATGTCCATGCACAGTTTATATTACAGACAAAACATTGGATATGTTGGTCATCTGGGTGGTGAAGTTAAAGAGATTTGAACATAGACCAGCACTAAGTCACGCTAACCATACCCCCACTCAACCATTTTTATGACTAATCCTTATAATAACACTGTATGGTTTCAGGAAGTAGATAACTGAATGACCTGGAAATGGGAGGCTCGGTACAACTCATCATGCTAAAGGCTTTAGCTGTATACAAATTTTGAAATCAAGCCCTATAGTAGAAGCTGAGAAATCTCTTATGAAAAATTTTCCTATTTTGACCCTGGAAATATTCTTAGTCGGCTCGGAAGTAGATAACTGACTGGCCCAGAAAGGGGAGGCAAAGTACAACTCATCATGCTAAAGCTGTGCACCAAATTTAAATTTATAACAAACACATGGATCCAAATAGAAAAGTTGTTCCAGAGGAGAAGATTAAAAAAAGAAAACTGGATGGCTAGATATTTAGGGGAAACGGGGTATGTGATGAAAATATCTCACCCTGACCTTTAACAAAGCTAACTAAAAAGAGAAACATTATTTGTACCAGACTTATATTTTATCTAATTTTAAAGTTTCAAACCTCCAATTTTATCAAAGCCGTCTTCTGATCTAATTGGTTTAACATCTTTCATGATGTTTGCAACCAGAATATGTAAGGCATTTTGATTAAGGAATATTGGGTGAGTGGCATAGTAATCTTTCTCTCCAGCAAAATCCAAAATTCCACATTCCACAAACTTATCAGCTGGTACATCCACTTTTTCTATACCATCCAGTAAATCACCCAGACCTTGTAAAATTTTGTCAGTCAATAATTTAGTAATTGACTTGGAGTGACTATCTATTTCCACTTCAAAGTGTTCTGGAAAATTAGAAGTTGTTGCTAATGACTGGTCTTCACTTGTTCTTATCTTTCTTTTTCTTAGAGAGTCATCTTCCTGTATATCATGGCTAGTCTTCCTTTTTCTTTCTGATCTACGATGAGAAACATTGAAAGGCTCTCTATTGCTATCTTTGCCGCCATTATCATCTTGTAAACCAATGGTATTTAAACTGTCAGCTTTGTCTTGTAAAGTCTCGTCTTCTGCAGTACTTGAATGACTAGCTGTTTTAATTCTAGTTAACAATTCTTTCTTTTTATCTGATACTGCAATTGAAAATACCAAATTTAGTACAGATTAAGACTTGGTGAACATATGCATAAAATAGACTTACTGTCCAAGTGTTGCACTTCTTATGTAAGACATGTATCATAAAAAAATGAAAAAAACTTGTTGTACAATCAACTGATGCATTAGTCCCTCTGTGATCGAGATAAAAGAATGACAAAAACTGTATGGTACATATTATCACTTAAGACTTAGGGGCCTCGGTGGCCAAGTGGTTAAAGAAGATCATCTAATATTGGGTGTACTCGACTCCAATCTTAATTGACAAGGATTGCCAGGATTTCTACCGCAGGTTGGGGGTTTTCACCGGCTACTCCAGCTTCCTCCCCAATAAAAACATGATATGGCTGAAAATTGCTGTAAGTGTTGTTAAACTCCTTTGCTCACTTGGTTAGTGACAATACTTTTTTTTCCGTTTTTAGGCCATATTTCGCCCCAAATGATATGAGGTCAAAGTCCTGTGGTCGGCCATTGACCAATGAATTAAATTTTAATAAACAGGATTCCGATAGAAGAGGGAAAATCCGAGAAATGTGGCAATTGTGGCAGATGGTATTTTTCTTGATCAGACAAAAAAATGTGTGTGTTGCCTGTCCTTGCTATTCAATTTTTAGATAGGACACTAGGTCCTACACGATAATTCAAATCAGCCGATCCTTAAAATAATTTTCCGGTCAAGATGGAAGGTGGGACGATTTTTGGCAACTGTGCAAATGCAACTGAACCAAATAAGGCAAATGAATATACTTTTATGTAATCTGAATCACCATAACCATCAAGGGAGACCACTATTGTTATACTGATCCACATAATTTATTAAATGAATATATATGAAAGGTGGTTTTTTCTAATCACCTCCCTATATCATTTTTTATTCAAATATTTAATATTTTTAAAGTGAAAGTAGTACTAACCTCAACCAATAATCTAAAGATAATGTTTATTGTCTTATTTTTTGTGTGTTTAAGGTTTTATCCCACTTTTAGCAGCTTTTTGTTGGTCAGACACACCTTGCAGTCAGACTTATTTAAATCCAAGTAATTTTCTTTTTAAAATAATTTGTCTTAAAGGTTAATACTGTCAAACTAGATCTTTTAATATAATTACCCTCATCAAAGATCCATTTCCCATCCCTAAGGCGAATTTTACATCGATGTATATCAATCCCATCTGTACTTTGGACTCCTGTGGTACTCTGTTTTAGTAGCCGTCTAAGCAGACATGTTTTGCCTACACCATTTTCTCCAATTATAACAATTCTGAGATAGTACCGTGTCTCAGTACCAGACTTAATGATTTCATTGTAGAGCACTTTATCTTCTTCACTTAAATGTTGGATAGCAGTTGGCATTTCTATTATAGAAAAAGTTAATAATCAAACAGTCCATTGCTCATTATTTGTAAATATTTTAATACAATAATAAAATTTGTTTAAAAAAATATTAATACAACTTACTCGGAATAGTTCTGTAATAAATGATATTGAACTATAATTGAAGAAAGTATACAGAAATGCTTCACATACAATTAAACTTAAAGTCACACCTCCACATGGAGTGCGGTGTTTTGCTTGCATTTTTTTCAGTATTCCATATTGTACCTTTTTATTAATAAATTCCAGACGGAAAAATTATCGTACGATGACCATGATGACAGGTCCATACTTTATACAAGGCCTCCATTATTTAATTGTCACAAATCGTCCTTGAATTTTGCTACTGGAATTTTAAATGTAAAGTCAGCCATTTTGGTTCATAAAGGGATATAATATTGTTTACAAACGTTTGTCTGCTTTCCTGACGTTCAATGGACAAACCATGAGATTTTTACCCCTCAACTGCAGACGACATTATCCTAAGGATTCTAAAAGAACAATCGACGGTACCTTCTGTACACTTTCTTTCTAGTCAAAATTTACTAAAGAAAAAATGAAAATACCTTTTTGGACCTACAAAAGAAGCATAAGCTGGACCATACGCAGTAAGCAGCTTTTATTTGTCACTCTGCAAATGTAAACCGACTTTCACTATAATCTACTGTTTACCTTGTATGCAAATGTAATACTTTGCATTTGTATCCTGTGCATCCTGGCAATTTATCAATCCTAATTTACAGTACATTAAACCAGCAGTTGGACAAAACAAAATTCATAATTCTTATTTTTTTTGTGTTACACGTTAAATGTCTTACTGAAATATAAAATTTCTATGTACATGTATAATCCCTGTATTTCTTAACCTTACCTTGAACAATAAGTTGAGAACATCGCACACAATTTTTTATCTTGACAGAGTACTCTCCCTTATCATCAAGACTTGTTTTGATTACAGCAAGCCTGTGAAGTCTTCCATGTCTATCTGCTTTATATTTCTCTGATGTGCTAACTTCAATACCATCTTTGTACCATATGGCAGTTTGATTGTCATCCAGTACTTCACATTCAAACTGAACATTTTCACCCTCTATACATGTCATAGTAACTAATGGTTTAGTAAAATATTCTGTGGAGGAAATAGGAAATGTTTTGCCATTTTATAATATTAGTAAAATCTTGCTAATATCTGTAGTACCAACATAAATAGTATTTGCTCTAAAACTAAAAGTAAAAAATATCAATCATCCAACTTAATATAGCCAAGAAGGGTAAAAAATAATCTCACACTGACCTTAAATATGCAAGAGGTTCATTACAGTAAGTAACACCATGGCAACTCTGAATAAAATTACCTCATTAAAATGATTCACAATTTATTTTGAGATCAAAAACACACATTATAATACACAGTGTCATCTACTCCCCAACCACCCATATATATTTTTGAGAGAGTAGACCAAACTTCAATTATATGGGCACTGATTCTATAACAAGGTAGAAGTTTGTTTACCTATCACAACAAGAGATGTTTCTCTGACTCTGTTGTTTATACTGACTGCGTAATTGGCTGTATCATGTAACTCACAATTCTTAAAGGATAGTCTGTGAATTTTTCCTGCTTGCAAAATTTCATAGTTTTCTTTAAAAGTCAAGGGGATTCCATTTTTGTTCCAGCTAGCAAGTACGATGTCTTCTTTAACTTCACATGTGAATTCAGCTCTCTCTCCTTCAATACACTTCACACTTTGGAGGTTCTTTGTGAAATATTCTATACAAAAAGTAAAAAGTAAGTTATTATTTACAATATTCCATCTATCATTCAATGTATAAAATATCCATGGTTTACAGACCACATCAATGACTATCGAGGCTCTATAAAGAAACTTTAGTTGCTCGATAGTGTTGCAAATTGGAATTCAGTATTTTTTTATTAGTTTCCATCTTGCAGTTTAGCCCTGACACATATAAATTTAAAAGAGGAATATTCAACTCCATATTTATCTATGCCAAATATTGTTCATTTCAGGAATCAGTTTAGACATGCATGGTTCGGTGATCAACTTTGGTACCTACTGCAGTATTGAAAATATGAATGGTCCTGACTTGAAAATTGGCCTTTCCACAGATATGGTGATCGAGTTGACCCTGATTTTATGGCAGCATGCAGACCTTTCCTGTCTAATGAACCATAACTGTCACACAAAGCTTCTAATGGGAAATTCCAAAAGAGCAGATTTTGCTGTAATTTATGTGATGTTTGTAAGTTTTAGTATTTTAATGTTTACAAATTTAAATTCAAATTATACAATTGTTCACCTTCTACATATAGATGTGCCTGTCTTTCAACGTCCTTCACCCTGACGGTGTATAGTCCTTTATCAGAGGGTAAAGTGTTTCTTATGTCCAGACTGTGGATTTTACCAGACGTTCCTGCTATAAACTTCTCAGATCTTACAATCTCCACCCCATCTTGCAACCATAATGAGCACAGCCCACATTCCATTGTCCTGATCTCAAAGTGAGCGTCACAACCTTCAGTAACAGTGACATCACATAGATCTGTGGTCAAACATTCTGGATAGATCAAAATGATATTCTTAAAAAAAGATCCCTCAAAACACAGCAAACATATTCTTTAAATCATGTATATTTTGCAAATGTAAACTGTAACGAGACAAAGTTGATCTTGTCAACTGGTGACCTTGACGATTGATGGAATTCCTGCAGCATCAATAGGCATCTGAGTTTTTGTCCAAAGATTTTTTTTGGTACTAATTTCTAACATTTTTTGCCAACTGTGTCCTTGAAATTGACAGATTTCCCCAAAAATCGATAGGCTTCTGTTAATTTTATTATTATTATTACAATTCTTATAAAGCGCTCCATCTATACAAAATAATACTCAAAGTGCTGTACACTTATAATTAAAAACAAGAGAAAGCAATATAAAAAAAAGTTACGATAATATACACAAAGACCAATACAAAGATAATTATATCTAAAATGGTTGAATAAATATATTATAAAACAAAAGAAGAATGATTGGGTAACTGTTAAAATATAAGTTTTGCCTGAATTCATTAAGTGACTTCAGAAGGAAGCCTTTTTAAACTTGTTTCCCTATGGTCCTACAACATGTACAATGTATGTTAAACTAAGTCCCGAGGTGGTGGCCATTTTGAATTGCTGATTTGCAAAAAAACATGACCTTTATATAGGACCATCTAATGAATACTTATAGGTTTTGTTTTTTAGATAAGTGGCCTTTTAAAACTTTTTTCCCATAGGGTCCTATGTTTAGCTCAGTCCTGGGCTCAGGTTGCTGCCATTTTGAATTTTCAACGGCATTTACTGACCCAATTCAAAAACCTTAACATGATCACTTGCATCAAAATTAAGGTCAAGTTAAGATGTCAACTTCCAGACTGTCATGCACTATTCATTTTAAACCCATATGCCATCCTAGAATGTATGGTAACTGAGAAACTCACTTTGTAATAAAACTAAAATTGTAACTGGACCGTGAAATAGAGGTCCAGGCCAAGTGACAGGTGACTAACTGACAGGTATTCATTATAAGCTTCCAATGCCTCAAAATCGGTGGGGGTGGAACCTACATTTTGTATGGCTTGAGTTTAAAAACTAGAGGCTCCCAGGAGCCTGTATTGCTCACCTGAACCTGAAACCAAACAACCCATTTTTGTCCAGCTTTTCTTTCCTATAAGGAACTGCCCAACACTTCTGCAAACGTCATTAATTTTGACCTTTTAAGGGAAATAACTCCTATAAGGAGAAAATTTTGATGCTTAGAGGGAGAAGGGAGGTTCACTTCAAATTTGTGGTACCTGTTATACTTTTTTAACTATCAGCCGAAAACTCTCTTGACCCCCACCCCCCCCCCTTTTCTATTTTATGCCAACATAGCCATGTAGGTAGTCAGCTGTCATGATTTGCACAATTTTGGTAGAGGACATCTTAAAGACGATGTGTGCAATGTTTCAAAGCAGTCCTTTCATTGGCTGAAGAGAAGAAGAATTTTTAAAATGAATTAAAATTGATTAAAAAAAATTGAAGAATGTGTCCATGGGACACGGATGACCCGCGAAAGGAAGTCCCAAACAGGAAGTA
The DNA here is from genome assembly GCA_944474755.1 of Limnoperna fortunei. Lineage (NCBI taxonomy): Eukaryota > Metazoa > Mollusca > Bivalvia > Mytilida > Modiolidae > Limnoperna > Limnoperna fortunei. The sequence goes on from OX104125.1 coordinate 48,497,343, forward strand.
GTTGTCCAACAGGTCTGAAAGTCGCTAAGGGCGTACTACTTGTAATACTTAACCATTCTGCCAATTTTCAAATTGTTCTAACGTACGGTTTCTGAGTAAAGCTTGACAGAAATTTTCATACTCGTGTTAACACATTTTCAAATCAGCCCAGTCGAAAACAGGAAGTAGTTGTCCGACAGGTCTGAAAGTTGCTTAGGACGTACAACTTGTGATACTGAACTACCCTGTCAAATTTCAAGTTGTTCTTGTGTATGGCTTCTGAGAAAAGCTTGATGGAAATTTTCATACTCGTGTTCACACATTTTCCTATTGGCCCAGTCGCAACAGGAAGTAGTTGTCCAACAGGTCGGAAATCACTTAGGACGTACAACTTGTGATACTAAACCACAATGCCAAATTTCAAATTGTTCTCATGTACGGTTTCTGAGAAAAGCTTGACAGAATTTTCATACTCATGTTAACACATTTTCATATCAACCCAGTCCAAACAGGAAGTAGTTGTCCCACAGGTCTGAAAGTTTCTTAGGATGTACAACTTGTGATACTGAATTACCCTGCCAAATTTCAAATTGTTCTGATGTACGGTTTCTGAGAAAAGCTTGACGGAATTTTTCAAACTCATGTTAACACATTTTCATATCAGCCCAGTCCAAACAGGAATGAGTTGTCCTTCAGGTCTGAAAGTCGCTTAGGACGTACAACTTGTGATACTGAACCACTCTGCCAAATTTCAAATTGTTCTGTTTGGTTTCTGATAAAAGCTTGACGGAAATTCGTACGGACGGACAGACAGACGAACGCACATGAGTAAAACTTAATGCCTGGCATAAAATTGAAGAATGTGTCCATGCCCCGGCTAAATGGAGTCCTAAACATGAAATAGTTGTCCAATAGGTCTGACAGTCGCTTAGGACATAAAAATTGTGATACTGAATCACCCTGCCAAATTTCAAATTGTTCTGATGTACGGTTTCTGAGAAAAGCTTGACGGAATTTTTCATACTCATGTTAACACATTTTCATATCAGCCCAGTCCCAAACAGGAAGTAGTTGTCCTTCAGATCAGACAGTCGCTTAGGATGTACAACTTGTGATACTGAATCACCCTGCCAAATTTCAAATTGTTCTGATGTACGGTTTCTGATAAAAGCTTGACGGAAATTCGTACGGACGGACAGATGGACGGACGAACATGAGTAAAACTTAATGCCCCTGACTTGTCGTTGCGGGGGGCATAAAAATCCATGGGAAACAGATGCCCCCTCTAAATGAAGTCCCAAACAGGAAGTAGTTGTCCGACAGGTCTGAAAGTTGCTTAGGACGTACAACTTTTGATACTGAACCACCCTGTTAAATTTCAAATTGTTCTCATGTACGGTTTCTGAGAAAAGCTTGAAGGAAATGCGCACATACGGACAGACGTATTTACGTACAAATGAAGTCCAAAACAGGAAGTAGTTGTCCGACAGGTCTGAAAGTCGATTAGGACATACAACTTGTGATACTGAACCACCCTGCCAAATTGCAAATTGTTCTCATGTACAGTTTCTGTGAAAATCTTGACGGAAATGTGTTAGTTCGGACATACATATATACAAACGTACATACGGACGGACAGACATGAGTAAAACTTAAAAACAGTTCAAGAAGAATAACTGAACTCTTAAACGGTTAATCAGACAATCTTGAATCTAAAGCTATTTTTGTAGCTCTCATCATGCTCATAGAGCACCACAATTAAGCAATGCTAACGTTTTCTCAAGTTCTAATAATTTTCAAGATTTTAGGGCAAAAATGGCAAAAATCATCAATTTTGACAATTAAAGGGCATTAACTCCTACAAGGAGTCATCATACAACTTTGACCTAATGAAGTGTTTTGTAGAGCATTTAATGCTGAAAAAGGAAGGTCTCTTCAGTTTTCCTATATATCTGTTATACTTTATGAAATATAAGCCAAAAATTTTTTATTTTGCCCCCCCCCCTGTTCTATTTTTAGCCATGGTGGCCATGTTGCAGGTTGTGCAAACTTGATAGAGGACATTTTACTGATGATGTGTGCAAAGTTTCAAAGCAATTCCTTCAATGGCTTTGGAGAATATAAAGTGCATGCAAGTACATGTACATACCTGGTAATGATTTCTCTGCTAAAAGTCTTTTAATTGTCTGAAAATATAACTAGTTTTCTTTATTGGGTTATAAAGACAAATCAATTACATATTCCAGATTATTGGCTTATAAATTTTGTCAGCAAATTCATAAACAAGTGATAGTAAGGTAATGTTAAGTTGTTCATTGTTACTTTGTAGCAATTTTGTCAAAGATACTAGTATGTTACAAAATTGACTATCGTAGACAGGACTTAACAGTGCACTAGCATTCAAACAAAAATATTTACAATCCAAATGACTAAAATATATTTTAGAGCTTAAAATATCATCACAAATGGAAAATGTCATACTCAATCCAGCTAAGCCCATCATCAGTACCAGTGAGTGTACCATGCTAATAGAAATTATTATCATTTAAAACATTTTCAAAAATAATAAAGCAGTAAGTTCAGACAATGATCACTGAATTAATCAATGATATTGCTGTCAGCACAAAAATGTGGTGATACCCATGAGACTAACAGTTCACCAGCAGAGGCATTGACACAGTGGTTGGTGGTGATACCCATGGGACTAACAGTTCACCAGCAGAGGCATTGACACAGTGGTTGGTGGTGATACCCATGGGACTAACAGTTCACCAGCAGAGGCATTGACACAGTGTTTGGTGGTGATACCCATGGGACTAACAGTTCACCAGCAGAGGCATTGACACAGTGGTTGGTGGTGATACCCATGGGACAAACAGTTCACCAGCAGATGCATTGACACAGTGGTTGGTGGTGATACCCATGGGACTAACAGTTCACCAGCAGAGGCATTGACACAGTGGTTGGTGGTGATACCCATGGGACAAACAGTTCACCAGCAGATGCATTGACACAGTGGTTGGTGGTGATACCCATGGGACTAACAGTTCACCTGCAGAGGCATTGACACAGTGGTTGGTGGTGATACCCATGGGACTAACAGTTCACCAGCAGAGGCTTCGACACAGTGGTTGGTGGTGATACCCATGGGACTAACAGTTCACCAGCACAGGCATTGACACAATGGTTGGTGGTGATACCCATGGGACTAACAGTTCACCAGCAGAGGCATTGACACAGTGGTTGGTGGTGATACCCATGGGACTAACAGTTCACCAGCAGAGGCATTGACACAGTGGTTGGTGGTGATACCCATGGGACTAACAGTTCACCAGCAGAGGCATTGACACAGTGGTTGGTGGTGATACCCATGGGACTAACAGTTCACCAGCAGAGGCATTGACACAATGGTTGGTGGTGATACCCATGGGACTAACAGTTCACCAGCAGAGGCATTGACACAGTGGTTGGTGGTGATACCCATGGGACTAACAGTTCACCAGCAGAGTCATTGACACAGTGGTTGGTGGTGATACCCATGGGACTAACAGTTCACCAGCAGAGGCATTGACACAGTGGTTGGTGGTGATACCCATGGGACTAACAGTTCACCAGCAGAGGCATTGACACAGTGGTTAGTGGTGATACCCATGGGACTAACAGTTCACCAACAAAGCCATTGACACAGTGGTTGGTGGTGATACCCATGGGACTAACAGTTCACCAGCAGAGGCATTGACACAGTGGTTGGTGGTGATACCCATGGGACTAACAGTTCACCAGCAGAGGCATTGACAAAGTGGTTGGTGGTGATACCCATGGGACTAACAGTTCACCAGCAGAGGCATTGACACAGTGGTTGGTGGAGATACCCATAGGACTAACAGTTCACCAGCAGAGGCATTGACACAGTGGTTGGTGGTGATACCCATGGGACTAACAGTTCACCAGCAGAGGCATTGACACAGTGGTTGGTGGTGATACCCATGGGACTAACAGTTCACCAGCAGAGGCATTGATACAGTGGTTGGTGGTGATACCCATGGGACTAACAGTTCACCAGCAGAGGCATTGACACAGTGGTTGGTGGTGATACCCATGGGACTAACAGTTCACCAGCAGAGGCATTGACACAGTGGTTGGTGGTGATACCCATGGGACTAACAGTTCACCAGCAGAGGCATTGACACAGTGGTTGGTGGTGATACCCATGGGACTAACAGTTCACCAGCAGAGGCATTGACACAGTGGTTGGTGGTGATACCCATGGGACTAACAGTTCACCAGCAGAGGCATTGACACAGTGGTTGGTAGTGATACCCATGGGACTAACAGTTCACCAACAGAGGCATTGACGCAGTGGTTGGTGGTGATACCCATGGGACTAACAGTTCACCAGCAGAGGCATTGACACAGTGGTTGGTGGTGATACCCATGGGACTAACAGTTCACCAGCAGAGGCATTGACACAGTGGTTGGTGGTGATACCCATGGGAGTAACAGTTCACCAGCAGAGGCATTGACACAGTGGTTGGTGGTGATACCCATGGGACTAACAGTTCACCAGCAGAGGCATTGACACAGTGGTTGGTGGTGATACCCATGGGACTAACAGTTCACCAGCAGAGGCATTGACACAATGGTTGGTGGTGATACCCATGGGACTAACAGTTCACCAGCAGAGGCATTGACCCAGTGGTTGCAAATATAATTTCATCAAAGATACAAGTGATACTCTACACTTTAAACCTATATCAATATATATTTTCTTATAAAAAATGCCACTGAAGCTACAAGTAGGCTAGAGCAACAATAACAAGAACAAAGGGGTGGACTAACAAGAACAAAGGGGTGGATAACAAGAACAAACGGGTGGATAACAAGAACAAAGGGGTGGATAACAAGAACAAAGGATGATTACAAGAACAAAAGGGTGGATAACAAGAACAAAGGGGTGGATAACAAGAACAAAGGATGATAACAAGAACACAAGGGTGGATAACAAGAACAAAGGGGTGGATAACAAGAACAAAGGATGATAACAAGAACAAAGGGGTGGATAACAAGAACAAAGGATGATAACAAGAACAAAGGATGATAACAAGAACAAAAGGGTGGATAACAAAAACAAAAGGGTGGATAACAAAAACAAAGGATGATAACAAGAACAAAAGGGTGGATAACAAGAACAAAGGGGTGGATAACAAGAACAAAGGATGATAACAAGAACAAAAGGGTGGATAACAAGAACAAAGGGGTGGATAACAAGAACGAACGGGTGGATAACAAGAACAAAAGGGTGGATAACAAGAACAAAGGGGTGGATAACAAGAACAAAGGATGATAACAAGAACAAAAGGGTGGATAACAAGAACAAAGGGGTGGATAACAAGAACAAAGGATGATAACAAGAACAAAAGGGTGGATAACAAGAACAAAGGGGTGGATAACAAGAACAAAGGGGTGGATAACAAGAACAAAGGATGATAACAAGAACAAAGGGGTGGATAACAAGAACAAAGGGGTGGATAACTAGAGGCTCTTAACAGCCTGTATCGCTCACCTGACTTACAAAAAAAAATGCAAATTTTGATATTAAATGCTAAATTGTTTATGTGAAGATGCTGTTTCTATGAATGTTGCCATGTTGAATTTACAATCAGCAGTAAGAGAGTTTCTGAGAAGAAGCAGTTTTTATGTTTTTTCATAGGTTAGTTTGTTAAGTGTGATGTTCCATGGTGGCAGCAATCTTGTCTTTCGGGACAAAACAAAAAATCAAAATTAGTAGAATACAATATCACATATCCTAAAATCTGCCTAGCGCTTTGAGAGAAAACGAATTTTGAAATCTCAGCCAGTCAGATAGCATTTGCAGCTCCTATCGGGTCGAAACATACTTAAAATAATAAGATTACTATCTAAGATTATTTGGTTAAATTGTGTGGAACTGAGTTTCGGAGAAAAAGCTGTTTGTATGGTTTTCCCAAAGGGACCCATGTTAAGATGTGTTCTACTGTGTCCACCATCTTGGAATTTGGATCACCACAAAAAACTCAAATTTTGTAGAAGACCATCTAAGGTACATTTGTGCAATATTTCAAATCAATCTGCTATGCAGTTTGAAAAAAAAAGATTATTGAAATTTCAGCCAATCAGAACCCATTAGTTGCCCTGGAAGCCATGTTCAATTTGCAATTGGCTCAAAAAACTCAAAATAATAAGATAAATATTCATTAATCATTTCTTCATAATTTGGCTTCATTGTGTGGAACAGTTTCAGAGAATGTTGTTTGTATGTTTTTCACGTAAGGTTCTATGTTAAACTAAATCCTGCAATGGCAGCCATCTTGGATTTTGGATCAGCACAAAAAACTCAAACTTTGTAAAGGACCACCTGAGGTACATTTCTGCAATATTTCAAATCAATCTGCCAAGCAGTTTATGAGAAGAAGATTTTGAATTTCAGTCAATTAGAACGCATAAATGGCTCTGGCAGCCATGTTTTATATTTGATCAGCACCAAAAAACTCAAACTTTGTAAAGAACCACCCAATAAACATTTCTGTCATGTTTGGTTCAAATTGGCCAAGGGGTTTTGGAGAAGAAGATTGAAATGTGAAAAGTTTAAGGCCGGCGACTAAGACAGAGGCAAAGTGATGAGAATAGCTCACACTGACCCTTTGGGTCAGGTGAGCTAACAAGAACAAAGGGGTGGATAACAAGAACAAAGTGGTGGATAACAAGAACAAAGGGGTGGATAACAAGAACAAAGGGGTGGATAACAAGAACAAAAGGGTGGATAACAAGAACAAAGGATGATAACAAGAACAAAAGGGTGGATAACAAGAACAAAGGGGTGGACTAGCAAGAACAAAGGGGTGGATTACAAGAACAAAGGGGTGGATAACAAGAACAAAAGGGGTGGACTAACAAGAACAAAGGGGTGGATAACAAGAACAAAGGGGTTGATAACAAAAACAAAAGGGGTGGATAACAAGAACAAAGGGGTGGATAACAAGAACAAAGGATGATAACAAGAACAAAAGGGTGGATAACAAGAACAAAGGCGTGGATTACAAGAACAAAATTGTGGATAACAAGAACAAAGGGGTGGATAACAAGAACAAAAGGGTGGACTAGCAAGAACAAAGGGGTGGATTACAAGAACAAAGGGGTGGATAACAAGAACAAAAGGGGTGGACTAACAAGAACAAAGGGGTGGATAACAAGAACAAAGGGGTGGACTAACAAGAACAAAGGGGTGGATAACAAGAACAAAGTGGTGGACTAACAAGAACAAAGTGGTGGACTAACAAGAACAAAGTGGTGGACTAAGAAGAACAAAGGGGTGGATAACAAGACCAAAGGGGTGGACTAACACGAACAAACAGGTGCATAACAAAAACAAAGGGGTGGACTAACAAGAACAAACAGGTGGATAACAAGAACAAAGGGGTGGACCTAACAAGAACAAAGAGGTGGATAACAAGAACAAAGGCGTGGAATAACAAGAACAAAGTGGTGGATAACAAGAACAAAGGGTTGGACTAACAAGAACAAAGTGGTGGACAACAAGAACAAAGGGGTGGACTAACAAGAACAAACAGGTGGATAACAAGAACAAACGGGTGGATAACAAGAACAAAAGGGTGGATAACAAGAACAAAGGGGTGGATAACAAGAACAAAGGGGTGGATAACAAGAACAAAGGATGATAACAAGAACAAAAGATTGGATAACAAGAACAAAGGGAGGGACTAGCAAGAACAAAGGGGTGGATTACAAGAACAAACAGGTGGATAACAAGAACAAAGGGGTGGATAACAAGAACAAACAGGTGGATAACAAGAAGAAAGGGGTGGATAACAAGAACAAAGAGGTGGACTAACAAGAACAAACAGGTGGATAACAAGAACAAAGGGGCGGACTAACAAGAACAAACAGGTGGATAACAAGAACAAAGGGGTGGATAATGAGAACAAAAGGGGTGGACTAACAAGAACAAAGGGGTGGATAACAAGAACAAAAGGGGTGGACTAACAAGAACAAAAGGGGTGGACTAACAAGAAAAAAGGGGTGGACTAACAAGAACCAAGGGGTGGATAACAAGAACAAAGTGGTGGACTAACAAGAACAAACAGGTGGATAACAAGAACAAAGGGGTGGACTAACAAGAACAAAGGGGTGGACTAACAAGAACAAAGGGGTGGACTAACAAGAACAAAGGGGTGGACTAACAAGAACACAGGGGTGGACTAAAAAGAACAAAGTGGTGGATAACAAAAACCAAAGGGGTGGACTAACAAGAACAAAGGGGTGGATAACAAGAACAAAGGGGGGACTAACAAGAACAAAGGGGTGGACTAACAAGAACAAAGGGGTGGATAACAAGAACAAAGTGGTGGACTAACAAGAACAAAGGGGTGGACTTACAAGAACAAAGGGGTGGATAACAATAACAAAAGGGGTGGACTAACAAGAACAAAAGGAGTGGACTAACAAGAACAAACAGGTGGATACCAAGAACAAAGGGGTGGATAACAATAACAAAAGGGGTTGACTAACAAGAACAAAAGGAGTGGACTAACAAGAACAAACAGGTGGATAACAAGAACAAAGGGGTGGACTAACAAGAACAAAGGGGTGGATAACAAGAACAAAGTGGTGGACTAACAAGAACAAAGGGGTGGACTAACAAGAACAAACAGGTGGATAACAAGAACAAAGGGGTGGACTAACAAGAACAAAGGGGTGGATAACAAGAACAAAAGGTGTGGACTAACAAGAACAAAAGGAATGGACTAACAAGAACAAACAGGTGGATAACAAGAACAAAGGGGTAGATAACAATAACAAAAGGGGTTGACTAACAAGAACAAAAGGAGTGGACTAACAAGAACAAACAGGTGGATAACAAGAACAAAGGGGTGGACTAACAAGAACAAAGGGGTGGATAACAAGAACAAAGTGGTGGACTAACAAGAACAAAGGGGTGGACTAACAAGAACAAACAGGTGGATAACAAGGACAAAAGGGGTGGACTAACAAGAACGAAGGGGTGGATAACAAGAACAAAGGGGTGGACTAACAAGAACAAAGGGATGGATAACAAGAACAAACGGGTGGATAACAAGAACAAAAGGGGTGGACTAACTAGAACCAAGGGGTTGATAACAAGAACAAAGGGGTGGACTAACAAGAACTAACAGGTGGATAACAAGAACAAAGGGGTGGACTAACAAGAACAAAGGGTGGATAACAAGAACAAAAGGGTTGATAACAAGAACAAAGGGGTGGATAACAAGAACAAAAGGGTGGATTACAAGAACTAGAGGCTCCCAGGAGCCTGTATCGCTCACCTGAACCTGAAACCAAACAACCCTTTTTTATCCACCTTTTCATTGCTATAAGGAATTGCCCAACACTTCTGCAAAAATCATTAATTTTGACCTTTTAAGGGAAATAACTCAGATAAGGATGAGCTTTTGATGCTTAGAGGGATAAGGGAAGTTCACATCAAAAATTGCAGTACCTGAAATACTTTTTTAACTATCAGTCGAAAACTCTCTCGACTTCCACCCCCCCCCCCTTTTCATTTTTTTTATTTTAAGCCAACATAGATATGTAGGTAGTCAGGTGTCATGATTTGCAAAATTTTGGTAGAGGACGTCTAAAGATGATGTGTGCAATGTTTCAAAGCAGTCCTTTCATTGGTTAAAGAGGAGAAGATTTTTTAAAATCAAGTAAAATTGAATAAAATCAACCCAATGGAGTGTTTCGTAGAGCTTTTGATGCAGATGAAGGCATGTCTCTTCGATTTTCCTGTATCTGATACACTTTTTTAAATATAAGCCAAAAACTGTATTTTACCCCCCCCCCCCTCCGTCCTATTTTTAGCCATGGTGGCCATGTTGGTTAATCTGCAGCCATGGTTGGTGCAAACTTGGTTGAGGACATCATACAACTTTGACCCAATGGAGTGTTTTGTAGAGCTTTAGATGCTGAAGAAGAAAGTCTGTTCTGTTTTCCTGTATCTGTTATACTTTTTGAACTATAAGCAAAAAACTGTATTTTGACCCCCCTGTTCTATTTTTAGCCATTGCGGCCATGTTGGTTGGTCTGAGGTCATGATTTGGGCAAACTTGGTAGAGGACATTTTACTGATGATGTGTGCAAAGTTTCAAAGCAATCCCTTCAGTGGTTTTTGAGGAGAAGATTTTTGAAGAAAAGTTAACGACGACGACGGACGCCAAGTGATGGCAATAGCTCACATTCGGGTCAGGTGAGCTAACAAAAGGGGTGGACTAACAAGAACAAAGGGGTGGATAACAAGAACAAAAGGCTTGGACTAACAAGAACAAAAGGGGTGGACTAACAAGAACAAACAGGTGGATAACAAGAACAAAGATGTGGACTAACAAGAACAAGGGGTGGACTAACAAGAACAAAGGGGTGGATAATGAGAACAAAAGGGGTGGACTAACAAGAACAAAGGGGTGGATAACAAGAACAAAGGGGTGGACTAACAAGAACAAAAGGGGTGGACTAACAAGAAAAAAGGGATGGACTAACAAGAACAAAGGGGTGGATAACAAGAACAAAGGGGTGGACTAACAAGAACAAAGGGGTGGATAACAAGAACAAAGTGGTGGACTAACAAGAACAAAGGGGTGGACTAACAAGAACAAACAGGTGGATAACAAGAACAAAGGGGTGGACTAACAAGAACAAAGGGGTGGATAACAAGAACAAAAGGTGTGGACTAACAAGAACAAAAGGAGTGGACTAACAAGAACAAACAGGTGGATACCAAGAACAAAGGGGTGGATAACAATAACAAAAGGGGTTGACTAACAAGAACAAAAGGAGTGGACTAACAAGAACAAACAGGTGGATAACAAGAACAAAGGGGTGGACTAACAAGAACAAAAGGAGTGGACTAACAAGAACAAACAGGTGGATAACAAGAACAAAGGGGTGGACTAACAAGAACAAAGGGGTGGATAACAAGAACAAAGTGGTGGACTAACAAGAACAAAGGGGTGGACTAACAAGAACAAACAGGTGGATAACAAGAACAAAGGGGTGGACTAACAAGAACAAAGGGGTGGATAACAAGAACAAAAGGTGTGGACTAACAAGAACAAAAGGAGTGGACTAACAAGAACAAACAGGTGGATACCAAGAACAAAGGGGTGGATAACAATAACAAAAGGGGTTGACTAACAAGAACAAAAGGAGTGGACTAACAAGAACAAACAGGTGGATAACAAGAACAAAGGGGTGGACTAACAAGAACAAAGGGGTGGATAACAAGAACAAAGTGGTGGACTAACAAGAACAAAGTGGTGGACTAACAAGAACAAAGGGGTGGATAACAAGGACAAAAGGGGTGGACTAACAAGAACGAAGGGGTGGATAACAAGAACAAAGGGGTGGACTAACAAGAACAAAGGGATGGATAACAAGAACAAACGGGTGGATAACAAGAACAAAAGGGGTGGACTAACTAGAACCAAGGGGTTGATAACAAGAACAAAGGGGTGGACTAACAAGAACTAACAGGTGGATAACAAGAACAAAGGGGTGGACTAACAAGAACAAAGGGTGGATAACAAGAACAAAAGGGTTGATAACAAGAACAAAGGGGTGGATAACAAGAACAAAAGGGTGGATTACAAGAACTAGAGGCTCCCAGGAGCCTGTATCGCTCACCTGAACCTGAAACCAAACAACCCTTTTTTATCCACCTTTTCATTGCTATAAGGAATTGCCCAACACTTCTGCAAAAATCATTAATTTTGACCTTTTAAGGGAAATAACTCAGATAAGGATGAGCTTTTGATGCTTAGAGGGATAAGGGAAGTTCACATCAAAAATTGCAGTACCTGAAATACTTTTTTAACTATCAGTCGAAAACTCTCTCGACTTCCACCCCCCCCCCTTTTCATTTTTTTTATTTTAAGCCAACATAGATATGTAGGTAGTCAGGTGTCATGATTTGCAAAATTTTGGTAGAGGACGTCTAAAGATGATGTGTGCAATGTTTCAAAGCAGTCCTTTCATTGGTTAAAGAGGAGAAGATTTTTTAAAATCAAGTAAAATTGAATAAAATCAACCCAATGGAGTGTTTCGTAGAGCTTTTGATGCAGATGAAGGCATGTCTCTTCGATTTTCCTGTATCTGATACACTTTTTTAAATATAAGCCAAAAACTGTATTTTACCCCCCCCCCCCTCCGTCCTATTTTTAGCCATGGTGGCCATGTTGGTTAATCTGCAGCCATGGTTGGTGCAAACTTGGTTGAGGACATCATACAACTTTGACCCAATGGAGTGTTTTGTAGAGCTTTAGATGCTGAAGAAGAAAGTCTGTTCTGTTTTCCTGTATCTGTTATACTTTTTGAACTATAAGCAAAAAACTGTATTTTGACCCCCCTGTTCTATTTTTAGCCATTGCGGCCATGTTGGTTGGTCTGAGGTCATGATTTGGGCAAACTTGGTAGAGGACATTTTACTGATGATGTGTGCAAAGTTTCAAAGCAATCCCTTCAGTGGTTTTTGAGGAGAAGATTTTTGAAGAAAAGTTAACGACGACGACGGACGCCAAGTGATGGCAATAGCTCACATTCGGGTCAGGTGAGCTAACAAAAGGGGTGGACTAACAAGAACAAAGGGGTGGATAACAAGAACAAAAGGCTTGGACTAACAAGAACAAAAGGGGTGGACTAACAAGAACAAACAGGTGGATAACAAGAACAAAGATGTGGACTAACAAGAACAAGGGGTGGACTAACAAGAACAAAGGGGTGGATAATGAGAACAAAAGGGGTGGACTAACAAGAACAAAGGGGTGGATAACAAGAACAAAGGGGTGGACTAACAAGAACAAAAGGGGTGGACTAACAAGAAAAAAGGGATGGACTAACAAGAACAAAGGGGTGGATAACAAGAACAAAGGGGTGGATAACAAGAACAAAAGGAGTGGACTAACAAGAACCAAGGGGTGGATAACAAGAAGAAAGGGGTGGAATAACAAGAACAAAGGGATGGACTAACAAGAACAAACAGGTGGATAACAAGAACAAAGGGGTGGACTAGCAAGAACAAAGGGGTGGATAACAAGAACAAAGGGGTGGACTAACAAGAACAAACAGGTGGATAACAAGAACAAAGGGGTGGATAACAAGAACAAATGGGTGGATAACAAGAACAAAGGGGTGGATAACAAGAAGAAAGGGGTGGACTAACAAGAACAAAGGGGTGGATACCAAGAACAAAGGGGTGGATAACAAGAACAAAGGGGTGGATAACAAGAACAAAGGAGTGGATAACAAGAACAAAGGGGTTGATAACAAGAACAAAGTGGTGGACTAACAAGAACAAAATGTTGACCGCAAAGTTTTTGGCACGAAAAGAGAATGTTACTTTTAACTAAGTTCAGTGCAAACATATACATGTACATGTAATGATGTTGACCAACATACACAATAGCATACCTGCATCATTTCAACATTTTCCATCAACTTTGTTTGATACATTCTGAGGATTGTTTCATCTAAAGGACGTACTGCAGCATCACTCAACTTTTGTTTAAATTCAGAATCTCTCCCCTGGGCCTTTGCTAGTACCATAATAGACTTTTCGATCTGTGCCTTGATTATCTGGTAATCATGATCTGAAATCTTTCCATTAGTAGCATGTCCATAGGACTCATTCCTGAACTTTATCAACTCATCAACTGCTAGGCGTTCTGGCGATCTGTCAGGAATGACAGTTGTAAAATTCAACAAGAGACATCTTGTTAGTGTCAGGTCCAACTGGTTATAATTTATATTGGGGTTGGCAGGACAACAACAGTGCTTTGTCTGACTGTTTGGGTTATGTCCTGGTAACTTGGCTGATGTATCTAGCAGGATGTCCAGTTGAGCAGGATTGAGGATTCTATTAATATGTCGGAAGACTGGGACCCTGCTTCCTGGTGGACACATACAACATGGCTTGTTGTTATAGCATAAATGGTATATCTCATGTTGTTTTGCTTGTATAAGTTGTAACAGGGTGTGTCCTTGTTTTGTCAAATCATGGTGCAGTAACCCTGTAAAGGCTTCGTTAGTGTGATCCACTATCAAAGTGGAGTTACGATAAAAATTCTCCCTTTCTCTACACGTATGTGTCATACTGCTGCAGGCTTTCGCATACACTGAAACATAATAACATTACAATTATACTGAAACATAATAACATTACAATTACTGAAACATAATAACATTACAATAATAGGAATCAAACTCAAATGTTATTTATATATATACTAGTAGAGATTCTTATTAATATACATACTAGTATAGATTCTTATTAATATACATACTAGTATAGATTCTTATTAATATACATACTAGTAGAGATTCTTATTAATATACATACTAGTAGAGATTCTTATTAATATACATACTAGTAGAGATTCTTATTAATATACATACTAGTAGAGATTCTTATTAATATACATACTAGTATAGATTCTTATTAATATACATACTAGTAGAGATTCTTATTAATATACATACTAGTAGAGATTCTTATTAATATACATACTAGTAGAGATTCTTATTAATATACATACTAGTAGAGATTCTTATTAATATACATACTAGTAGAGATTCTTATTAATATACATACTAGTAGAGATTCTTATTAATATACATACTAGTAGAGATTCTTATTAATATACATACTAGTATAGATTCTTATTAAAATCTTCAATCTATATCTGATTATTAAAATGCAGTGATTTACAAATAAATTTATTACCTGTAAAACTTTATAACTGTATTTTCATACATTTTGTATTAATATTGCTTTATTGAAAATTTCAGTTAGACAGAATTGTGTTTTGTCAGGCACATTATTTACAACTTATGTGAAGACTGCATGACGATTACTACAGGTCAACCATCACAGATTCAAACCTTGACTAGGGGTGAGTTTTTCACATCCTACACCGACAACCTAATGTCATTGGTCAGACAGAGATTCAGACCTCAATTTTGTCTAGTAAAATACTAAACAGTTGTCAGAGCAACCCAACTTGTGTACCATGTGTACTGGCAACTAAAAATCAATAACCAGAGGCACCCCAAGAGCCTCTAACCACTCACCTGGAACACAATTTTATGACTTAAAGCTATATTAAAATTTTTGCAATTTAAAGTTTCAGTCCAGCTGTTATTGTACAGTGGTCCTTAATGGAACTAGAGGCTCCCAGTAGCCTGCAATCACTCACTATTCATGGAATTTTCGCAGAGCCATTCGAAATGGAAATTAGACTTTGTACTCCATTCATAAATAAATAGCAATTTTAACTATTTTAAGAAAACTTATTGGTCAATGCAGCTGTTTTCGTTGCATGGAAAACCTGTGAGAAAAATGGGCAAATAAATACAATGTAACATTTAGATTTATTTGAAAAATATGGCATAGATATTTGTTTGTTGTATTTTGCTTGAGAAATCATTTTTTTCGTGACACGATGAAGTTGTCATATTGGAGGGTTTAATTGGTTAATAAAATGCTTTAAAAAATTAAAGTTACCTGTCATACTTGTAGTAGCTAAGCAATAAACCTTTGTCTTGCTACCAAAGTAGCACAGCCAGGTTTGCCAGCATGTTCCAACTCTACCCAAATGTAATACCCGGCAAGACAACATATTTATTTTTTATTTGGTCTTGTAAAAGATGATTAAGTCTGGTAAAGTTTCTCAGGTTACCACACTGAATGTTCTTTAAAATCTTTTACATTTCGCGATCACTGATACTTACATGTACTATATACACTCATTTACTACCATTTTATTCCATAGAAACAAATTTTACTGACCCCAACTGGCCAAGTGACTCTGTCAAATAAATAGATTGCTTAAGTCTAATGCTAGGGCCAACAACTAATTTTTAGGATTTAATATATTAAAGTTAATTATTTTGTATAAATTTCTTTTAATAATGTTTCTTTACACAGAATCTACATATAATTTACATTTTAGACAAACTTGGCATTCATTTTAATATTTCATTACACTTGGGACATTTATATCTGTCTTGTTCAATTGCTAAGTGAAGATCACAGACTCTAAAATTGTGTCATTAGCTACTAGTAATTGTTTTTAAATCTTCCTTCTAGCTGGAGATTAGTTTTCATTTTAATATCAGATTTTTGTTTGTTAACTATAAAAAATATTAAAAATACCAGTAAGACAAGTGTTTATTTAAGGTCTTTATTATTGTTATTGTTTATTTAGTTTAGTTTATAAGTAAGGTCTTTAAAACTTTTTTGAAGTTTATATAATGTTTCATCAAGAAAAGTCTGTTATGCAATATCAGCTTCACATTCACCGAATATCTTAGAAGCAGTGTAGAAACCATATTTAGATAAATTATCTAATATCTAACTCTAATGCTTTGTTAAACTACATGTATAGGTTCTGCGACCTTTTAATGGAAATAACTCCTATAAGGAGGAGCTTTTGATGCTTTAAGGAGGGAGGTTCACTTCAAATTTGCTGTACATGTTATACCTTTTTAACCATCAGCAAAGAACTATCTTGACCCCGCCCCCTTTCTATTTTAAGCCAACGTAGCTACGTAGGTAGTAAACTGTCATGATTTGAACAATTTTGGTAGCATACGTCCTTGAGATGATGTGTGCAATGTTTAAAAGCAGTCCTTTCATTGGTTAAAGAGGAGAAGATATTAAAATTAATGAAAAAATGTTCGAGGAGAATAATTCTTAAATAGTTCATCAATCGAACTTTAAGTCATTTTTGTAGCTCTCATAGAGCAGAACAATTAAGCAATGCTAACTTTTTTCTCTAGTTTTAATAATTTTCAAAGATTTGAGGCAAAAATGGCAAAATCATCAATTTCCCCAATTAAAGGACAATAACTCCTATAAGGAGTCATCATACAACTTCTACCCAATGGAGTGTTTTGTAGAGCTTTTGTTGCTGATGAAGGCTTGTCTCTTCGGTTTTCCTGTATCTATTATACTTTTGAACTATAAGCCAAAAACTGTATTTTGACACCCCGTTCTATTTTAAGACATATGGGCCATGTTGGTTAATCTGCGGCCATGGGTTTGTGCAAACTTGGTAGAGGACATTTAACGGATGATGTGTACAAAGTTTCAAAGCAGTACTTTCAGTGGTTTCTGAGAAGAAGATTTGTAAAAATCAATTAAAACCTATAAAAAAAAACAGTTCAAGGGTAATAACTCTTAAACGATTAATTAAGACAATCTTGACCCTAAAGCCACCTAGTTTTCAGTTTCGGTACTAAAAACTGCGGCTATAGTCTTTAATTAATTCTCACGCTTAGTTCAGGTGAATAACAGTTGTCAATATCCGAGTGAAGATGATATTATAGTAGGACCACACGGTATCGATCTATTTATTAATCCACTTATTTTCGTCAACCATAAACAACATATTATAAATAGACAAACTTATCTCGGTTCCCTTCTTTTGTTATATCCACTGATATTACTAGTCAATGTGTTCAATACCATGGTAATAGTATCTAATAATAATATAATATTAGGTCAAAGGAAGTTGTTTTTAGTCTATGCTTTTATGCTCTTTTATCATGTTTATTTTATTTTGATTGTCTTAACCTGGCTTAATCATTGGTATTTTTACTCACTAGATGCTTACTAATACTTGATTTTATGCTTTCTAAATTATTTTAACCTGCTGCTTTTTACTCGCTGTACCTGTGCTGTTTTTATGTATATTGCTTTAGCATGTATGTATGTATGTATATTTTAATGTTGTGTCCTTGTTGTTGTCTATGTACATGTATGTATATCATCTTAAGCGTGCTAAGCCTATTTAAACCACAGTTATTTTACAAAGTGTCCCATTTAGCTCATTTGATCATTTTGGTAGTGAATGGACTATTTTGTCAATGGGGATGTGCAGTAACAAAATATATGAATAGGTCTGATTTTATAATTCAACATATGATTGTGTCCGGTTTAAAACGTCCAAAAATATATGAATAGTGTGGGTTTCAAATCTCCGTCCGCAGACCTGTACCTAAAAGTATCCTTAGTTTACCACCCCCCCCCCCTCCTTTAGTGAGAATTTTCTTAATATAAGAAAATTGTCTTTGACTAACAGAGTGGTTGACAATTTGAACTGTTATATTTGTGGCTTTGATACTGGTTATTGAAATCTGAGTAAATTGTGTATTGCTTTACCCATTATCACGCCCCTGTTGAAATGCATGTTTAATTAGATTAGATAAGGATAATGTTTGAATGTATAGATATTGAATTTTAGAAGTAAGAAAATACAAGGAGTATAAATTTATAAAAGAAATATCGGTTTAGTTTTAATTTTAATACAGAATATCTGTAAGTGAGAAAAACAGACATTTCAGAACAACTTGTCTGAAGAGGTGGTAAACGCTAAAAATATTATGCAATTTGAAGTTAGACTAGACAAATATTGGGAAAATAAAGAATATGACTATACCAAAGACATCACATTACAAACCAAATCCGGAAGTTACACAAGCTTGAGCAACAAAGAGGAAGAGGTAGATGTGGATAAAGGGGCCAGAGACGCCTCCACTAATGTTCCTACGATATAAACTGGGCATATAAACATAAAATGTGCCTCATCTTCGATACAGTGGTAAAGTGGATTTTTAACAGATTTTTTCGCTATGTTGTAAAATTACTTGTTTACACATTTGTTTTGTTTGTCAATACAGCTAGATATACAAGACACCAATTTTATTAAAAATTACACAAACATAACAATTACTATAGTGGGAGCATGAGTGTCCGAGTAATAAATGTAGTTAGTCATATACTCTATTCGCGTGAGTGTTGACAATGAGTTTGAGTGTCAATGCGGGCAGGGTGTGCTCGACCCTAATTTTAATTAAAAATGATTGTCAGTTTTAATGCCGAAGGTTGGGTGTTTTAGTACTCAGTCTTCTGTACAAAAATGTACTTTGATATAGCTGAATATACGATTGCTTACGTAATTAATATAACTTGTGGTCACCTTTTAATTTTTTATGAATTTTAATATAACGGTGATTAAAGATGGCATTTATTTTCACTGTAACAGTGACGATGAGCGCCATTACGAAAAATTGCATAAAAATGACGCTCTTTAAAATTTAATAAATACAATAATAAAGAAAACATATTGAAAACGTGCAGAACCAAATATCTAGTTAATGCAGTATTCTGAAAACAAGCAACAAACTTACACATATAGACAATTCTTTTTCATTTCTGAACAAGTCGTCCTGGATTTTTTAAACCATCGATTTGTTTTTATTTGGATTACACATGTTAAGAAAATATAAATATCTGCAGAAAGTTAGTATGTTTAATACACACAAAGCACTTTTCTACCACGTGTTGTCTACATAAATACACTGGTATTGAAATGTACGATAAAAAGTTACATATAAGTTACGGTTTACTACGTGTCACATATTAATAGTTGTCATATAACGGAGGTCAATTGTTAATTGTTAGTTATTTTAGTTTTGTTTTAGCCGTCGGTCACTAAACATCACCTATTTGCAGTCGCGAATTAACAATGTAGGTCGCAGGTCACTCACTACACGGCATTTATTGCAGACAAACAGTCACTGTATGCGACAAGTGTTAGCCGTCGATTACTGTAGACCAATCAGTGTAAGAGGTCGATTACTGTAGACCAATCAGTGTAAAACATTGATTACTCTAGGCCAATCAGTGTAAGATGTTGATTACTGTAGACCAATCAGTGTAAGAGGTCGATTACTGTAGGCCAATTAGTGTTAGCCGTCGATTACTGTAGGCCAATCAGTGTAAGACGTCGATTACTGTAGGCCAATCAGTGTAAGACGTTGATTACCGTAGGTCAATCAGTGTAAGACGTTGATTACTGTAGACCAATAAGTGTAAGACGTTGATTACTGTAGGCCAATCAGTGTAAGACGTTGATTACTGTAGACCAATCAGTGTAAGACGTTGATTACTGCAGGCCAATCAGTGTAAGACGTTGATTACTGTAGGCCAATCAGTGTAAGACGTTGATTACCGTAGGCCAATCAGTGTAAGACGTTGATTACTGTAGGCTAATCAGTGTAAGACGTTGATTACCGTAGGCCAATCAGTGTAAGACGTTGATTACTGTAGGCCAATCAGTGTAAGACGTTGATTACTGTAGACCAATCAGTGTAAGACGTTGATTACTGTAGGACAAACAGTGTAAGCCGTTGATTACTGTAGGCCAATCAGTGTAAGACGTCGATTACTGTAGACCAATCAGTGTAAGACGTCGATTACTGTAGGCCAATCAGTGTAAGACGTTGATAACCGTAGGCCAATCAGTGTAAGACGTTGATTACCGTAGGCCAATCAGTGTAAGCTGTCGATTACTGTAGACCAATCAGTGTAAGACGTTGATTACTGTAGGCCAATCAGTGTAAGACGTTGATTACTGTAGGCCAATCAGTGTAAGACGTCGATTACTGTAGGCCAATCAGTGTAAGACGTTGATTACTGTAGGCTAATCAGTGTAAGACGTTGATTACCGTAGTCCAATCAGTGTAAGACGTTGATTACCGTAGGCCAATCAGTGTAAGCTGTCGATTACTGTAGACCAATTAATGTAAGACGTTGATTACTGTAGGCTAATCAGTGTAAGACGTTGATTACCGTAGGCCAAACAGTGTAAGCCGTTGATTACCGAGGCCAATCAGTGTAAGACGTTGATTACTGTAGGCCAATCAGTGTAAGACGTTGATTACTGTAGGCCAATCAGTGTAAGCCGTCGATTACTGTAGACCAATCAGTGTAAGCCGCGTTGATTACTGTAGACCAATTAGTGTAAGCCGTTGATTACTGTAGGCCAATCAGTGTAAGACGTTGATTACTGTAGACCAATTAGTGTAAGCCGTTGATTACTGTAGGCCAATCAGTGTAAGACGTTGATTACTGTAGAGCAATAAGTGTAAGCCGTTGATTACTATAGACCAATCAGTGTAAGACGTTGATTACCGTAGACCGACTAGTGTTGTCCGTCGAGTACTGTAGGCCAGTCAGTGTAAGTCGTTGATTACTGTAAACCAATCTGTGGAATACGTTGATTACCGTAGACCGACTAGTTTAAGCCGTCGATTACTGTAGGCGAATTAGTCTTAGCCATCGATTACTGTAGACCAATTAGTCTTAGCCATCGATAACTGTAAGCTGTCGATTACTGTAGACCAACTAGAGTAAGCCTTCGATTAGTGTAGACTGCATGAATTTGTGCTGACCATAAGAGGAAATAAGCTATTGTCGTAATAGAAAGTGAGCGTCTCAATGGCGTAGTGTTATGGCATTTAGGACGGCCGTACTTTAGTGTTATGGCGGCCGTACTTTGATGCTACGAAGGTCGTACTGTAGTGTCATGGCATCGAGATTCTTGAACCGATTATAGTTCCAGTTGTACATTAGACAACAACATGCATTTGGAACCGGAAAAATTAAACTAGTGAAAATATGTACGCCTTATACTAACAATAATTAGAACAAATACTTTTATGATAATAAAGATGTTTTGCAAGAAGTACAACAAATACCGAATATTAATGGTTGTCTTCCCGAAGCGGCCTTTTAAATGTGACAATATTTTTGTATTGGAAGAATTTGCAAATATCCAAACAGAAGTTATTCATGTAATAACTTGTTAACCTCTGTTTTAATCACAACACGTGCATCCCCTCCCCTGCCTCCGCCTTTTTTCGAACAAAAGGCTGAAATTATTCAAATATATTTACATCTCAAAGCTCATGTACATGAAATTTCGTTATGTTGCAGAAAAGACAATTAAAGAGTTGCTACATGCACCAGTTATATATATTAAAAACATACCTGCTTACTAGCTTTAGCTGACGATCATACACAACTCCCTGCTTACTAGCTTTACCTGACGATCATACACGACTCCCTCAGAGATATTAGTAAACCTGTAATATCTTAATATTTAGGAACGCCTTATGTTTTATATCAACATTGAAAATGTTTGATAGTTAGTCATAATGGTACTTGATATTTAACAGGATGTCAGATTTGTTAAACGGAAACATATTTCTGTCCTTGTTAGTTGAAATAATAATCACTAAGTTTTCATTTTCCCTAACTCAATTGATATTTTTTAAATTGTTTACATAGAAATTGGGTTTTGAAAGCGTTTAAGAAATTTGCACAATATAGCCATCTTGGTTTGTATCTACGTTTTTGCAACTAATAAAATGTCGTATAAGTTTCTGTAATATTTGGGATAAAGATCTTTTCTGTTAACGTGTTATATTGGCATTTTACGTGTCTGTTTTATTAAATAAAGCAACTGTTAACTGTTATTCAACCATTAGCTGTTATCTGTTTTCAAGCATTAGCTGTTATCTGTTTTCTTAAACAATGAAATTGTTTTAACTGTTACAATGAAAATAAAAACATTGTTTGCTGTTAATAGTCACAACACTGTTACCTGTTTTACAGATTTGTTCTCTGGTATCTGTTAATTCATTTTATTCGCCACTGTTTAACGTAATTGAGTATTCCTATGGAGGGAGGAATATACATCAGACCACATACTAGTTACTACGGAAACAATGATTAATATAAGCTTCTGCTGTTAACTGTTTTTTTTTTCATTTTTGACCTCGCTGTTTTCTATTTTCTCATGTAAATTGCTGTTATCTTTATTTTGAATTTGATAATTTGACACACCGGTCATGAGCACACCCGGTCAGGTACACAACGGTCAGTTTCACGGGGTCATGTCCACACTCGGTAAATTCCATACCGGTCAGGTCCACACCTGGTCAGGTCCACACCCTGTCAAGTCCACACCAGTCAAGTCCACACTGTCCACACCGTCAAGTTCTATAACGGTCAGGTCTACACCGGTCAGACAGATCAGGTGTACACCCGGTCAGCGCCACACCGGTTAGGTCCACAACAGTCAGGTATACACTGTCAGATCCACACCTGTCAGTCCACACCGGTCACTCCACACCTTTCAGGTCCACACCGGTAACACCAGTCGTTTCACCCTGGTCAGTTCCTCAACGGTCAACACCGGTCAAGTTCACACTGACAGGTCTACACCAGTAAGGTCTACACCGGTCATGTCGATCCACACCGCTCAGGTCCACATATGGTCACACCGGTCGATAAGGTCCACAACGGTCAGGTCTACACCCGGTGAGGTCCACACTGGTGAGGTCCACATCGTTCGAACCGTTCAGGTCTGCACCGTTCAGGTCCGGTCCGCAACTGGTCAGGTCTACACCAGTCACACGGGTTGTTCCACATCAGCCAGGCCTAAACCGGTTAGGTCCACACCGGTCAGGTTCACACCGGTCAGTCCACACCGTCAGGTCCACACCCGGTCAGGGCCACACAGGTTTGGTCTGCACAAGTCAGGTCTACACCGGTCAGTCCCCACCGGTCAGGTCTACACCGATCAGTCCACACCAGGTCCACACCGGTCGGTCCACACCGTCAGGTCCACACCGGTCAGGGCCACACAGGTTTGGTCCACACCAGTCAGGTCTACACCGGTCAGTCCACACCGGTCAGGTCTACACCGGTCAGTCAATACCGATCAGTCCACACGGTCAGGTCCACACCGGTCAGTCCACACCAGTCAGGTCCACACGGGTCAGATCACACCGGTCTAGATTATAGTATCTAATACTGTCATATTGATAATACACGTATGTTGTATTTTGTTATAATTAGATTGTTTCAATTTTTTCATTTGTACCATTATGTTACGAAATAAACTTTCAACATCTTATAATGCTATCTAACAGGTTTTACAAAATTCTATTAAAATGCTACAACTAAAACATCAGAATATTCAAGTATTTTAATACATGTATTCGTGAATTCAAGTCAAACCTCCACAAACAACTTTTGCCAAAAACGCCCCGACCCCACCATCTTTTCCAAAATCACCAAAATCGGGGTAGCTCCTCTCCGCTGAAGTTTGAAGGGTTAAAAATAAAATACATCATAGAATGAAAATATTGTATCCCCGTTGCCTTGTTAAAGCTGAAAAGTGCTGGAGATAACAAATAATTAATACCGTAAACATGATTTTTTTATTCAACCAATGATTTTTTTTTGTTTTGATAGTTTTTAACGTCACTTTCAGTAATTTTTCAGCTATATCATGGCGTCCAGTTTTTATTGGGGGAGGAAGCTGGAGTACCTTGAGAAAACCCCCGACCAGCGGTAGGAAAACTGGCAATCCTTGTCAATTAAGATTGGAGTTGAGTACACCTTGCCTGCAGTGAGAATTGAACCCGCAATCTAAGTGTTGACAGACCACGTGATCAATAGTAGACGAATTACCTTGACCACTTGGCCACCGAGGCCCATCAACCAATGAAATGCGGCATTAAAATATATTAGTCGTTTTGGTTGAAATTCAAAAAATAGGATATTTAAATAATTGGCAATTTATTGATCATAAGCCTGTCAACAATGTGGCTGCGGGTTCGATTCTCATTGTTGGCAGGGTGTACTCGACTTTGATTTTAATTTGATAAAGGTCCGAAGGTCGAGGGTTTTATTGGGCCTCGGTGGCCGAGTGGTAAATGTAGTTAGCCTATTATTGATCACATGTCTGTCAACACTCAGGTTGGTGGTTCGATCGAGTCTTGAGGTGTAGGACCACCATAGTTTTTTTACTCTTCGGCTATATTAAAATTTGATAATTTTGACTTATCCTAGAAAATTTACCTTTGTTTCAAATTAAGTGACACTTCTGTCCCCTATAAAAATGCACTGGCTGAACATTCTTTCAAAATATCACAATATGTTTCATTGCATATAAGAAAAAACGCTCAACCTGAAGTCCACGTGGTCTAAAAATCTACTTTCACTTTCTATTTCAGTCCAAAAATAGTGCTTGTCCCTAATTGACTCTCAACATTTTTATGTTCATTTAAAACCAATAAAACTTTATCCTCAAGTTTCCTAAAATATTCAGCTTTCCAAAAATACCAAATTTATTCTGGTATCATGTGCGGTTCAAATTCTATATGATGCAAGAGTGAACCTGTCTGTTGGCTAGTACTACTTTTACGTACAACTGGTTCCCGGTATTTGGTGGTCCTTGATGAGTTTTCCTACCGATGGTCGAAGGTCAGAGGTTTGATTGGGCCTCGGTAGCCGAGTGGTTAAGGTAGTTATTCATCTACTATTGATCACGTGTCTGTCAAGATTAATGTTGCAGGTTAAAGCCCCACTGCGGGCAGGGTTTGTTCCACTCCAATTGACAAGGATTGCCAGGTCAGGAGGTTTTCATCTTGTATTAAGGCTTCCTCCCCTTTGCAATTGGACGCCAGGATACAGCTGACAAATTGTTGAAAGCTGCATTTAAACAAAATACAAAATTAGTAAAGAAGTTTCTAAAATAAATAAATAGATTTCAATCATTTAAAAACAGAAAAAATGTGTGTTTTGTACTTAGAACAATTAAATGCGTAAGAACAACGTAACTACAGTATTCAAACAAGTGATATTCTTTCGACAAAAACTATTAGATTTTATTGAGATTCAACAGAAACTAGAAACATCTAAAGAATGTGTGTACGATTCAAGACAGCTAATAAATCAAAGACTAATTCAGATGTGAAACGAACAAAATATGAACAAATAAGCAGATATCCAGAGATATATGGGTAATTTTTTTTTCACACATAACTTCTTTCTAAATTGCTTTGTTAAACAGTATAATGGGGTTCATGTTTTTAAATGTGATGCGTTAGCATGTTTTCATTGGTAGCCAATTTTTAATAATGCTGAATTTTATAGATATTAAATGCTTTGATGTGATAACAACAGATGGCGTCCTACTGGCGTATCGTAATGCTTTGACTTGATAACAACAGATGGCGTCCTACTGACGTATCGTAATGTTTTGATTTGATAACAACAGATGGCGTCCTACTGGCGTATCGTAATGCTTTGATTTGATAACAACAGATGGCGTCCTACTGACGTATCGTAATGTTTTGATTTGATAACAACAGATGGCGTCCTACTGGTGTATCGTAATGCTTTGATTTGATAACAACAGATGGCGTCCTACTGACGTATCGTAATGCTTTGATTTGATCACAACAGATGGCGTCCTACTGACGTATCGTAATGCTTTGATTTGATAAAAACAGATGGCGCCCTTCTGGCGTATCGTAATGTTTTGATTTGATTACAACAGATGGCGTCCTACTAGCGTATCGTAATGTTTTGATTTGATAACAACAGATGGCGTCCCACTGGCGTATCGCAATGCTTTGATTTGATAACAACAGATGGCGTCCCACTGGCGTATCGTAATGCTTTGATTTGATAACAACAGATGGCGTCCCACTGGCGTATCGTAATGCTTTGATTTGATAACAACAGATGGCGTCCTACTGACGTATCGTAATGCTTTGATTTGATAACAACAGATGGCGCCCTTCTGGCGTATCGTTATGCTTTGATTTGATTACAACAGATGGCGTCCTACTGGCGTATCGTAATGTTTTGATTTGATAACAACAGATGGCGTCCTACTGGCGTATCGTAATGCTTTGATTTGATAACAACAGATGGCGTCCCACTGGCGTATCGTAATTCTTTGATTTGATAACAACAGATGTCGCCCTACTGGCGTATCGTAATTCTTTGATTTGATAACAACAGATGGCGTACTACTGGCGTATCGTAATGCTTTGATTTGATAACAACAGATGGCGTCCTACTGGCGTATCGTAATGCTTTGATTTGATAACAACAGATGGCGTCCCACTGGCGTATCGTAATGCTTTGATTTGATAACAACAGATGTGTCCTACTGGCGTATCGTAATGCTTTGATTTGATAACAACAGATGGCGTCCTACTGACGTATCGTAATGCTTTGATTTGATAAAAACAGATGGCGCCCTTCTGGCGTATCGTAATGTTTTGATTTGATTACAACAGATGGCGTCCTACTAGCGTATCGTAATGTTTTGATTTGATAACAACAGATGGCGTACTACTGGCGTATCGCAATGCTTTGATTTGATAACAACAGATGGCGTCCCACTGGCGTATCGTAATGCTTTGATTTGATAACAACAGATGGTGTCCTACTGGCGTATCGTAATGCTTTGATTTGATAACAACAGATGGCGTCCTACTGGCGTATCGTAATGCTTTGATTTGATAACAACAGATGGCGCCCTTCTGGCGTATCGTTATTCTTTGATTTGATTACAACAGATGGCGTCCTACTGGCGTATCGTAATGTTTTGATTTGATAACAACAGATGGCGTCCTACTGGCGTATCGTAATGCTTTGATTTGATAACAACAGATGGCGTCCCACTGGCGTATCGTAATTCTTTGATTTGATAACAACAGATGTCGCCCTACTGGCGTATCGTAATTCTTTGATTTGATAACAACAGATGGCGTACTACTGGCGTATCGTAATGCTTTGATTTGATAACAACAGATGGCGTCCTACTGTCGTATCGTAATGCTTTGATTTGATAACAACAGATGGCGTCCTACTGGCGTATCGTAATGCTTTGATTTGATAACAACAGATGGCGTCCTACTGGCGTATCGCAATGCTTTGATTTGATAACAACAGATGGCGTCCTACTGGCGTATCGCAATGCTTTGATTTGATAACAACAGATGGCGTCCTACTGACATATCGTACTTTATAGATATTAAATGCTTCGATTTGATAACAACAAATGGCGTCCTACTGGCGTATCGTAATGGAGAGGGAACCCTGTTTTGTGTGTCGTAATGATTTCTATTTAAATTGATGCAGCAAATAAAATATATAAAATATAATTTTTAAAAATGTTTCACTTTCTTGTTTTTTCTACAGAACCGAGATTCCTTCTGTAGTATGTTTTGTATATTCCTACGCTTTCCTGCCCAGGTACATTTTAAGGCCTAGATGGTTTCTTGAGTAAGGACAAAATCTTTTTCGTATAATTTAGCATAGGCGGACAAATCCCCCCTGTAAAATTGACAAGGCAGACAAAATCCTTCCAGAGTCTGATTATGATAATGCCGAAAAGTATCGTACATTTGTACTTGTCTAGTTCAATAGTTCTCTACGTGGTACTTGAAATGATGAACGAAACAAAGAAAAAACATGTTTTATTAATTTTTCATTGGGACATAGAGTTGGTAAATAAATAAAACTGTTTGTATAGTTTTTTACAATATATTTATTAATTTAGCATCCTATAAGGCGTCGCCCCGTTTGATCCTTTGAATAATATTTTATTAAATGTAATTAAAGCCATACGCGTTTCATTGTCCACAACATGTACAGGTTAAGCGATATTCGTTTGATCAATGTGAGTCTACAAACACACTAATAGATTGATTGTTTGTTGTTTTACGTCCAGCAAGCAATATAATAATAATAATAAATAATAATTTATTTATTTATTATAGTGTCACATATCAGATTATCAATAAATATTACCAAATTGAATACATACATGTACAACTCACGCATTAAAACAATAATCTTACATAAAACACATTAGATAAAATAGAGAAAAGTAAATCTGATACCCGGCCACTATGACACTTGTTAACAAATCTCTATCGTTAAAATGTAACGTACTGGAAGTGGCTAAAAACGGACGATGAAATAATAATAATGAAATTAATATATTTAGAAAAAGATATATATATACATAATAAGTGAATAGTAAATAAAATAAATTTTAAAAATTCACAAGAACGAAAACTAAATGATTAGGAAGAACTAATTATCATATTAAAATTACAATTAAATCGCATTAATGAAAAAAATTAGAATAATATAAATAATAGAAATAATAAAATTAGAAACTAAAGGTATACAAAAAACAATAAAAATTTAAAAAAATCATCTGACTAATAAGGCACGACGTCTCTTTATTATATTGAATATTAAAATACCAAGGCTATACTGCATTTCACACTTGTGTAAAATAAAAGTAAATTTCTCAATATATGACATAAAAGCAAATGTAGGTTCGATAATCACAGCTTGCTCGATCAAAGTTGATTTATGGTCACTATTTACATCACAGTTTATCAAAAATGGACTTCATCCTTTATTTCATTACGACAGAACGGACAAGTTCTTTGACATAAGGACGTAGGAGGATTATTATAACATCCCGTTTCAACGGCTGGCCGTAAAGTCCCACATCTAACCTTTGCTATACAACTTCGGAGGTGGCGCGGTAAAGAGTTAATCACATAATGTTCAGGAATAAGGTCCTTTTTAACACGTCTATAAAGTCTAAGTTTATTTCCATTCATGTTGTTATTGTCATTCCAAAGTTTGGTGAACCAAGATTGTTCTTCAACATTGTTCATTATGATCTATTTTCCATAAGTCCACTTGACAACACACGTTCGAGAAAATAGTCATTTACCATCTTGACAACCAAAGCGTCCCAAGATCGACGTTTTCATTTAGACCAAACATTACTTCAAGTATCACTTCAAGTCTATGTTTATAAATGCAAGACGTCCATCCTGGTTCACCGTGTGCTGCGATTTTACTTATGTTTTTCTGTAGACCAAGAAATAGTTTTGCTGCTCTGTTTTGTACTTTGTTAATCAATTTGCTCGGATAGTCCCCATATAGACGCACCATATAATAAAATAGGCTGCACAAGACTTTCATAGAGCTTAGTAAAGACATGATAGTCCATACCACCACAACTGTCAAATTTCGTAGTCAGATATCATAACGCACGACTAGCTGATTTTGACAGTTCTGTAATTGCTTTATCTCATGTTACATGTTCGTTGAACCATACGCCAAGATATTTATAGGAATCAACATAACTGACAGTTTTATCGCCACAATTGAAACAAGACCTGAAGACGGAGATAGTTCAGTAGAAACGGGTCTAAAGTATACAATCTGACTTATCACAGTTTATACTAAGGCGCCATTTATAATACCAATTATGCACACAATTGAGCATACATTGTAAGTCATGTTCTGATGGCACAAGTAAAACAATATCATCTGCATAAAGCAAAATGCTAACATTAACACTATCAACATCAATACTCTTGTTCAGTGCCTTTATATCTGTAGCCAGATCATGTATATAAATTGCATAAATCTTGTTTTACCCCACTATAAACAGGAAACATAGACTGATGTAAGTTTGTTATTGACATGAATACTACAAGTAATATTCAGGACGGCAAACACATTAATTAAATGTAATCAATCAAGCACTGCAGACGAGACAAACGATTATATAACTATAAGACTGTTCGGTTGGACATTATTAAAAATGTATCTTAAAAAATCACTTTCTGGAGGGATTTTGTCCGTCTTGTATTTGTACATCGTCTAACTATGCTAATTATACGGAAGCGATTTTGTCCGTGTGTGTGTGGGGGGGGGGGGGGCGGTTGATTGTCCTACACTCGGATATCTGTAACTGTTTTTGTGTTGTAGTCTGGTTTTCCAGCAGTTATAAAAGACATCAGGTAGGCAACAATCATAGTTACCGACATCAGGTAGGCAACTATTATTTTGCCGAAATCAGGCAGGCAACTATTGCACTTGTTGACATCAGATAGGCAAATATTAAACTTGCTGACATCAGTTAGGCAACTATTTTTCTTGTTAAAATCAGGTAGGCAGCTATTATTCTTGTCAAAATCAGGTAGGTAACTATTGCATTTGTAGACATCAGGTAGGCAACTATTATACTTGCCGACATCAGGTACACTACACCTTCCAATTTGGGATAAGTAATTATTACACTTGTCGACAGCGGGTAAGTAACTATAACACTTGTCATCGACAGGAAACTATTGCACTTGTCGACATCAGGTAGGCAACCTTTATAGTTGCTGAAATCAGTTAGGTATCTATTATTCTTGTCAAAGTCAGTTATCAAACTATTGCATTTGTAGACATCAGGTAGGCAACTTTTATAATTGCCGACATCAGGCAGGCAACTATTGAACTTTTCGACATCAGGTAGGCATCTATTATACTTGCCGACATAAGGTACTTGCCGATATCATAATGTCTTTTTCAGGTAAGTAATTATTACACTTATCGACATCGTGTAGGTAACTATTACATTTTTTTACATCAGGTAACTATTACACATCTCCACATCGGAAGCAAACAATTATAACTATATCGGGTAATTAACTCTTACACTTGTCGATATCAAGTAAGGAACCATTACATTTGTCGACATCAGGTAGATAACTAACACACTTGTCAACATGTAAATGATTACACCTCTCGACATCAGCTAGGTAGCTAACTAAAACACTTGTCGACATCGTGTAGGTAACTTTTATACTTGTCGACATCATATAGGTAACTAATACACTTGTCGGCATCGTGTAGGTAACTATGGTAACGTATTTAGGACATTTACTTGTTGTTTTCGACATAATTCAGCATTTTTATCTCGCCATATCCACATCTTCCGCAAGAACTGGGGTTTTAAATATTCGATAAAAGGCATTAATGTGTCTTTGTCGATATAATTTATGTCGCAATGATGAAATTCATTAATTTTATGTTGATATGAGTTTTATTAATTTTTATTATATGCTTATGAAACAAATCGACATTTTTAGGTCGATATATTTTATATTGAATTGTTATAGAACATGTAAAGATGTCGATAAGAAAGATATCCTCAGCACGCGAAATGAATCTCGACAGCGACTAAGCTTAATACGGGTGGTTTTTCTTCAACGTTTTTTTACTTAGTATCCCGGAGTGTTTTGGTCTGTGATGGAGTTTTAGGAATTGTGGCTCTTTAAGGTGCTCGAGCTTTTGTTCGCTTTTTCCTTTCCAGCGACATTTTTCTTCTTGTGTTCAGAGGGACCTCGGCGGCCGAGTGGTTAAGGTGATTCATCTACTATTAATCACGTTGTCTGTCAACACTGAGATTGCGGGTTCGATTCTCACTGCAGGCAGGGTGTACTTGACTCCAATCTTAATTGACAAGGATTGCCAGTTTTTCTACTGCAGATCGGGGGTTTTCTCCGGGTACTCCGGATTCCTCCCCAATGAACCCTGGATGCCATGATACAGCTAAATTAATACTGAAAGTGGCGTTAAACCCCATTCTTGTATTCAGCAAATCCCA
This sequence comes from Limnoperna fortunei, assembly GCA_944474755.1. NCBI lineage: Eukaryota > Metazoa > Mollusca > Bivalvia > Mytilida > Modiolidae > Limnoperna > Limnoperna fortunei. Next base: position 48,529,547 of record OX104125.1, read on the forward strand.
TCTTAATCGGGCTGGCCCAGGCGGAAGATCTGGTACTGCACTGTAACCAGAGCCAGGTTCAAGCTTCAGCGGGATAGCCTCAAAATTATATTTTATTTATTAGGGTTACGGGACGGTGGGCTTTGTACAGCGGTAAAAAAAACATTAACATGTGCATTCTGCATGCCGAGAGTTTTCTCAAGAAACTCCCTGACGAGTATATTTGTCGTTTTTTGGAACTCTCTAACATCAGAGTGGCATTTTATTCCGCAAATAATTAAATTAAACTTACGTCCCCATAACTCAAGCTTGATCCTTTTGTTGTGTTCAGCTTCTAGTTGTGCTTCTAAGTTGAGCATCAGCTTGTTGTAAAGGTACTTACATTCTTCATTAAAGAATTCAACCTGTTTTTGACTACGTCTACTCGTTTGATGAACTCACTATGCTAAAACTTTATTACTACAATTTCAGTTTTTATGTGACTGTGGAGGCGTTTAAAACATGCAACAATATCTTTAAAGTCTTTACACTCGTATTTTGATCTTTCTGTTGACATTTCAATTGATTGTTTATGTTTATGTTTACAAAATCTCTGTGCTGCGGCGGTGGGGGCGGTGGGAACAAAACAAAACATTCCTGGTCTGTATTTATTTTGGCATAAAGTCTTATCTAGCTTCCTAAACTCACAAAATTTCATATTATTGTGCAGTCTACCGTTAAAATAGTTATATCCGGTCACGCTTTTAGGCAGTAGTTAGTAGAAAATTAGGATTGATGTTTGCCACCAGTAATACCATCATGGCTATCATCCGGAAGTTACTCAATCACGCTTACCTACAGTATGAACCGGTCCTCGATCACACTTACCTGAAGTTCACTCTACAAGCACACAGACGTTTCTCTACAACTGTGCACAACCGTGTCTTCACATTGAACACAGCCTTGCCTAACTACACGAAGCGCAATGTTTAACAACCGAAGCCCCCAAGTAATGTTCAGGCATAAAACATTTTTTACTGAATATTGTTATGCATTTTGCGAAATAGATAGGTTTCGTATCTATAGTTATTAAATTATTATGTTGTACAAATCTTGTAAATTCTTAATAGTAATTTTGAAAAACGAGAATCGAATGTACCGACGAGCAATAAAAAACGGTAAGTCAAGGACAGACAAAACCATGGTTACACACATTGGTGGGACATAAAACAAAACAAACAGACACACCAAAAACAAAAGATTGAACGCCACTGAAAACCATGGGTGAGTTCATGTACTCCGAAGGTTCAGCAAATTATGCCTCATACGTGGCACCTGTCGTAACACTCAGGTTAAAATCGAATAATTAGTCATATACCCGGGGTAGTCATATTCCAGTAAGAAGGAGGTTAAGTGTTTACGATAACCAGAACAAATATATGGTCTTTTGTGAAACGGATTTACGATAACAGTCAACTGAGTCATTATGGCGGCCGTAAAACTTTCTAAGTGAGTACATCGAATTTGTTAAATGTACCTGTACAATATATTTATGTTTATTGAAAACAAACTAATTTTCTGCTGGTTGTTTTAGTTGAAAGTATCGTAATACGTCATGGGGGAATCTTATTTCCAAACACGCCTCTCCCAAATCTCCATAGTTTATTCTTTTTAGCAGATTGCTCTTAATCCATAATAAAGACGAGCGAACCGAATGAACTAAATTATACATTAGGGCTGGTATAAATCATGCAAATTAAGACATCTCCCGTTGATTACAAATTTTTTCTGCTTTCGTGACGTTCTATTGTATTCAAGCAAACCGCGAGACTTTACCAGAGTAAACTGCAAAGGACATTACCGAAGGGTTTAGAACTAACAACATTCGACTGCTCCTAGATAATAATTAAGTTCAAAACCAAAACGGAACAAAAACAAGCTAAAAACAAACAAATAAACAATAAAAACGTCGTTTTTTAAAACGCTGATAACATGTGAAAAATAATTGTTGATTTTAATTTGCGCCTTTCTAAAACAATGATTTTGCGTACGTTAAAAAGAAATAACAGCGCGGATGTCATTACTTTATAGGGGTCTCGGTGGCCGAGTGGTTAAGGTAGTTCGTCTACTATTGATCACGCGGTCTGTCAACACTGAGATTGCGGGTTCGATTCTGACTGCAGGTAGGGTGTACTCGACTCCAATCTTAATTGACAAGGATTGCCATTTTCCCGACCGCAGGTCGGGGGTTCTCTCCGGGTACTCCGGCTTCCTCCCCAATAAAAACTGGACGCCATGATATAGCTGAAAAAATGCTGAAAGTGGCGTTAAAACACCATTCAAACAAACAGACATTACTTTATATTAAATAACTTACAGATGCATTATGTCGTTATTTTTTGTCACAATACACTGACTCGTTTATTTGTAATCAATCATTACATTTAATTAGAAACAAAATTCATATATTCATTTTAACCACCAGTGTGCAGAAATGTGCAGATCCATTTTTGTGATTAAACCTGATATCGCGCTGACCTACGTACAGCAGAAAACTACTGATCCTTTTTAGTTAAGTCAGACTCGTACGGAAGCCTACGGAAGCCCATTAGTGCCAGGGTGGTGTTTTATTTTGTCTAAAATATTATTACTACTTAGCTAACTCGTTATAACAACTTACTAGCTGTAACTCGTAATATCGAGTTATTTAAGTCGTAATAACGAGTTAGCTAAGTCGTTATAACGAGTTAGCTATGTCGTTAAAACGAGTTACTAAGTCGTTATAACGAATTAGCTACGTCGTTATAACGAGTTACCTATGTCGTGACAACAAATCAGCTAATTCGTTATAACGAGCTCTGTACAATATTGATTTTGCAGAGTTGAACTTCGATATCCAGTAATAGTGTCGTTGTTAAATTTGATAGTGACTGTGCATGCCTGTATAAGTACACTTTCACCACGGATAGTTTTTACCCGGAAAAGATAACCATTAAAGACTTAGTATCTGTAAAAAATGTTATTTTATCCATTTCATTTTTGCAGTTGCAATAACTGCACATTTGTATAATACCCATTTCAAGAATAATCAGCACCGTTTGTTGTAGCCCTTTTTAACCACTTAAACAACAATACTTAATTACTTGTGATTTTAAAAATGTTGGCATTCCGGGAATACACCACTTTAAGAATGCTAGAACCATAGATGCATAGATGCATTTTGTATTCCAAACATGTGTTTTTATAAATTTTAATACAAAATAAAATTTTAAAAATAAGCAAGAGACGCGTGATGCACTATTAAGTCATTTGAAAATACGAAAACGTAATTTTATTGTAATGATTGTTACTATGTGTCATCTACCTGTAGCTACCTGAGGTATAAAGGTGCACTAATAAGAGACGTTAATTGTATAATATGTTAATTACAATCACCACATGTAATAGAAGAAAACGTATCCCTTTGAAGTGATTTTATTACAGTGTAAATTTTATAACAACTTGATTATGAATAATTACTCTAATTTCGAAGTAAGCATGTCATAAGGTCAGCATCATATTAAGTTTATGAAAAGGTGGAGATACATGTATTTTTCTAGATACATCGTAAACTACTGTTAGTAAAGACAAAGAAAAACATCTTTATATATTTCATCGTTTTGATAAAATGTTATTAGACATACGAGTAAACCTTGTGGATAAATGTTATAATTTTAAATCAATTCGGATGCAAACGGTCATATTCAAAGTTCGAATAAATATATGAAGTTGTCGTTTAATTAAAATTAACATAGGTAATTATGAAAAAAAATCATATTTTTTAACAAACATAATACACTAGTCCCGCTTGTTACATGCATATGCAAAACCCGCGTTCCTAAAACAAAATAAAATTATAAAAAAGGTATAAAATCAATTTGAAATAGGAATGTCTTGTGCATGCAGTTACGCACAAAAGTTACATTAATGTAACTCCTTTGAACATTGTTTTATCTCGACGGAGCTACATTACTTAAGCTATTGTACACAAGTTTAGCAGTTACTGTTTTTGTATCTGTAGCATGTGATATGAATATCACATCTCCTGTTCAGTATACTTGTTTATTACTTGTATCATTTAAAGTGCAGACTCGGTTAAACAGCTCATGGGATAGCTGGTGTTCTTTTCTTATAAACTATATGGACTTTAAATAAAACTTTTCTGTATGTTCCAATGTATTCGTATCGAAGAATATTTATTTATTTATTTATTTATTTATTTATTTATTTATTTATTTATTTATTTTAACTTTTTAACTGACGATTAAATTACAGTTATAATATTTAAAAAAATCAGATCCTCTTTAATGCAATATTGTATCAACTTGTAGGCATTTTGTTAAGGTCAATGATTCATTAAACGTATTTAAAAACTATTAATGCACAGTTATTATGCTTAGAGCAGAAAGATTATTTAATGTTGCAGTTAATTAAACGTAAATAACGATGTACATGTAAAAGCAAATAGCCCAAGCACTATACGATGTACGATATTACAACAGGAAAACCATACGGCGAACGATAACACAGACGATAAACCATATGATGTACGATAAACCAGACGATATACGCTAACATAAACGGAAAACCATGCGATAAACGATAGAACAAAATATTCACCATACGATGCACGCTGGAGAAAACGATGCACGATATACTATACGTTATATATATTTCTATTTCGGGTAGAATGGGCTTTTACCTAAGTTAGTACATGTACATATAAATTATAAATAACTTGTTTGGTCAGTTTTGAAGTTGTTTGGTCAGTTCTAAAGTTAAGTGCGGGTAGAATGCACGCTTTTACACTGCACTGCACGATTTGCATAATATGGGCGGACGCGGACTGATATATATAGTGTTGACGGGTATTACGGGTATCGACGCTTGCATTAACCCTAAAGAAACGGGTGTTTTTTCTTTGCATACTATGTCACACGGAGAAGATTTTAGTGAATTCTACAGAATTATCAACAGAAGCGGCTATAAAACAATTTACTGCTACGCTGAACGAAGCTTTGGAACGACAGAAAACCACAATAATTCAACATTTTGAAGATAGTTTGAATGTTCCACATCTCGAAAAGCTACCGGTGTAGATGGTTATGATTATGTTTTTAAGAAAGAGGGAAATTAAATTCAATATGGCTTTAACGGTGAAAGGTTGCACAAGTAATCTATGTTGGAAAGTTGTTTGAAGTTTGGCAAGTTGGAAGACGCTTTTGATTTGATCACTGCAGAGAAAGAAGTTATTCGGAAGAGAAATAAGATATTGAAGATTGCAGACAAGCACGGGTGGGACACCGTAAAGAGTACTTGGACAGTCCTTTGGCGGACAACAAAGAAGATGCAGCAGACCTACGTGCCGCTATTTCTTGGTAAAGAGATATAAAAATAAATTGGGGCTATTATACATAGTAATAATAAGAACAACATATTTGTTATTTGAATATACACTTTTCATTCTGCAAATATATTATTTTTTGTTAATTGTGTAACGTCATGTCTTCGGTAGTGAGCAAAATAGTTTACTTGCGGTCCTACGGTTCTTATAAGTACTTTATTTTATTCCTAATATATATTTAGAATTAGCTAGTTGTTCTTTTATAGATTGAAAAACATTTTGGTATGTATAAAATAGGTTTATTCGTTTATTATATGCGATATGTAATTTATATTGTTAGTACTGTTAATAATAATCATTATTAATAGAATTATTAAACAAATTAAAAAACAAACAAACAGAAAAAAAACTTTCGCAAATACGTTTACCTGTAAAATAAATAAATATACAAGATTTGCATGTATATGTTGTATTTCTATCCAGTTTATTGAAGTACTAATTATGTTTTTAAGAGCTTATTGCAATAGGACCTTTAAGTATTATGACAGAGTTCGGCCTACTGAATCATCAGGATTCTCGCAAAATTCGTCTGTTAGGAGAGGAAATTTTAATCCGGAAGTTTTTTTCGTGGCTTTGGCCAATACAGCGATCGGATATCCAAGGAAGAAACCAGAAAACACCAGAATTCTTTAAATGCTTCTACTGTAATCAACCGGGTCATTTCGCCAGTGCCTGTCTTCAAAGGGGATCACTCCTTGCAGCTAGTTCAATCTCATCAGTTCCAAAAGACCTCACAAAAGATCAGTGAACCAGACACAGCAGATATAGTTGAACATTCAACTCCTAGTACGTCTAGTATAAACATTGACAGCTTTCAAAGTAGTTCAATAATGTTAAGTGTTAAAAGCAATTTAAAGAAACATGTTAGTTTATGGAAAAATAATTTGCATTGCAATACATTTATTTTGAATGTTATCAATTTCGGTGACCGGATTCCTTTTCATACCACACCTACGTCTGCGTTTTTGCGTAATAATAAATCTGCACTTCAACATTCGGATTTTGTTGTACAAGCTATTAATGAACTATTGCAGAAAAATTGTATCAATGAAGTAGATTGTCCTTTTGTTGTAAATCCATTAACAGTACCGGTTAATTGCTCCGGAAAGAAAAGGTTAGTTTTGGATCTTCGTCATATAAACGAATTTGTTGACAAGATGAAAGTTAAATTTGAAGGTGTAAAAGAAGATAAAACTTTTGTGACTTCTAATTGTTATGCATTTAGGTTTGATTTAACATCCGGGTATCACCATAATGATATTCATCCTGATGATCAAAAATTTCTAGGATTTTCTTGGATATTTGGTAACACACAATTCAAGAATTATGCCACCGATTCAAGATTTTCTAGTATTATTAAACAGTTACCTAATTACGTATAATTTTCCAAATCAGAAAATACAATCAAGAAATACAAATGCTATTTTAAAAAATGTAAGACTTGGTGCAATTCTAATTCATTACAGTGTTTGCAACCTACAGAAACCACTGTGTCACTTTATATTGGTAGTCTTATTCAGAGTAAATGCAGTGAAGCAGTCTTATTATCCAATTTTTATGCTGTCAAATGGTTTCATGATTTTCAGTTTAAGATAAATCCTTGTTCTAATAAATTTTTGAATCTAATTTAAGAAGTTGGAATCTTGGCATTTAATTCTTAACAACTCCTTTTTTTCGAAATAACTGCGAGCAACTAAGCCCAGATATTTGTTTTGTCTATCACGCCATTCGCCATGGAGTAGAAATAATTGAAATTCGGACGATTTTAAGAGGGAGAATTTTAACGGTACCATATACATGTACGAACGATATACTGTGAAATGAGCATTGCTTTAGTTCTGAAAATCGATCGAACTGTAAGTGATCATGATGCAACTTCTGTAACAATTAAAGCTGCTATTAGTTTTGAGAAAACTTATAAACGAGAGGTCTGGCTTTATAAGCATGGCGATTTTAACCAACTTAATACTGAAATATCTAGAATCGACTGGGAAAATTTTCTTAGCGGAGAAAGGGACATCAATAAAATGACTGAAAACTTTACTAACAAATTCCTGTCCCTAGCAAGAAAATGTATTCCTACAAAAGTTGTAACAATTAGACCAAATGATAAACCTTGGTTTAATTCTAAAATAAGAAAAGAAATAAGAATAAGAGATAGGCTGCATAAATTAATGAAGAAAAAGCATACTACAACGGCTATTGAAAAGTTCAAAACGCAAAGAAATAAAGTTAATAACATGATAAAATATGCACGTGAACAGTTCTTTCTAAATGCAAATAATCTTCTTGATGAGAATAAAAAGAACAACCCGAAAACCTACTGGAAACTAGTTAAATTTCTTAGTAATGGATATAAATCAAGTACGATCCCCCCTCTCATTGAAAATGTAAGTGGTAATCTAGTCATGTCCGACAAAGAAAAAAGTAATGTCTTAAATAATTTCTTTTCGTCCATATCTGATATTCAAAATGCCGAAAATACTGTCCCTGATTTCGAAACTCGTACTGATAAAAAAATTGATATTGACTTTATTACATCTGATGAAATAAAAGACGTATTACAGAGTCTGCCTCTTGGTAAAGCCGTCGGTGAAGACCGTATAAGCCATCATTTACTGAAATTTACGGCCGCGAGTATATGTATACCGTTACAAATAATATTTAATCTCTCACTTTTTCACGCTGAATTCCCTACAAAATGGAAATTGGCCATAGTTATTCCGCTTTTCAAGAAAGGGGAAAAATCCGATCCAACTAATTACCGACCAATAAGTTTATTAAGCTGTCTTGGAAAAGTTTTTGAGAGAGTGATCTACAAATACATATACAACTTTCTACTAGAAAATTCCCTTTTATACAAATACCAATCAGGATTCATGCAAAAACATTCTACTGTTCATCAGCTCATAGAAATATACCATAATATTTGTATAGCATTGGAAAATAGAAAAGTTGTCTGTTCAATTTTTTGTGATATTTCTAAAGCGTTTGATCGTGTTTGGCATAAAGGACTAACTAAAAAAATTAAAGCATATGGAATTTCGGGAAAACTACTAATATGGCTTGAAAATTACCTCAGTAATAGAGAACAGAAAGTATGTATTGGTAATTCTTACTCAGATGTTGGCAATATCAAAAGGGGGGGGGTACCTCAGGGATCAGTATTAGGTCCCCTATTGTTTTTAATATATATAAATGATATTGCTGATACAACTGACAGTTTGACAAGATTATTTACCGATGACACATCTTTATTATGTTCCTCTAATAACATTCCTGATACTGAAACTATTCTTAACTCTGACCTTTGTAAAATACAACTTTGGTCTGAAAAATGGCTTGTTAGCTTTAATCACAGTAAAACAGAGTGCGTAGTACTAGTATTTACAACTCAAGGAATAACCAACAATCTAAATGTTATTTTCAACACGAACATCTTGGTGTCACGTTTTCTTCAAACTGTAAATGGACTAATCATATACAGAACATAATTAATAGCGCATCAGCTAGATTATGTGTGCTAAGAAAATTTAAATTTAGTCTAAGTAGATCAAACCTTGAAAAGATTTATTTTACTTATATTCTCCCCATCTTAGAATATTCTTGTGAGCTTTGGGATGGCTGTTCTGTTCAAGATAAAAAAAAACTTGAACAAGTTCATAACGAAGCTGCAAGAATAATAACTGGTCTTCCAAAATTTGCGAGTATTGAATCGTTATATTTTGAAACGGGATGGGAAACGCTTCAATCTAGGAGAGAAAGAAGGAAATTGAATTTGTTTCACCAAATTAAATATAATAACTGCCCTTCATATTTGAGTGATTGTTTATACCGCTTTTATAGGGAAAACGTCAGGAATTTAAGAACGCAGAATCAATTTCAAGTACCTAGACAGAGATTACAGCCATATACTACTCTTTTTTTCCCTCAACTATTCAACGGTGGAATCACTTAAACGAATCTTTAAGAAACACAGAACCATACCAAATATTCAAAAGACTATTATTAAAAGAAAAAGATCTTGTGAAACCTCCAAATTTTTATCTGGCTGATAATAGATTACTAAATATATTACATACTAAACTTAGACATAGATCAAGCAACCTCAATGCAGACCTCTTTCGGGTAAACTTAATTGATTATTCAAGTTGTAACTGCGGTCATATATTTGAGGATTCGATTCATTTTTTTATTGAATGTCCTTTGTACATTGGTCCCCGCACGGAGTTATTTAGAAAACTAAATTTTGTTGATATTAAAATTTGAAATCTTACTTTTTGGTAGCGAGACTTTGAACTATGATAACAACTTAAAGCTTTTTCTAGCAGTGCAGCAATTTATCAAACAAACAAAACGATTTACTTAATTGATCATAATTTTAACTTTATTGTAGATTCCTTTCTGCTTCTCTCTCTTTCCGCTTTATTTGTATCATCTCTCCTTATATGGTTCAATGTTAATGTTAAACATGACCCCATCCCCCCTTTTACTGTTTTTTTTAAATTTTATTGTAATTAAGGTCTTTCCCACTACAGTGGAAAGACCTTCTTGTCTTTCTTATGATTATTATTATTATTATTATTAAGGTCTTTCCCCTTTTCCAAGGGAAAGACCTTCTTGTCTTTCTTATGATTATTATTAAGGTCTTTCCCCCTTTGCAAGGGAAAGACCTTCTTGTCTTTCTTATGATTATTATTATTATTATTATTATTATTATTATTATTTTTCTTCTTCCGCGGAGGTTTGCCAAAAAGTGTCTTGACGTATCATTTCGATACTTGGTAACATCAATCGGTCATATCCGGAGATGACATGGCTCATGCTTTTAGACCGATCTATTTTTAGTAACAGAGTTATCTGCCCGAACACGAAAACCCTTGTTAGCAGATAAACTCAGAAACCGTAACCGATTCTTAAAATCTGAAGTGTAAAAAATGTCGCTGGACCTATGGCAATGATTTGTCATGCAAAATTTTTTTTTCCAATCAACTTCCTGTTTACGCGTTTTTGACCTGAAAAATGTCACAACGCGTCAAAATTTTTTTCTCAAAAACCGTAAGTCCTAGAGACTTGGGACCACCACCATTGATCCTAAGTGACATATGTTACATTTAAAAATGTCAAGGTCAAAGGTCAAAAGTCAAGGTCAAAGGTCACCATAGGTCTTGTTAGCACTATATCTCACAAACCATACAAGATAAAAGCAGACAATAAATGGGGAAAATACTCCTCTTATTGAGACCTTCATTTGATACATTTGACCGGAAGCTGTGCGATGAACCGTTTTCGAGTTACTGCCCTTGACGCGTTTCGGTTAATCGGCTTTTTGGTTAAAACTTGAAAACGGTTAGAGATAATATAGTAAACATATAGGTTAAACATGATCAGTAGGAAAAGAGCTTCAATTTGAGCCAAAGGTCAAAGGTCATAGGTCAAGGTCATACCATAGCAACAAGGTGACCGTTATAAAAAGTCCTTAGCAACCATATATTTTTAGATTCAGAATGATGTACTTTACTGAAATATTTCATTTCATGACCGGAATTTGCCTTTTGTCCCTAGCAACCGAATGAAAGTCCTTAACAACCATATATTTTTTGGCTCGGGACCACTTTCTTTACTCAAATAACTCATTTTTATGACTGGAAGTGACATTTTGTGCTGTAGCAAGACACAAAACCCATAGCATCACCTAACTTTTCTAACTTTAGAGGAACAGTGGGAAAGACCTTCTCATTTGTTCTCAGAACAAATGGCAGTTTAATTATTATTATTTTTCTTCTTCCGCGGAGGTTTGCCAAAAAGTGTCTGGACGTATCATTCCGTTACTTGGTAACATCAATCGGTCATATCCGGAGATGACATGGCTCATGCTTTTAGACCGATCTATTTTTAGTAACAGAGTTATCTGCCCCAACACGAAAACCCTTGTTAGCAGATAAACTCAGAAACTATAATATTTAGAGAAAAACTGAAAAGTGAGAAATGTTAAAGGACTTTTGAGACAACTTTGTGCCATAATTTGGCCAAAAAATTTTGTCGAGCGAAGGCGAGCGGTATACCTTGAATGTTTCAATCACTCCGGTCATCACCTAAACTCACAAACCGGAAGTCGAAAAGACCTTGGGTCTTCACCATTTGTTGTTCTGTGATATTACCTTAAAGAAAATCTCAAGGTCAAAGTTCAGATATGACCTCGACCTTAGGCCTCCAATCTTGTTATCATAACAACTCGAAAACTGTAAAAGATAGAAGCAGACAATAAATTGGAAAAATACTCCTCTCATTGAGACCTACATTTGGTCTTTATGTCAAAAATTGTTCAATGAACCGTTTAGGAGTTATTGCCCTTGACAGGTTTCGGCTAAATTTTGTTTTCAATATAACTCAAAAACCATAAAAAATTGAAGCAAACAATATATCAGAAAAATGTTTCTCTCATTGAGATCTACATTTGATATAAATAGTTGAAAACTGTGCGACAAACCGTTTTCGAGGTTATGGCCCTTGACAGGTTTCGGCTAAATTTTGTTTTCAATATAACTCAAAAACCATAAAAAATTGAAGCAAACAATATATCAGAAAAATGTTTCTCTCATTGAGATCTACATTTGATACAAATAATTGAAAACTGTTCGACAAACCGTTTAAGAGTTATGGCCCTTGATACATGTAGGTTTCAGCTAAATTTTGTTTTCAATATAACTCAAAAACCATAAAAAATTGAAGCAAACAATATATCAGAAAAATGTTTCTCTCATTGAGATCTACATTTGATATAAATAGTTGAAAACTGTGCGACAAACCGTTTTCGAGGTTATGGCCCTTGACAGGTTTCGGCTAAATTTTGTTTTCAATATAACTCAAAAACCACAAAAAATTGAAGCAGACAATATATCAGAAAAATGTTCCTCTCACCGAGATCTACGTTTGATATATAGTCGAAAACTGTGCGACAAACCGTTTTCCAGGTTATGGCCCTTGACAGGTTTCGGCTAAATTTTGTTTTCAATATAACTCAAAAACCATAAAAAATTGAAGCAGACAATATATCAGAAAAATGTTCCTCTCACTGAGATCTACGTTTGATATATAGTGTCGAAAACTGCGACGAACCGTTTTCCAGGTTATGGCCCTTGACACGTATCGGCTAAATTTTGTTGAGACCTTCATTTGGTACATTTGACCCGAAGCTGTGCGATGAACTGTTTTCGAGTTACAGCCCTTGACGTGTTTGGGTTAATCGGTTTTTTGGTTAAAACTTGAAAACGGTTAGAAATAATATAGTTAACATGGTCATATGTCGTGCACGAAGAATCTGCCTAGCTTTTTGACCAATCGTACATCACTGACCAAAGCTCATGAATATTAAGGAAAACATACATAACGATAAAAAAAATACACATCTTTGCTGCAATTAATCAGACCTGTCCAGACACTAAGAAGTGTTACAATATATAAAACGTAACACATAACCAGTATCTAGAGAGTATCTTATATCTTCGAGCTCATTTGACATGGACCTGATAAGCCTTGTCGAGCGAAAAAAAACCAACTTAGAATTAATATGTATCAAGATATTAGTACTTTTTGGCTTAGAAAGGGGTAATCATATGAGACTTAAAATTTTTCAATGATGGACATTTCAAAATGGCTTAAACACTAATTTCAAATTTTAAGTACATACTAAATGTACTTTTTGTAACATAAAAAACTAACTTTTGGCAAAAATTGATAAAATAATGAACATTGAGCGAGTTCCTACAATGCGTAATTATGTGTCTAGTGAAGAAAACATGCACTTTGTTACAAAATTGCTGTATTAAACAAAAATTGATAAAATAATGAACATTGAGTGAGTTCCTACAATGCGTAATTATGTGTCGAGTGAAAAAAACATGCACTTTGTTACAAAATTGCTGTAATAAACCAAATGTGATAATTATTAAAATGATTGAAATGATGTTAACTTGCACATTTATACAGAAATTAGCAATTTAAGTGCAATTACTTTAAAAATGGTACACTATATTCGTAGATTTTCATGAAAAAATATTCCACACTGTGACAATAGCCTAAATCGACACATTTTAAACCAATGCTAAAACAAAACCTTGTGATTTCGACAAGTTTCCCTCTTTTCCTTATTGTTTAATTATTAAATTTAAAATATTTAAAGCTGTTGTGTCCCATTTTAGTGTAATTCTCCATTAAAAATGAGTACAAAGTTATTTCTGAATCATAATAATAATATTGTATGGAGACAATCAATTAAAAATACCAAGATGTATGACAAAATAAGTTTGCATAAAATGTTATGTAGTTTGGCCTACTTTCATAGTGTACATTTATTCATATACATGACCAAAACACTAAATTTAATCAACTTACTTTGTTAGGTAAAAAGAAGATACTTTCCGTTTAGAATGTGGATTTCAGTCTAAAAACGTATTTCCTCAAAGTATACGAGTCAATAAATCCTTCAAATCCCAGATTGAAGCACATGACCACCCCTCCCCCTTATTTGTAAATTTCGTCAGCTGTGATGTCCATTTCAGTTATCGTCAGTGAATCATAGTGTAAATCGTTTCTCAATAAGTTGTTCTAACTATCCGAACTGCATTTTACCTCACATTTTAATCAAATTGAAACAATTTCCGACGTGAATTTTTGTGTATTCGGTCGTCTGCTACGTGACTCGTGTCCTTATTTTCCAGCGTGAAATTCCTATGATATAATGTGAAAAATGTCTTTAAATGTTCGTCGGCATGCTCCGTTTATAATAATCCGTGTCCTCCAGAAATAAATAATCACTGAGATTAAAGATCGTGCTTTATCTAGTATACGTCCACACAGAACGAGAGAGCAGAAGACGCTGACAAAATGCTATGAACGCGAGCTTCGACGAAGACACCTCAATGAAATGTAAAGTGTTCATTTAATGTGTTACTATAAATAGAGCGAAATGACTAAGAAGTATTTATTTCACACCAAAATAATGTATATGAACTTTTAAAACTAGTTTAACAAATTTTTGTCACAATATTTAAATCTGCAGAGTCCCATTTTTCCGTTTTTTCTCAAAATTAGTGCAAAGCTATTTCTAAATCAATGTGAGACAATCAATTAAAAATACCAAGATGTATAACAAAATAAGTTTACATGCTGGCCCTGGTTGGGGGTCCGGGCCCTTTTTTTAATAATTAGAATGTTATAGAAACAATAGAAAAGAAACCGGGGGAAGGAGGAGGTCTACGGGTATTTTACAATATAAAATAATAGATTTTTACCCTCTGGGGCTTATTGTTTGACGTTTAACGTCAGTTTTTTCTATGGAAATAGGGACAACGCAGGAAAGACCTTCGCATTTGTTCTCAGAACAAATGTCTTTTTAATTATTATTATTATTATTATTTTTCTTCTTCCGCGGAGGTTTGCCAAAAAGTGTCTGGACGTATCATTTCGATACTTGGTAACATCAATCGGTCATATCCGGAGATGACATGGCTCATGCTTTTAGACCGATCTATTTTTAGTAACAGAGTTATCTGCCCCAACACGAAAACCCTTGTTAGCAGATAAACTCAGAAACCGTAACCGATTCTTAAAATCTGAAGTGTAAAAAATGTCGCTGGTCCTATGGCGATGATTTGTCATGCAAATTTTTTTTTTCCAATCGACTTCCTGTTTACGCGTTTTTGACCTGAAAAATTTCGCAACGCGTAAAAATTTTTTTCTCAAAAACCGTAAGTCCTAGAGACTTGGGACCACCACCATTGATCCTAAGTGACATATGTTACATTTAAAAATGTTAAGGTCAAAGGTCAAAAGTCAAGGTCAAAGGTCACCATAGATCTTGTTAGCACTATATCTCACAAACCATAAAAGATAGAAGCAGACAATAAATGGGAAAAATACTCCTCTTATTGAGGCCTTCATTTGGTACATTTGACCCAAAGCTGTGCGATGAACTCTTTTCGAGTTACTGCCCTTGACGCGTTTCGGTTAATCGGTTTTTTTGTTAAAACTTGAAAACGGTTAGAGATAATATAGTAAACATATAGGTTTAACGTGATCAGTAGGAAAAGAGCTTCAATTTGAGCCAAAGGTCAAAGGTCATAGGTCAAGGTCATACCCTAGCAACAAGGTGACCGTTATAAAAAGTCCTTAGCAACCATATATTTTTAGAATCAGAATGATGTACTTTACTGAAATGTGTCATTTCATGACAGGAAGTGGCCTTTTGTCCCTAGCAACCAAATAAAAATCCTTAACAACCATATATTTTTTGGCTCGGGACCACTTTCTTTACTCAAATAATTCATTTTTATGACTGGAAGTGACATTTTGTGCTATAGCAAGACACAAAATCCCAAAGCACCACCTTACTTTTCTGACTTGGAGGAACAGTGGGAAAGACCTTCTCATTTGTTCTCAGAACAAATGGCAGTTTAATTGTATTTTTGCTATTATATTTGTTCTGAATATTGCATGATATTTATCTTACATGTTAAAATGTATTGTATGTATGTACTTAATTATGTGCTGACGTATGCATGTATATGTAGCATTCATTGTGTTATATGGAGAGGATAAGATAAGTTGTGATAACTTGTATCCGATCCAGTGTTATAATTTTATGGCAATAAATATGTTTAAATTAATTAACGATATACGCACGATGTACGAACGATGTACGGATGTTGTACGAACGAAATCGTTAACTTATACGTTCCAGCAGGAACCTATAAATCAACTATACTTGTCCTATAATATCAAACAGCGTTTACTTATCGGGTAAAATATTGCTGTTTGTTTCAATATTTCAATTATAACCAATCGTCAAAACCTAAATATGGAACTAATAGAAATATTAACAATATATTCATGCATCATCAGGTATTTTTATTCAAGAACGAACTATACGTATTTTAATTACACCTCATATACAAAAGGTCATTAGACAGTGTATTTTTCGCACAGTAAGCGTAACATGGGTACTCGATTTTGAAAACCGGTCCCGATAGTAAAGAGTCAAAAAACAGCAAGCAAGTGGTCTAGTATCACAACTCTTTGAAATCATGATATTCGGTGTAAATAAATAGATAAATCATGTCTGGGAGGGCTATTCGTGAAAAATACCAGTCTCCAGAATCAAATTTCGCTCGCCTAACGACTTGGGAAATATTTCATCTCTCGGCTGATACTTTACACAAATACCTGTCCTAGACATGATATATATGTTTATAATTTACACAGTTATAACAGTATAGTAACGGATACAACCTATTTATTAGTAAGGTGTTCATTCTGCAGTTAATATATGCTATAAAAATCAGTAATGCTTATCGGAGGACTACGACTTTAACTACAAATTCGTTTCATCATGGCAATGGGTCGTGTGTTTCTACAGTGATGTTCTCATCAATTTACCTTAAATCACATTTTGACCATTCAAACGTAATCAAGCATTAGGGACTGTACAATATATTTATCTAATGGATGGGTCGATCCAAATCTGGACGCGCAAACAAACTTTTTCTGCTTATAATTAGCTGTTTAAAAAACAAACAAACAAAAAACAACAACAAACAAACAAACAAAAAACAACAACAAACAAACAAACAAACAAAAATAACTTTGTCGGGTGGGAACGTTGTTGAAACTTTGAAAAATATATAATTAAAGTGCTAAATAAAGTTTTAAAGTTTTAACTGTATTTATAAAAAACAACATAACAAAATATAGACTGTGTTTTTTAACGCATGAATAACTATAATGGTTTATTGTTTATTTTTCTTAAAAATGGATATGCCTTTTACGGGCTCCACTTTCAGATAAAAATTGCACAGTCCGTAATAAATTTGAGGAACCTGTTGTTATACTTTTCATACAAAAAGCTGAATTAAACTAATGAATTTCTCATATTAAAGAGTCCAAAGCATGTTTAAAGCGACTGTTTTCAAATTCAACTTCCTAACACGCGGAGGTAATCCATGATGATTAATATCCCTGATATCAAAAAGTAAGCTGAACAAAATTTAAGTTGTTTGTGAAGATGTCATGTCAAAAAGATGTATGAACAAACACTACGAATTAAAAGCTGCCGAGGTAAATGAATCTTACAAATGTGGCATAATGGCGGTTTTAACTCCGTTTCAGTTTTAACGGATATACCGAATGTACTATGGAGTGTTCTTCAAACTCGCGTGTTTTAGCAAACCAATCGGTTTGGTCGTTTTGCAGGAAAGGATATGTCAAACTACATTTTTTTTTAAATCATGATAATGTTTTACACAAAATATTTATTCATTCAGTTTCTTGGTCGTAATTGATGCTATAGAGTTTTTGGGATTGTGGGGATTCAGGACAATTTCACTAAAAATAATTTGTTATTGATTTTTCTTTAAACTTGCCAATATTTATTAAAAATAATAATAGGGGTTTCAGAGCTTATTTTTGAGGGGCTGAACATTTTCTAATAGATTATACCGTGAGAGAAGCGGTTCTAGTCTCACTGCGGCAGGATGTGCTCGACTCCAACCATAATTGGCAACTTTTCCCACCAAATGTTGAGGGTTTTTTCCATAGGTACTACGCCTTCCTAACCAATAAAAAAAACTGAACGCCATGACATAGCTCAAAAATAGCCAAAAGTGGCGTTAAAAACCAAACAAACAACATGAACGTTAACATTTACAGACAATATTTTTTAGGGGTTTTTTTAATTAGACGTGAAAAAACATTTTAATATTCTTCTATTTTCTATTCGTACTAGGACTTCAAAAATATTTTCGTATAAACGTTTCGAGTACCTTATCTGACGTGGATCGAGCATAGTTATCAAATGACCGAATAAACTGCAGAAAATTCGAAAGAAGATAAATAATCAACGAGGGTTGAGAAGGTCTAATTCGTTCGCATAACTAAAAGTTGCTAAAGATCGAATGGAATTGGTCCTTCGACTATAGTCTCAACAATAGTATTGCGAGATTCCGATGATTATTCTTTATTAATTATATTCATGCTGTAATTTATTTATATTGAGTGCTTTGATTGGATGAAAACACTTAAATGGCATCTTCTCAGTTGAGCGGACTACTTTCAGTATCCAATGTAAACAAGATGGCCTCCTCCTAGCGTATCGTCAAGGTGAAGGGACAATGTTTTCTCTGCCTCCAATTAAAATCGATTGAGATTTCAAATAAAATATAATATAAATACAATTTAGTGTTTCATTTTTTTTTTCCTATCAATATCTACAGAACCGGGATTCCTTTGGTACTATGTTTTGCATATCCCTACACGTTCGGCATAGGTACGTTTTGAGGTCTAGATGGGTTTCTGTATTAACACTGGGTTTTAGGAAATTATCAATGTGTAAACACCGGCGACTCCCTCACAAACTTGACATAAAGTCCTTCGACTTTATTTAGATTGTGAGTGAGTCGCCGGAGTTTACACATTGATAATTTCCTAAAACCCAGTGTTTAATCCTATAATAAAATAGGTTAAGCACAATTTCAATATTTTTCATTAACTATTGACCGGTAACTATTTTACCGCAAACGTCATTACATTTTCCTGACATTTCAATAAATGGCTACGGATTGGCTATAGCGGTTTTAAGACATATTTCGGAATTATCGGTACTTTTTGTCATTTTAACTGATGATTCTATCAATTGAAAGCACCAAAACATCAGTCGAAAGGTGAATAATGGAAGGAAGTTGAGTTAAGTTATATGTTGTCTCTTTCGGTACAATAAAACACTCACTGACTGAATATTCGTGGACTAGTAAGTTTATTTTTTCCTTGGCTTCGCCTCGGGGCAATAGCTGCACTTCGAGGAAACGAGGAAAAAAACCTTATATTCCCTTCATACCTAGTCAATAAGTATACATTAATTTACGTGAGGGCCAGCAAATAAAAAAATACATAATTTGATTACATGAATAGAATTTTACGTGTTTTTGATTGTTCTGATAACTACTGTTAGGTCATGTTAAATAACAACAGGGCTTAAATGGAATCAACATATAGTTATTATTGTCTGGAATATTGAACTTCATTCTGATTCGATGCATGTACGCGTCTGTAACCTAAAGTGCTGTTCATAAATTTACTACGATAAAGGATGATTTGTTTGATTTTGTAAATGTGATAAAACAGTTACTGCCTTTGATATGGGGTCACTATCGGAATTTCTCAGCCCTCAAAAATATATATTCACTTCGCCTAACGGCTCGGTGAATATGACATTTTCTCTGGTTGAGACATGCCCGATATCGACATATTTCAAGGTCAATAATTGCATATTATTGCATGAATATAATTTGGGTGTTTTTGATTGATCTACAAACTACATCGAGTCATGTTAAATGGCAACAGTACTAAAATTGCATATAAATATGGTTTATGTACGCGTCTGTAACACAAAAAATGGACGCACCTGCTGCTACGACATCCAATGATTTATTGGTTTTATTCATGTAATAGAACAGTTATTGCATTGTCAAAAAGACAATCCCAATTTAGGGTACACTTAGTCATGTTAGTACGTTCAACAAAACATATTAAGTTAGACGCAGACTGGAAACCGTACATATTACATCAAACATAGAAGTTTTGAGACATTATATAGACAAGGTATTATTAAATTACCGATAACGAGTCCTATCGTACATGTAACTAAAGGAGCAAAAAAGACACCCCAAAAATATAGGAAAACAGGCTGAAGAATTAAATTGTGACTTGCGATAATCAAATGAGAAGACTTTGATTTCTAAATTCACTTACTGCTATACGATAATGTCAGCTTCGACGTGCTTGCCTATTTAATTGGTTCAGGAAATGTATTCCGAATTTCAATTCGAAAATATCTCTAATAGACAAATTATATAAGAAATAACACATTTTACTACAGAAGTGAGCTCTTTTTTATTTAGTATTCGTTTGTTTGAATGGTAATTAACACCAATTTTTAAGCATATCGTGGTGTCCAATTTTTATTGGCGGAGGAAGCCGGAGTACACGGAGACAACCCTAGTCCCTCGGTAGGAAAACTTGCAATCCTCGTCAAGATTGAAACCGAGTACACTTTACCCGCGTTGAGGTTCAAACCCGCAACCTCAGACCACGTAATCAAAAGTCAGATGACTAACTACCTTAACCACTCTGCAAATGGGGCCCTTTGTTTGTTTTCAAATATAACGAACTCTGATTTATATGCATTAACTCGTTTAGATGAGCCGTAGACACTTTGTCAAGTGACATAGAGTTAATGTTCAAATCCGAAATCCCAAACTCTCGCGCACGAGATTTGAGTGCAGGGGGTGTAAAGGTGTTAAGAGATATTTCTTTGATGTAATTGTATATTTAATGTGCCTTGTTTATTTATTACCTGACACTTAACTTTGATAAAAGGTAAAAATCAAAGACCAACAAAAGACCTACATAATAAGCTGGGAAAATGTAAATTAAGATTATGATTTTCATACAAAAATTAGATTAAAAAAACAGTATGTTTTAAAAAAAATATGTCTAATTCAGTAAAAATCAGTCAGTGGTAAAAATGCAAGGGCAAACAAGAGAATAATAAATATCTAAAGTCACAAAAGAGATTGAATGAATTTTTATTTATTTTGAGATCTAAAAATTTTCCTGTATAACTATTTTAAAAATTCAAGTTATATTTAGATACTACTTATAGAATGAAATTTAAAATACAAATGATCGTATATGAAGTCCTTAACATAAATTTAAAAAGCTAATCAAAATTTTGCAAAATGTAGTAATAATTCAATAAAAAATAATTCAGTTCAGTTAAAAAATCACCAGTTTATATAAAAAAAAATCACAAAAGTTAATTATTTCATAAATTGTGTTGCAAAATGCGGATCTTCTTCTAACATTTTTGATGGTTTATTTTAAAGTGTGAGAATAGTAAGTTCTTAACAATGTTTACACACATGAATGTTAGTTTTCCGTTTGTAATTGCAAATCTGTTGAAAAAATTTTCATTAAGTGTAAAAATAATTCAATGGAAATTTGATTTGTCGGTATCTTTTCTTTGATCTTCCGACGATGCTTGACGGAAAGACACGATAACTGTCGATCTTACCCCCTCCCCCCACCAAAACCCCACAGAACCAGGTGAGCAAGGGATTTTGATATGGTCAATAGGAAAGCTGAGCAAACAGAGATAGTTCCAAGATTCAGGTCCAAAATTTTGATTGAGGCAAATGTCAACAATTATATGGCACTTGTTAAATGGAATTGCTTGGTCCTCGACTATGTGGACTATATGTACATGGAAATAAATTTATTGTAAAATGCGATCACCGGACTTCAAACCAATATTTCAGAAACATGTACAATTTATGAACAATTTATGGCATTTTACAACAGCTTAACCTTGAAATTATGGAGTATAAACTTGAGTGCAAATGCAAGTAACAGACGCATTATCGCGTTTTCACTGGAATAGACCCAAATATTTCTGACCAAGTAGTTTGGAAATCTTTGTCAATTACCACATAAGTGGTTTTTTTGCGATGTGGTTTAATTTTCGCTATATTCGAGGTAAAAGTTGGACCGCGAAAATAAAAAAACGCGCGAAATATTGAGACATATGATAGAGTTATTCATTATGTTTTCGGACAGCGAAAATTACATTACGCCAAAATAAACTCACACAGTTTTTTCAATAAAAACGCTAAATTTTTCCCACGCGAAAAATCACTTATACAGTTTTATTGGAGTCGAGCACACCCTGCCCGCAGCCTAAGTGTGTGTTGACAGGGGCGTTATTAATAGTAGCTGTATACCTACCATAACCACTCGACCACAGAAGCCCCAAACAGGGTAAACAATATAAATAGACAATCGTCCTTAGTAAAAACTTTTATCAAGATTGCTACTCATCTCTTTAACGCAAACCAAAATGTAAGCCCAACCTAAGGATAAACTCCAATTCATGTCTTCAGCTCTGCTGATTTTCCATAGAGGCCTTCATATTTGAGTTCAGAGCTTAAGAAGGGGCAAAATATTAAGGAATATAAATGTTAATGTTACAACGGTAATAAAATATGATATTTTTGAAAAAAAACAACAATGGTTTATACACAACAAAATAACTTTATAACTTCTTCTTAACACTAGAGATGATAACATTATATACAGATGTCCACTGTAACTCTAAGCGACTAGACCTAATGGTGTCTACCACACATACATATGTACAGCCATACACACACAAACAACCATACGCTCAAATTGAACATACATGTATAAAAAAATCATTTGTCGTATTCTACTAGCCAATTTGTTGTATATTAGTAGCCATCTTGAAAAGAATAATTTAGCAAGAAAACACACATCCTCACAAGTCAGTGTTTCTGTGTCTACATGTGTCCACGAAACACATGACAAACTTAGATAGGAAATTCCCGGGCTAGAAGATTTTCGTATGACGTCAATCCTTCAAAATATCAACTAATGAAATCGCTTGAAAGAAGCAAGTGTTTGGCGTTAGTCATTCTTACTCATTCTTGAGTGGGAAGAAAATGTAACGCAACTAATAAATTACACGGTAATAACAAACTATTAACACTACTGTACAAAATACACTGATTTTCACATGGTCTATGCAACACATCCGTGTGGTTTATTTACAATCAACATCGGGATATCCCCTAACCAAGTATTGAATGAAAGCGAGCTTTTGATTGGCTACATTAAGGTATGATGTAGCCAATCAAAATAGTGACTTCTAGCCCGGGAATTTCCTAGCTAAGTTTGTCAGGGTTTCGTGGACACACATGTAGACACAGAACACTGACTTGTGAGGATGGAAAACACACTGAACATACCTTCCTTATGAATCCCTGATATGAAATAAAATAACAAAAATCGAATTGGGAGAATATATTACTATTAGCTAAAAATTCTGTTTGTGGAAAAAATCAATGGCCAAATGCAATAGAAAATGTCAAATTCAGCTAATAAAACTGCACAATACATGAAAGTATAAACAAGTTCGGCACACTCCTCCCATAACATACTCTCATAAAACAGTGAGAAATATTTGTTTTATTTATATTTCTTTATATATTTCAAAATGTACATAAATGAAAATAATATAAAACATTGTATCTATTTACAAATTTATCCATAACAACAAGTTTTGTTTAAAAAAAGTTTCAAATGCATACTTGTGCAAATATGCTTTTGTATACGACATTAAATAATGCTGTATATTTAACGAGCTTTATGTTTACCTATTAAAACTGATTTATTGCAGATCAACATTGATATACACGAAAATCTGTTGCAGTTATTACTATAATGTACAGGTAACATCCTTACCTGACAGTGACCTTGGTACTGTAATGTACAGGTGACATCCTTACCTGACAATGGCTTCGGTACTGTAATGTACAGGTGACATTCTTACCTGACAGTGGCCTTGGTACTAAAATGTACAGGTAACATCCTTACCTGACAATGGCCTCGGTACTGTAATGTACAGGTAACATCCTTACCTGAAAATAGCCTCGGTACTGTAATGTACAGGTGACAGCATTACCTGACAGAGTCCTCTCTACTGTAATATACAGGTGACATCCTTATCTGGCAATGGCCTCGGTACTGTAATGTACAGGTGACAGAGTTACCTGACAATGACCTCGGTACTGTAATGTACAGGTGACAGCATTACCTGACAGTAGTCTCTGTACTGTAATGTACAGGTGACATCCTTATCTGACAATGGCCTCAGTACTGTAATGTACAGGTGACAGCCTTACCTGACAATGTCCTCGGTACTGTAATGTACAGGCGACAGCCTTACCTGACAATTGCCTCGGTACTGTAATGTACTGGTGACATTCTTACCTGACAATGACCTCGGTACTGTAATGTACAGGTAACATCCTTACCTGACAATGGCCTCGGTACTGTAATGTGTAGGTAACAGCATTACTTGACAATGGCCTCGATACTGTAATGTACAGATGACATCATTACCTGACAATGGCCTCGGTACTGTAATGTACAGGTGACATCCTTACCTGACAATGGCTTCGGTACTGTAATGTACAGGTGACATTCTTACCTGACAGTGGCCTTGGTACTAAAATGTACAGGTAACATCCTTACCTGACAATGGCCTCGGTACTGTAATGTACAGGTAACATCCTTACCTGAAAATAGCCTCGGTACTGTAATGTACAGGTGACAGCATTACCTGACAGAGTCCTCTCTACTGTAATATACAGGTGACATCCTTATCTGGCAATGGCCTCGGTACTGTATTGTACAGGTGACAGCGTTACCTGACAGTGGCCTAAGGACTGTAATGTACAGGTGACATCATTACCTGACAATGGCCTCGGTATTGTAATGTACACGTAACAGCCTTACCTGACAATGACCTCGGTACTGTAATGTACAGGTGACAGCATTACCTGACAGTCGCCTCTGTACTGTAATGTACAGGTGGCATCCTTATCTGACAATGGCCTCAATACTGTAATGTACAGGTGACAGCTTTACCTGACAGTGGCCTCAGGACTGTAATGTACAGGTGACATCATTACCTGACAATGACCTCGGTATTGTAATGTACACGTAACAGCCTTACCTGACAATGACCTCGGTACTGTAATGTACAGGTGACAGCATTACCTGGCAGTAGCCTCTGTACTGTTATGTACAGGTGACATCCTTATCTGACAATGGCCTCATTACTGCAATGTACAGGTGACATTCTTACCCGACAGTGGCCTCGGTACTGTATTGTATAGGTGATATTCTTACTTGACAGTAGCCTTGGAACTGTAATGTACAGGTGACATTCTTACTTGACAATGGCCTCGGTACTGTATTGTATAGGTGACATCTTTACTTGACAATGGCCTCGGTATTGTATTGTACAGGTGACAGCCTTACCTGACAATGGCCTCGGTACTGTAATGTGTAGGTAACAGCATTACTTGACAATGGCCTCGATACTGTAATGTACAGGTAACAGCATTACTTGACAATGGCCTCGATACTGTAATGTACAGATGACATCATTACCTGACAATGGCCTCGGTACTGTAATGTACAGGTGACATCCTTACCTGACAATGGCTTCGGTACTGTAATGTACAGGTGACATTCTTACCTGACAATGGCCTCGATACTGTAATGTACAGATGACATCATTACCTGACAATGGCCTCGGTACTGTAATGTACAGGTGACATCCTTACCTGACAATGGCTTCGGTACTGTAATGTACAGGTGACATTCTTACCTGACAGTGGCCTTGGTACTAAAATGTACAGGTAACATCCTTACCTGACAATGGCCTCGGTACTGTAATGTACAGGTAACATCCTTACCTGAAAATAGCCTCGGTACTGTAATGTACAGGTGACAGCATTACCTGACAGAGTCCTCTCTACTGTAATATACAGGTGACATCCTTATCTGGCAATGGCCTCGGTACTGTAATGTACAGGTGACATAGTTACCTGACAATGACCTCGGTACTGTAATGTACAGGTGACAGCATTACCTGACAGTAGTCTCTGTACTGTAATGTACAGGTGACATCCTTATCTGACAATTGCCTCAGTACTGTAATGTACAGGTGACAGCCTTACCTGACAATGTCCTCGGTACTGTAATGTACAGGCGACAGCCTTACCTGACAATTGCCTCGGTACTGTAATGTACTGGTGACATTCTTACCTGACAATGACCTCGGTACTGTAATGTACAGGTAACATCCTTACCTGACAATGGCCTCGGTACTGTAATGTGTAGGTAACAGCATTACTTGACAATGGCCTCGATACTGTAATGTACAGATGACATCATTACCTGACAATGGCCTCGGTACTGTAATGTACAGGTGACATCCTTACCTGACAATGGCTTCGGTACTGTAATGTACAGGTGACATTCTTACCTGACAGTGGCCTTGGTACTAAAATGTACAGGTAACATCCTTACCTGACAATGGCCTCGGTACTGTAATGTACAGGTAACATCCTTACCTGAAAATAGCCTCGGTACTGTAATGTACAGGTGACAGCATTACCTGACAGAGTCCTCTCTACTGTAATATACAGGTGACATCCTTATCTGGCAATGGCCTCGGTACTGTATTGTACAGGTGACAGCGTTACCTGACAGTGGCCTAAGGACTGTAATGTACAGGTAACATCCTTACCTGACAATGGCCTCGGTATTGTAATGTACACTAACAGCCTTACCTGACAATGACCTCGGTACTGTAATGTACAGGTGACAGCATTACCTGACAGTCGCCTCTGTACTGTAATGTACAGGTGACATCCTTATCTGACAATGGCCTCAATACTGTAATGTACAGGTGACAGCTTTACCTGACAGTGGCCTCAGGACTGTAATGTACAGGTGACATCATTACCTGACAATGACCTCGGTATTGTAATGTACACGTAACAGCCTTACCTGACAATGACCTCGGTACTGTAATGTACAGGTGACAGCATTACCTGGCAGTAGCCTCTGTACTGTTATGTACAGGTGACATCCTTATCTGACAATGGCCTCATTACTGCAATGTACAGGTGACATTCTTACCCGACAGTGGCCTCGGTACTGTATTGTATAGGTGATATTCTTACTTGACAGTAGCCTTGGAACTGTAATGTACAGGTGACATTCTTACTTGACAATGGCCTCGGTACTGTATTGTATAGGTGACATCTTCACTTGACAATGGCCTCGGTATTGTATTGTACAGGTGACATTCTTACTTGACAATGGCCTCGGTACTGTTATGTACAGGTGACATCATTACCTGACGGAACCCCCCCCCCCCCCGGTACTGTAATGTAATGGTGACATCATTACCTGACAATGGCCTCAGTACTGTAATGTACAGGTGACAGCCTTACCTGACAATGTCCTCGGTACTGTAATGTACAGGTGACACAATTACCTGACAATTGGCCCCGGTACTGTAATGTACAGGTGGCAGCCTTACATGACAATGGCCTCTGTACTGTAATGTACAGGCGACAGCCTTACCTGACAATGGCCTCGGTATTGTAATGTACAGGTGACATTCTTACCTGACAGTAGCCTCTGTACCGAATGTACAGGTGACTTTCTCACCTGACAGTGTCCTCTGTACTGTTTTGTACAGGTGACATACTTACCTGACAGTGTCCTCGGTACTGCAATGTACTGGTGACACCCTTACCTGACCGTGCTTTTGGGGGCATAACATCTATACTTAGGTAGCAAGATACGGTTTTGTTTTCCTGCTTGGAAATGGATCTAAATAAACAAATATATATGTCATATTGTGCTCTTCTGTTAGGCGTTAAAGTGTCAGAATTTTTCAAATGAAGGTAAATGCTAAGGATTTGTCCGATTTTCTCACTTGAAACAGCTGATTTTATCAATGATTTGATAAAAATCTTATCAAATTACCATGAAACTGAAAATGCAGGACACAAATTTAATATATGTACAACATTTCCAGTACAATTGGATCCATGAAAAAATGTCACACATGTTTTTATTTGACAAAACAAGACCACGATCTCTGTTGATAATATTTTAATGCAAAAAACCGTATATTGCATCCTTAGGTACAACAAATCCATGTTTGAGAATACTTATTGACGATTTCCAAAATCTTGCGTATGGGATTTATCGAGAATGAAGCTTGAACCTGGACGTCAAGTCACTACATTAATATTACATATTTTAAATGTATATAATAATTTGTTTTGTTTTAATGCTCGGTTCAATTACAGTAAATGTCATTCAGATTATATTCAGTTTAGTATAAACATTATATTTTATAATATTTCCTAAGTTGTTTTTATTAAAATACGTCTCTTCAGTGTCGAATATTTGCTAATTCACGAAGCTTTATTATCACAGCGTTTAAAATTCATGGTTTATACAAGTATAAAGAAATGAGAATCTGTTAGAGTTAATTTCATACTTATTGCTGAAACAAAATCTGTATGTTTTAACATGTATTATTGCTAAAAGTTTTCCATATTCGTTGAGTTATTGGTCTGCGGCTAGCCATATTGGACTGAAGGGAAGCCGAGCCATGCCTAGACGAGGACCAATTACTCAGCCAATACGAAAACTCTACACAGTTACATCGTGTTTGACAAAGTATGTCAATATGTAATAACTGGATCCAAAACTAGGCCAATACCTGATATTGACATACATTAGTAATTGCTACTGGGCTAATACCTGATATTGACATACATTAGTAATTGATACTGGGCCAATACCTGATATTGACATACATTAGTAATTGGTACTGGCCCAATACGGCATATTGGTGAACAAGGTATTTTAGTCACTTTCAGCAATTTTTCAGCTATATCATGGCGTCCAGTTTTTATTGGGGGAGGAAGCCGCAGTACCCGGAGAAAACCCCGACCTGCGGTAGGAAAACTGGCAATCCTTGTCAATTAAGATTGGAGTCGAGTACACCCTGCCTGCAGTGAGAATCGAACCCACAATCTCAGTGTTGACAGACCACGTGATCAATAGTAGAAGAACTACCTTGACGACTCGGCCACCGAGGCCTCTTTAAGAAATTAGATTAATGTTGAACGTTTCTCAATTTAAAGAGTATATATAATGAAATTCTATCATTTTTTATTTTAATTTCCAAAAAACTGATAGGGTTTTCCGTACCAGTAATTTAAAGTTGTACGTAGGCTTGCTACGCCTATGACGTCACATAATATCGGCACAACATAATGTAATGATCGAGCAACAACAGTAAAAGTAACCGAGCGTAAAATGATGTAACTACAGTATATAACAACGAACTACGACATATACATTTGTAATGACGACACCACACTATATATGAGGGGTGGACAGGGGGGTACCTTTCTCCTTTCTCCCTCCCCACAGCTCCTTTCTCCCTCCCCTCAGCTCCTTTCTCCCTCCCCTCTACTCCTTTCTCCCTCCCCTCGGCTCCTTTCTCCCTCCCCTCGGCTCCTTTCTCCCTCCCCTCTTTACACCTCTCCCTCTTTAAAACTCTCTAGCAATAGAAAAGATCAATAAATTTTGACTCAAAACTGATATAAATTTGGGACATGAAGCATATAAACGGCTTTTACAAACAAAGCATGCCTCGTGACACATTATCAAATGAATTTAATTGGTGTATCGTGCCCTTTGGTAAAAAATATGAGGATCATAAACTGTTACCGGTAGATTTATGAAACCATGACACTGAAACCTAATTGCAATCATACAGCCAGACCTGTTGTCCACATAGACCCATAGTCCACCCAAACTTGTAGTCCACACAGATCTCTAGTCCATACAACCCATAGTCCACACAGACCTATGGTCCATACAGACTTATTTCCACATAGATTTATAATCCACTTACATTTCTAGTACACCAACACTAGTAGTCCACACAGACCTAAATGTTCAGAAATTCATAACTACAATTACTAGTAATCGTTGTTTTATGGTCTCGTGTCTCGGTGTAGTTTGAATAAGAAACACGTTAAATTCTTTAACAATAGGACAATCTTGTATTATTAAACCTTTAGAAAACTGTGTTCACTATCATGTAAGATTAACATTATTCTACACTTTAATTTACAGGCAGCATTTAATAGTTTTACAGGGGCCTCGGTGGCCGAGTGGTCAAGGTAGGGTGTACTCGACTTCAATCTTAATTGACAAGGATTGCCAGTTTTCCTACCGCAGGTCAGGGGTTTTTTCCGGGTATTCCGGCTTCCTCCCCCCAATAAAAACTGGACGCCATGATATAGCTGAAAAATTGCTGAACGTGGCGTTAAACACCATCAAACAATCAAACAATAGTTTTACATTTAGAGTAAAATTTTGATTAGTAAAAAAATTAATTCATGATTAGGTCTAGATTTCTCAAAACAAAACTCAAATCAATTCTCAAGTTCTGATCGACTTAAAAGGGAATTTAAACTGAAAAAATGGTGCTTATAAATGTAATAAAAAAGGGATTATTTGCTGCTGTAACATAAATTGCCTGATTATTTGTGCTATTTACAGTTTTACTTTTGCTGCTATAGTTTTTTTATTTAAAAGGAGAAAACTGATATTTCATAAATTGTCATTCAAGGGAAATAACTCCAAAAAAAAAGAAGTCATTTGACAATCTTGGACCAAACGAGTTATTTGTAGCCCTTGTCCAATCTTATTAAAATTAAATCTTTCACTTGCTCCCCCCTTTTTGTTATTGGTCACTGCGTTGTAACACGCAGCGACCATAGCAAAGAAAAGGGGGGGGGAGCAAGTGAAAGATTTAATTTTAATTAGAGTGGCCCTTGCCTTACAGATCATTTTTGCAATTTAGAGTATCACTCTGATTTTGGACTATAGTATGGTTTAGTAAGGCGGGCAGGGGAAATGGGGTATCTTTTTTATCAACTCCTCCTACAGTTTTCAACCCAGATCTCTGAAACTTCACATAACGATTGCACATGTATTGAATTGGTTGCACCTGCTATTATGGAAGTGTTCCAGCATGTTTCCTAATTTTCCAGACCTTAGAACCTGGTCATTTTTGAGCACATTTACAGAAGACAGTACATATATTGTGTAATCAACTCCTACAGTTTTCAGTCTAGAACTCTAAATTTCACAGAAAGATTGCAAATGTATTGAAGTTGTACACCTGCTATTATTGTTCGAGGATTTTTTTCCTTATTTTCAGACTTGGGAACTCTGCGATTTTGTTAACTGTTGAATTGTTTAATTATGTATTCTTTTATAAAAACTTAATGGTAAGTATGAGGATAATTCATTGAGAAATTTATAGGTTTTAAGTTACAAAGCAAACACTAAAAATTTCAAGAAAAATTATGAGTAAATTACATATAATACTATAAGGAGTAACTGGACAAATTTTTGACAATTTAATTGTTTGTAGGCCATGTCCTTCTGTTAATTTTTGCAATTGACAGTTTTACTCTAGCTTTAAATTTATAAGGCAAATACTTATATTTTCATAACAAAATTGTTATTAAAGGGCAAAAACACCTGTAAGGATTCGTCTGACAATTTTGGACCATATGCGTTATTTAAAGGCATTGTCTTGCTGATAATTTTTTGCAATTTACAGTTTCACTCTAGTCATTATTAAAGGGCAAAAACTCCTTTAAGAAGTTGTCAGACAATTTAGACCAACATAGTGATTTGAATTGTCTTGCATATCATTGTTGCAATTTACTATATCAATCTGCTGTCTTATTTTTCAAGTTATACTGTTAAAACTGACAATTTTCTAAAAATATCGTAACTTAATGTCCATAACTCCTACAGGCAGTTAAACAAAACAAAAATTAAAAAAGATTGAATGTGCTGATCATTTTAATGTAACGGGTTTTTTTCTGTAGCTATATAACATTGTGAGATATTGGCCAAAACATGTGTTGACCCATGTTCTTCAACTAACACTTGTGAAAAATAGTTCAGATTGTTACAGGGCAGCTCTCAGATACATAAACCAGTGTACTGTATTACTTTTCTATAAATCGTGAATCTTTGGTACTGATCCTAAAACCAAGATGGGCACAACACTGGAACATAAAACTCCAGAGGCACTAAAATAATAGCTGGTTTCAGAAACTATTTCACTTATTTAAATCAAATTAGGCAGAACTGATATCAGGGTAATTTTCTGTCATTGTAAAATGCATTGTGGCTACTAGAACCATTGATGTTCTGATTGGCGGAAATTAAAATGAATCTTGCTCTGAAAAATCTGAGTAGCAAATATAATTGTGATACTGTATAAATTTAAGATTTTGGCGCAGATCCTAAAAGTTTTTGTAATGAGTAATGCGAGCATTACAGGCTTTCCATGTGTAGAAATATTTTTTTTACAAGTGTAATTATGAATATAACATACCTTAGACTTACCGCAGGTTGTTGGGTCTTTTTTAGTTTCCGATACTAGTAAATATTTTTGGTTCGGAGACCTTTAATGGATGACGAAAGTGTCAATACACTTGTATTTTTAGTTGTGGATCAAAACGAACTATATCCGTCTTTTTGATAACCAATATACTAGAATAATTAGACACTAAAAATATTTAACAAAGATTTCCCTCATAAATCGTGTTGTAAATTCTAACAAGAAAAGCAAGACCAGGTCATTTGGACATTCAGAGCGTTTAGTCCCTCATTTTCCTGAAATTTGCCATGAGTGTTAGGTACCCAAAATCTATTATGGTGACGTAATCATTACTCTGAATTACTGTGAATAACGGGGTTTAAAAGATGCCGTATTTTAATGTTTTTTATTTGTATAAAACTGTTAAATTGAAAAATAAACACTTTTCCAAGAATGTGTTTTTCTTAATTTCACAAATTTTGCCCCTTTTCATTTTGTTTTCATGTATTGTGTAGGCGCTATACATTCAACCATGTCTAGTAACGTTTGTTACGAACACATTTGTGTAATTTTTTACCGATTTATTACGACTTTCGACGTATTTGCCGCACTTTAAATTCACACACTGAAAAATATAATATCATTTTAGATATGCGTTTTTTTTCTCAATATTTTTTCCATGAATTTTTATAGTACAACATATATTTTTGTCAGATTTACATGAGTTTATCTATTTCTATAGTCGTTTCGTTAGCGCTACATTTTTTAAACGATGTTATTATAAACAAAGTTGCATGAACATATTATAAATATATTCGATAAGGAAAATATTAATGCGCAAAACGTATGTGTGCGAATTTAAATACAATTTGATCAATAAATGGTTATTTATTGTGGACATAGACATACAAATCTAGATATAAAACCCTCTTTTAAGGTGCACGACGTAATATTTAACGTAACGTCAAAAATCTCAAATGACGCTACGTTTAGAGCCCCAATAACGTGCGCAACGTCTTATTGAAATTGCTACAATTTTCAATGTAAACGAACTAACAAAACTTCATTTGCTTTAAAATCTACCGGTATTACGTAGTACATGCAATAAAACACCACCAGTGCAAACTGCGCTTTGATTAATATTTGTTTTACATACATGGATCAAACTCATGGATACAAAGCTAAAACTAGGTACTCTAAGTGGTGTCAGAGAAGAAGATTGTTTAAAAAGTTAACAACGGACAGATAACAGACGACAGACACCTAGTCAATAAGTGATCACAATATAGAAAAGGGACAGACATACGCTTTAGGAAAAACCTTACTGCATACTAGCATAGTAAAAATTCTGATCATTTGGATGCAATTTATCTCTTTACTGGAGTTTTACGAAAAATTTTCTAGTCTTTTTTCAATTAAATCAATGAATTGGCACTTATTAAATGATTTTCAGATACGAATTAAAGAATATATTTGTACTAGTACTGCCTCCCTCTTTTTTGATTATTTCCTTTCTCCCTCCCCCTTTCTCCATTCTCCCTCCCCTCAGCTCCTTTCTCCCTCCCCTCATCTCCTTTCTCCCTCCCCTCTACTCCTTTCTCCCTCCCCCTCTCTCCCTGTCTCCCACTACCCTGTCCGCCCTCTCATATATAGTTACATGTATGTAACCAGTTGTTTACTCGCGTCACATGAAATCACAATATATTACTATGGAGCCTCATTAAATAATGACGGACTCATATTAATGTTCACAGCAGGTATTGATGAAACATCAGCATCAAATGATGGGGCTAAGTCAAATAAAGAAGGAACCACAGTATATAGTGACGACTCCACACCATATCATTAGGAACCACAGTACATAGTGACGACTCCCCACCATATCATTAGGAACCACAGTATATAGTGACGACTCCACACCATATCATTAGGAACCACAGTATATAGTGACGACTCCACACCATATCATTAGGAACCACAGTATATAGTGACGACTCCACACCATATCATTAGGAACCACAGTATATAGTGACGACTCCACACCATATCATTAGGAAACCACAATATATAATAAGGCACTCACAGCAAATAATGTTGAAACTACAGGATGTAATAAGGGAGCAAGACAAAGATAATGGAACCACTGCATATAATGAAGGAACCATGGCATATAATGATGAACCTCAACATATAATAATGTTACCACGGCATATAATGATGGAACCACTGCATATAATGATGGAACCACGGCATATAATGATGTAACCACGACATATAATAATGGAACCACAATATATAATAATAAAACCACAGCTTATGACGAAACCACTGCGAATAATGATAAAACCACAGCATTTAATGATGTAACCACTGCATATAATGATGGAACCACGGCATACAATGATGGAACCACGACATATAATGATGGAAGCACGACATATAATGATGTAACCACTGCATACAATGATGGAACCACGGCATACAATGATGGAATCACGGCATACAATGATGGAACCACGGCATACAATGATGGAACCACGGCATATAATGATGGAACCACGGCATACAATGATGTAACCACTGCATATAATGATGGAACCACGGCATACAATGATGGAACCACGGCATACAATGATGAAACCACGGCATATAATGATGGAACCACGGCATACAATGATGGAACCACGGCATACAATGATGGAACCACGGCATATAATGATGGAAGCACACCATATAATTATGGAACCACAATATATAATGATGGAACCACATCATTTATTGATAGAAAAACAACACATAATAATGGAACCACATGTATATAATTGATGTAACCATGGAATATAATAATGGAAACACGCATATAATGATTGAAACACGCATAAAATGATGGAACCACAACATATAATAATGGAACCATATTTTATAATATTGAAACCACATCATATAATGATGGAACCACGGCATACAATGATGCAAATACAGTTGGTTTCAACGAAATTAACGTCCGTTAAAGCAACACACTTTCATCGCCGATATTCTAGTGTACTAGACATATATGGAACCACAGCATAATGGACTGTTTGTTTTAATGGTGTCTAACGCACCTTCATCAATTTATCAGCTATATCTGGGCGTCCAGTTTTTATTGAGGAGGAAGCCGGAGTATCCGGAGAAAACACTCTGCCTCCAGAGAGAATAGAATGCGCAACCTTTGTGTCGGCAGGCATGTGATTAATAGAAGACCAACTTACATAACCACTCGGCCACTTATAATGATGGAACCAAAACATAAAATAATACAACCACAACATATGATTGAACCACGGCATAGTATGATGGATTCACGGTATGTGATGTTCGACAACTGTATACAAGTACTATTTTCAACGGAATTTAAAACAAAACATTATCTAAGAGATAGTTTTTCAAAGTGTTTCTAAAGTACAGCGTTTACACGATGTGATAACATATTGCGTTGGCGTATTAATTTAATTCTACACCATGTTCAAAGAGCGTGAAGAGATTGACAATTGACACATAAATTCCCACTTTATGCACGTCAGATTAACTTCCCAACATAAAATTTTTTTCCCGCGTTTCGATAGTAAGAGGGAAAATTTTGTATTTACGGTACATAGGTACTAATTTTTATTTGGCGTAGTAATCGAGTAGACCGGGAAAATTAATGTGGTCAGTTATATGGTAATCAGTGTTAGACCTATTTATGTGGTCAGTTATATGGTAATCAGTATTAGACCTGTTTATGTGGTCAGTTATATAGTAATCAGTATTACACCTGTTTATGTGGTCAGTTATAAGGTAATCAGTATTACACCTGTTTATGTGGTCAGTTATATGGTAATCAGTATTAGACCCGTTTATGTGGTCAGTTATATGGTAATCAGTATTAGACCTGTTTATGTGGTCAGTTATATAGTAATCAGTATTACACCTGTTTATGTGGTCAGTTATAAGGTAATCAGTATTAGACCTGTTTATGTGGTCAGTTATATGGTAATCAGTATTAGACCCGTTTATGTGGTCAGTTATATGGTAATCAGTGTTAGACCTATTTATGTGGTCAGTTGTATGATAAACAGTATTAAACCTGTTTATGTGGTCAGTTGTATGATAATCAGTGTAAGACCTATTTATGTGGTCAGTTGTATGGTAATCAGTATTAAATCTGTTTATGTGGTCAGTTGTATGGTAATCAGTATTAGACCTGTTAATTTCGTCATGTGTATGGTAATCAGTATTAGACCTGTTTATGTGGTCAGTTATATGGTAATCAGTATTCGACCTGTTTATATGGTCAGCTGTATGGTAATCAGTATTAGACCTGTTTATATGGTCAGTTGTATGGTAATCAGTATTAGACCTGTTTATGTGGTCACTTATATGGCAATCAGTACAAGACCTGTTTATGTGGTCAGTTATATGGTAATCAGTATTAGACCTGTTGATGTGGTCAGTTGTATGGTAAGCAGTAATAGACCTGTATATGGTCAGTTGTATGATAATCAGTGTAAGACCTATTTATGTGGTCAGTTATATGGTAATCAGTATAAGACCCGTTTATGTGGTCCGTTGTATGGTAATCAGTATTAGACCTGTTTATGTGGTCAGTTGTATGGTAATCAGTATTAGACCTGTTTATGTGGTCAGTTGTATGGTAATCAGTATTAGACCTGTTGATGTTTTCAGTTGTATGGTAATCAGTATTAGACCTTTTTGTGTGGTCAGTTGTATGGTAATCAGTATTAGACCTGTTGTGTGGTCAGTTGTATGGTAAGCAGTATTAGACCTGTTGATGTGGTCAGTTTTATGGTAATCAATAATAGGTTCTTACATATGTTTCTGGGAAAGACTGGGGCATCTTCCATGAAAGATAAATGTGTATGTCTTTTCGTGAGTGGAGCTCAGCAGAAGCAAAAAATAATGAGTGGAACATCACTTGTTTTCCTAGAAACTTATGAAAATACCTATTTCTTCTTTAAACCAACGTTTACATTGCGATATCCTATACACTCTCCACTGTTTTATATCACACATCCCATCACCTGCAACAAGGACGTTAAACAAGAATTTTGGTATGCTACAATAATAACATTCTTGTTTCAGATGTTTTGTTAAGATGAAGAAGATGAGTCACCTCTCACAAACACATGTCACTTCGCAAATGTTAGAAGCTTGTGACATGATATCATAGGACACATAAACATTTCATTCTAACACATGTCCTCTCACCAAGTCAAAAGTCACCTAAAAAGATATAATTTACATCACAGGTATCTCAAGGACACATGTCATCTCTCACATTATATCGACTTATCTCACATGACATCACACCGACACATCTCACATGACATCACACTGACACATCTCACATGACATCACACTCACTGACACATCTCACATGACATCACACCTACATATCTCACATGACATCACACCCACACATCTCACATGATATCACACTGACACATCTCACATGACATCACACCGACACATCTTACATGACATCACACCAACACATGACATCACACCGACACATCTCACATGACATCACACCAACACATCACACCGACACATCTCACATCAGATCACACCAACACATCTCACATCACATCACAACGACACATCTCACATGACATCTTACATCACATCACACTGACACATTTCACATCACATCACAACGACACATCTCACATGACATCATACCAACACATCTCACATGACATCACACCAACACATCTCACAGGACATCGCACCGACACATCTCACAGGACATCACACCAACACATCTCACATCACATCACACCGACACATCTCACATCAGATCACACCAACACATCTCACATCACATCACAACGACACATCTCACATGACATCTTACATCACATCACACTGACACATTTCACATCACATCACAACGACACATCTCACATGACATCACACCAACACATCTCACATGACATCACACCAACACATCTCACATGACATCACACCAACACATCTCATATGACATCACACCAACACATCTCACAGGACATCGCACCGACACATCTCACAGGACATCACACCAACACATCTCACATCACATCACACCGACACATCTCACATCAGATCACACCAACACATCTCACATCACATCACAACGACACATCTCACATGACATCTTACATCACATCACACTGACACATTTCACATCACATCACAACGACACATCTCACATGACATCACAGCAACACATCTCACAGGACATCACACCAACACATCTCACATGACATCACACCAACACATCTCACAGGACATCGCACCGACACATCTCACAGGACATCACACCAACACATCTCACAGGACATCACACCAACACATCTCACATAACATCACACCAACACATCTCACATGACATAACACCGACACATCTCACATAACATCTCACATAACATCACACCAACACATCTCACATGACATCACACCAACACATCTCACTTAACATCACACCAACACATCTCACATGACATAACACCGACACAGCTCACATGACATAACACCAACATGACATCACACCAACACATCTCACATAACATCACACTGACACATCTCACATGACATCACACCGACACATCTCACATGACATCACACCGACACATCTCACATGACATCACACCGACACATCTCACATGACATCACACCGACACATCTCACATGACATCACACCAACACATGACATCACACCGACACATCTCAAATGACATCACACCAACACATCTCACATCACATCACACCGACACATCTCACATCAGATCACACCAACACATCTCACATCACATCACAACGACACATCTCACATCACATCTTACATCACATCACACTGACACATTTCACATCACATCACAACGACACATCTCACATGACATCACACCAACACATCTCACATGACATCACACCAACACATATCACAGGACATCGCACCGACACATCTCACAGGACATCACACCAACACATCTCACATCACATCACACCGACACATCTCACATCAGATCACACCAACACATCTCACATCACATCACAACGACACATCTCACATGACATCTTACATCACATCACATCACGACACATCTCACATGACATCACACCAACACATCTCACATGACATCACACCAACACATCTCACAGGACATCGCACCGACACATCTCACAGGACATCACACCAACACATCTCACAGGACATCACACCAACACATCTCACATAACATCACACCAACACATCTCACATGACATAACACCGACACATCTCACATAACATCTCACATAACATCACACCAACACATCTCACATAACATCACACCAACACATCTCACATAACATCACACCAACACATCTCACATAACATCACACCAACACATCTCACATAACATCACACTAACACATGACATCACACAGACACATCTCACATGACATCACACCAACACATCTCACATAACATCACACCAACACATCTCACATGACATAACACCGACACAGCTCACATGACATCACACCAACATGACATCACACCAACATATCACACCAACACATCTCACATAACATCACACTGACACATCTCACATGACATCATACCGACACATCTCACATGACATCACACCAACACATCTCACATGACATCACAGCAACACATCTCACAATGAGATATATCATCCCACAGGGACAGGTGTCACCTTACACAGTCTAGTCCTTGGAAAAACATAACTGAAAAACCAGTTTTGTGAATAAGTTTCCAATTATTTTAATCATTTCATGTACACATTTTATTAAAAGTAAATCATTTAACAGAGTAATCATATTGATTACAAAAGAATACAAAATAATTGACATCATTTTTATTACATGGTATCACTAATACACATAGACAGTAAAATACATGATGTTATTGTAAAATAACCAAGACAGTGAATATAATACATGTACTGTTGACATTGTCAGTTAAATAGAAATATGTAAATTATTTACATGATGTGTATTATCTTTCACTAATTCTTTACATATTCACAATATTCAATACATTCAAGGAGAAGTCCTACAATTATCAATCATTACTAGACCAGTTCATGTAAAAGCCATTTAACAGAGTAATTATATTGATTACAAAAGAGTACACAGAAATTGACATTACCTTTAAATAGTAACTATTTATATAAGATGTCTAATTATAGATATTTAGGTCAATAGGTCAATTCAATCATTCTAAACATATCAGCTTTCATACTATATTGGACATTTATTTAAGAGTTCATTATACAGAATATTATCTTTAATTCTTGAC
Source organism: Limnoperna fortunei (assembly GCA_944474755.1). Classification (NCBI taxonomy): domain Eukaryota; kingdom Metazoa; phylum Mollusca; class Bivalvia; order Mytilida; family Modiolidae; genus Limnoperna; species Limnoperna fortunei. Next base: position 48,570,218 of record OX104125.1, read on the forward strand.
ATATTCACAATATTTACATGTAGTTATTTAATACATTGATACACATTGTTTACATCCAGTGATCAATAACAACAGATAAGTCAGACATATGTAAACTACATGATCACTTCCTGGTGTCAATCAGAATATATTGTAATGTGGATTATTTATACTTTCTTATAAACATAAACATTGTCATGACGACCAATAACAACAGATAAGTCAGACATATGTAAACTACACGATCACTTCCTGGTGTCAATCAGAATATATTGTAATGTGGATTATTTATACTTTCTTAAAAACACAAACATTGTCATGAAGACCAATAACAACAGATTTAGACAGTGAATTATAACATATATATGGAGACCAAATAGATGATGACGGTATCTGTGTAATAATAACCTGACTCTGTTTACCATCAGGACTAATCCTGAGTACATTGTTAGACTCATCACATATAACAAGTACATGTCCTTCATCATCTGTTGTAATTCCCAATGGTCTACTCATGTTAGAATCAGTAAATGTAAACAAAGTGTTCCCCACTGTATCAATACAGTACAACTTAACACGGTCAGTACAGTAGATACGTCCTGCCTCACCACCACAGATATAGTAAGGTAATACACCCACTGGTATTGTATGTGTTACCTCCCCTGACATGTTCATTACCTTTATTGTGTCATCACTACAGCCTACAAACAGCTGGTTATCTCTGTACATGATACCATAACACCACACCTCTACATCAATATGCTGTATAACTTGTCTCTGTCTGACATCTACTATCACTACAGTAGTATAATATAATCTAACAGCTACAGTGTTGTTGTCTACTACAGCTATACGCCATGGTCCACCAGGTAATGGAATGGTATGTTGTTGTTGTCCTGTTATATCACATGTTACTAATTGTTTACCACTCGTATCAGCCATAACTAACACATCATCATGTAACACCTTTATATCGCTGATCCTCTCTACATTGACCTTGAAGTTATAATCCAGTGAATACATGTCCTGTACATGTTGTACAATGTGATATTTAGTATCATCTGATTCCATGTGTTGATTGTTACAGTCCTGACACATAGATCTCTGACAGCCATGACACCAGTATACAGATTGTTCCTTGTCACAGACATGACACCTGTAAAGGATTTATATAAATGAAATATCATAATTCTGACATAAAAATAATTTAATTTTAAATTATACAAAGTAAACATAATTCTGACTAAAACTATGACAAAAACTGATAAAATAACATTAACAATTCTGTATGCCTAATTAAATAGGTCAAATGATGAATCTGTGTAAAGTAAAGTAAACATAACTCAGTGTTCTCCCCTTTTAGCATCCTGGCAATGAGATGCTATCTGGTTCAAATATGATGCTTTCTGAAAACATCCTTAATATATTTCATAAGAAATGTGATGCTATAATTTCAAAGCAAATGATGCAATTGTGAAAACTGAAAATACCAGGATGCTACTAAAAATTTCTGGGGAGAACACTGATACTTTAATCATTAGTAAAAGAGTGAACAGTAACAATTAGTACTTATTTGTTGATACAGTTTTGATTGATATCAATAAATTACACTAGACTAACTCGAATAATAAAATCTAAAAACTTGAGGTGTCAGGACAATTAACAAGATTTTCCTCGCGGTGCAGTGGGTACAAACAAATAATATTCTTACTGGGGTCAACAGAATTAGCAGTTACATTCCTTACAGACTGTTACATGGACAGTGTTAGTATACAAATAAATCCATGTGTAAGGTACTTACTACTGACCATGTCTATGTGACTCCCTGTAAGGTATTTACTTCTGACCTTGTCCATGTGACCCCCTGTAAGGTACTTACTACTGATCCTGTCCATGTGACTCCCTGTAAGGTACTTACTACTGACCCTGTCTATGTGACTCCCTGTAAGTTACTTACTACTGATCCTGTCCATGTGACTCCCTGTAAGGTACTTACTACTGACCCTGTCCATGTGACTCCCTGTATGGTACTTACTACTGATCCTATCAATATGACTCCCTGTAAGGTACTTACTACTGACCCTGTCTATGTGACTCCCTGTAAGTTACTTACTACTGATCCTGTCCATGTGACTCCCTGTAAGGTACTTACTACTGACCCTGTCCATGTGACTCCCTGTATGGTACTTACTACTGATCCTATCAATATGACTCCCTGTAAGGTACTTACTACTGACCCTGTCCATGTGACTCCCTGTATGGTACTTACTACTGATCCTATCAATATGACTCCCTGTAAGGTACTTACTACTGACCCTGTCCATGTGACTCCCTGTATGGTACTTACTACTGATCCTATCAATATGACTCCCTGTAAGGTACTTACTACTGACCCTGTCTATGCGACTCCCTGTAAGGTCCTTACTACCGACATTGTCTATTTGACCCTCTGTAAGGTACTTACTACTGACTGTCTATGTGACTCCCTGTAAGGGACTTACTACTGACCCTGTTCATGTGACTCCCTGTAAGGTACCTAATACTGACCCTGTCCATGTGACTCCCTGTCAGGTACTTACTACTGACCCTGTCTACTGACCCTGTACTTTTGACACTGTCCATGTGATTTCCTGAAAGATACTCACTACTGACCTAGTATATATGTGACTCCCTGTAAGGTACTCACTACTGACCTTGTATATATGTGACTATCTGTAAGGTACTTACTACTGACCCTTTCTATTTGACTCCCTGTAAGGTACTTACTACTGACCCTGTCTATGTGACTCTCTGTAAGGTACTTACTACTGACCCTGTCCATGTGACTTCCTGCAAGTTACTTGTTACTGAGATCCTGTCAATGTGACTCCCTGTATGGTACTTACTACTGACCCTATCAATATGACTCCCTGTAAGGTACTTACTACTGACCCTGTCTATGTGACTCCCTGTAAGGTACTTACTACTGACCCTGTCCATGTGACTCCTGTAAGGTACTTACTACTGATACTGTCCATGTGACTCCCTGTAAGGTACTTACTGCTGACCCTGTCCATGTGACTCCCTATAAGGTACTTACTACTGACCCTGTCTATGTGACTCCCTGTAAGGTACTTACTACTGACCCTGTCTATGTGACTCCCTGTAAGGTACTTACTACTGATACTGTCCATGTGACTCCTTATAAGGTACTTACTACTGATACTGTCCATGTGACTCCCTGTAAGGTACTTACTATTGACCCTGTCTATCTGACTCCCTGTAAGGTACTTACTACTGATACTGTCCATGTGACTCCCTGTAAGGTACTTACTACTGATACTGTCTATGTGACTGCCTGTAAGGTACTTACTACTGATACTGTCCATGTGACTCCTGTAAGGTACTTACTGCTGACCCTGTCTATGTGACTCCCTGTAAGGTACTTACTACTGATACTGTCCATGTGACTCCTGTAAGGTACTTGCTACTGACCCTGTCTATGTGACTCCCTGTAAGGTACTTACTACTGATACTTTCCATGTGACTCCCTGTAAGGTACTTACTACTGATACTGTCCATGTGACTCCTGTAAGGTACTTACTACTGACCCTGTCTATGCGACTCCCTGTAAGGTACTTACTACTGACCCTGTCTATGTGACTCCCTGTAAGGTACTTACTACTGATACTGTCCATGTGACTCCCTGTAAGGTACTTACTACTGATACTGTCTATGTGACTCCCTGTAAGGTACCTAATACTGACCCTGTCCATGTGACTCCCTGTAAGGTACTCACTACTGACCTTGTATATATGTGACTATCTGTAAGGTACTTACTACTGACCCTTTCTATTTGACTCCCTGTAAGGTACTTACTACTGACCCTGTCTATGTGACTCTCTGTAAGGTACTTACTACTGACCCTGTCCATGTGACTTCCTGCAAGTTACTTGTTACTGAGATCCTGTCAATGTGACTCCCTGTATGGTACTTACTACTGACCCTATCAATATGACTCCCTGTAAGGTACTTACTACTGACCCTGTCTATGTGACTCCCTGTAAGGTACTTACTACTGACCCTGTCCATGTGACTCCTGTAAGGTACTTACTACTGATACTGTCCATGTGACTCCCTGTAAGGTACTTACTGCTGACCCTGTCCATGTGACTCCCTATAAGGTACTTACTACTGACCCTGTCTATGTGACTCCCTGTAAGGTACTTACTACTGACCCTGTCTATGTGACTCCCTGTAAGGTACTTACTACTGATACTGTCCATGTGACTCCTTATAAGGTACTTACTACTGACACTGTCTATGTGACTCCCTGTAATGTACTTACTACTGATACTGTCCATGTGACTCCCTGTAAGGTACTTACTACTGATCCTGTCCATGTGACTCCCTGTAAGGTACTTACTACTGATACTGTCCATGTGACTCCCTGTAAGGTACTTACTATTGACCCTGTCTATCTGACTCCCTGTAAGGTACTTACTACTGATACTGTCCATGTGACTCCCTGTAAGGTACTTACTACTGATACTGTCTATGTGACTGCCTGTAAGGTACTTACTACTGATACTGTCCATGTGACTCCTGTAAGGTACTTACTGCTGACCCTGTCTATGTGACTCCCTGTAAGGTACTTACTACTGATACTGTCCATGTGACTCCTGTAAGGTACTTGCTACTGACCCTGTCTATGTGACTCCCTGTAAGGTACTTACTACTGATACTTTCCATGTGACTCCCTGTAAGGTACTTACTACTGATACTGTCCATGTGACTCCTGTAAGGTACTTACTACTGACCCTGTCTATGCGACTCCCTGTAAGGTACTTACTACTGACCCTGTCTATGTGACTCCCTGTAAGGTACTTACTACTGATACTGTCCATGTGACTCCCTGTAAGGTACTTACTACTGATACTGTCTATGTGACTCCCTGTAAGGTACCTAATACTGACCCTGTCCATGTGACTCCCTGTAAGGTACTTACTACTGACACTTTCCATGTGACTCCTTGTAAGGTACTTACTACTGATACTGTCCATGTGACTCCCTGTAAGGTACTTACTACTGACCCTGTCTATGTGACTCCCTGTAAGGTACTTACTACTGATACTGTCCATGTGACTCCCTGTAAGGTAATTACTACTGATACTGTCCATGTGACTCCTGTAAGGTACTTACTACTGATCCTGTCTATGTGACTCCCTGTAAGGTACTTACTACTGACCCTGTCTATGTGACTCCCTGTAAGGTACTTACTACTGATACTGTCCATGTGACTCCCTGTAAGGTACTTACTACTGATACTGTCCATGTGACTCCTGTAAGGTACTTACTACTGATCCTGTCCATGTGACTCCTGTAAGGTACTTACTACTGATCCTGTCCATGTGACTCCTGTAAGGTACTTACTACTGACCCTGTCTATGTGACACCCTGTAAGGTACTTACTACTGACCCTGTCTATGTGACTCCCTGTAAGGTACTTACTACTGACCCTGCCCATGTGACTCCCTGTAAGGTACTTACTACTGACCCTGTCCATGTGACTCCCTGTATTGTACTTACTACTGATCCTGTCCATGTGACTCACTGTAAGGTACTTACTACTGACCCTGTCTATGTGACTCCCTGTAAGGTACTTACTACTGACCCTGTCTATGTGACTCCCTGTAAGGTACTTACTACTGACCCTGTCCATGTGACTTCCTGCAAGTTACTTGTTACTGAGATCCTGTCAATGTGACTCCCTGTAAGGTATTTACTACTAACACTGTCCATGTGACTTCCTGTAAGTTACTTGCTACTGAGATCCAGTGACTCCCTGTAAGGTATTTACTACTGACCCTGTCTATGTGACTCCCTGTATGGTACTTACTACTGACCCTGTCTATGTGACTCCCTGTAAGGTATTTACTACTAACACTGTCCATGTGACTTCCTGTAAGTTACTTGCTACTGAGATCCAGTGACTCCCTGTAAGGTATTTACTACTGACCCTATCCATATAACTCCCTGTAAGGTACTTACTACTGACCCTGTCTATGCGCTTCCCTGTAAGGTACTTACTACCGACATTGTCTATTTGACCCTCTGTAAGGTACTTACTACTGACTTTCTATGTGACTCCCTGTAAGGGACTTACTACTGACCCTGTTCATGTGACTCCCTGTAAGGTACCTAATACTGACCCTGTCCATGTGACTCCCTGTCATGTACTTACTACTGACCCTGTCTACTGACCCTGTACTTTTGACACTGTCCATGTGATTTCCTGAAAAATACTCACTACTGACCTTGTATATATGTGACTTCCTGTAAGGTACTTACTACTGACCTTGTATATATGTGACTCCCTGTAAGGTACTCACTACTGACCTTGTATATATGTGACTTTCTGTAAGGTACTTACTACTGACCTTGTCTATGTGACTCCCTGTAAGATACTTACTGCTGACCCTACCCATGTGACTCCCTGTAAGGTATTTACTACTGACACTGTCCATGTGACTTCCTGTAAGGTACTTGCTACTGAGATCCTGTCAATGTGACTCCCTGTATGGTACTTACTACTGACCCTATCCATATGACTCCCTGTAAGGTACTTACTACTGACCCTGTCTATGCGACTCCCCATAAGGTACTTACTACTGACACAGTCTATTTGACCCTCTGTAAGGTACTTACTACTGACCCTATGTATGTGACTCCCTGTATGGTATTTAATACTGAACCTGTCCATGTGACTCCCTGTAAGGTACCTAATACTGACACAGTCTTTGTGACCCTCTGTAAGGTACTTACTACTGGCTCTGTCTATGTGACTCCCTGTAAGGCACCTAATACTGACCCTGTCCATGTGACCCTCTGTCAGGTACTTACTACTGACCCTGTCTATCTGACCCTCTGGCAGGTACGTACTTTTGACACTGTCCATGTGATTTCCTGAAAGGTACTCACTACTGACCTTGTATATATGTGACTTCCTGTAAGGTACTTACTACTGACCTTGTATATACATGTATGTGACTCTCCTGTAAGGTACTCACTACTGACCTTGTATATATGTGACTCCCTGTAAGGTACTTAAAACTGACCGTGTCCATGTGACTCCCTGTAAGGTACTTACTACTGACCCTGTCTATGTGACTCCCTGTAAGATACTTACTGCTGACCTTGTCTTTGTGACTCCATGTAAGGTACTTACTGCTGACCCTGTCTATGTGACTCTCTGTATGGTATTTAATACTGAACCTGTCCATGTGACTCCCTGTAAGGTACCTAATACTGACACTGTCTATGTGACTCCCTGTAAGGTACCTAATACTGACACTGTCTTTGTTACTCCCTGTCAGGTACTTACTACTGACCCTGTTCATGTTACTCCCTGTAAGGTACCTAATACTGACCCTGTCCATGTGACTCCCTGTCAGGTACTTACTACTGACCTGTCTATCTGACCCTCTGGCAGGTACGTACTTTTGACACTGTCCATGTGATTTCCTGAAAGGTACTCACTACTGACCTTGTATATATGTGACTTCCTGTAAGGTACTTACTACTGACCTTGTATATACATGCATGTGACTCTCCTGTAAGGTACTCACTACTGACCTTGTATATATGTGACTTTCTGTAAGGTACTTACTACTGACCCTTTCTATGTGACTCCCTGTAAGGTAATTACTACTGACCCTGTCTATGTGACTCCCTGTAAGATACTTACTGCTGACCCTGCCTATGTGACTCCCTGTAAGGTACTTACTACTGACCTTGTCTATGTGACTCTCTGTAAGGTACTTACTACTGACCCTGTCCATGTGACTCCCTGTAAGGTACTTACTACTGACCCTGTCTATGTGACTCCCTGTAAGATACTTACTGCTGACCCTGTCTATGTGACTCCGTCTAAGGTACTTACTAATGACCCTGTCCATGTGACTCTCTGTATGTGAACCCTTGATTTTAAGTTGGAAATCAATGTCATTGCTGTTGAAATTTAAGCCAATATGAGAAAGACCACTGAAAATTAGTTTAACAATCAGCATTTCAATATTTAACTTACTTTTGTTTAAATCTGGTATCTTGAATTCCTGTAAAACCCACAATATGTCAGTCAGATATAACTTAACAATATATAAATATACTTCAGACAAAAACATTTCTCTATTACACATATTTAAACAATAGGACACTGGAGCACCTGGACTCGGTGGGATTCCTGTTGCTTTATTGTTGGTTTTGTGTGTTTGTTTTTGTTGTTGTCCCCTCTTTTGTGTTGCCATGCCATTTTGACGGTCCTCGATATTTTGTTTTCTGAATACACCTCGGTATCTTTGATTTTTTTTTCTTGATTGTGGTATGTTCAATTAACTCTTGTTTGCAAATTATCAACAGCTGTTATTATGAAAACTTGTCGTAAATAGCTTTTACCTTCTGAAAACTAAATATGTTTTACCTTCCTGATGTTTTAAATTAAGCTGTGCTGGCACATAATCATCATCCTAGAAAAAGAAAATTAACATTTATGAACATATCTGATCAACATGTTACAAGGGTTTTTGTATCAAATATTTCATTTCAACTTAGATATGTACTTATGCAACAGTTACATTCACTTGTAAATGCACATATGACAAAAAGAAAAAGAAAACTGAACGTAAACAGCGTCTCTTCAAAAATATGAAACAACTGGGAATCCCCAATGAGTTGACATAGTTATTAATAGACAATTCAACATTATTTTATTTAGCATGTTCAGTGTATATGTACACTTTGTTTAAGACATATCCAGATTCCAAGTAGACAAGTTCTTACTTTACCTCCTTCAAGGATGTTTAGTTTTGTTTGATTGCTTAAATGATGTTTAATGCCAGCAATAACATGATTATTCGGCTACATCATGGCATCCAGTTTTTATCTGGGAAGCCTGAGTACCAAGAGAAAACTCCCGACCTTCTGTAGGAAAACTTGCAATTCTTTTCAATTAAGATTGGAGCTGAGCACACCCTGCCCACAATCTCTGTGTTGACAGACCATGTGATCAATAGTACAGGAATTACCTCAACCAACCGGCAACTGAGACCACTGAGACCACAGCATGTTAAGTGCATTTTGTTTATAGACTGTGTTATACATGTACTATTAGAAATACCAGATTCAGTGTTTACCAGTTGTGCATGTTTAGTGCAGAAGTACCAATGTTAATGGTTCAGGTTCATCCTAATAATGCATTCAGTTGTTAAAGATTATGTTGTCTTTGGAAGCATTAAATAAAGTATCTGTTATAATTATCATGATTAATTATAATACGACCAATATACATGTACATGTAATAAGATTCTCACAATTGTTTTTAATAAGATTTTAATGCCATTTTCAACAAGTTATTTAGCTACTTGTATACCATGACATCAAGTTTTTATTTAAGAAAGCTGGAGTAACCCATGGAAATCCCTGACTTTTGGTACATGTAGCTGGAGTACCCAGTGGAAACTCCTGACTTTTGGTAGCTGGAATTCCCAGTGGAAACCCATGACCTTTCGCAGCATGAGTACCCAGCGATTACCCTGTCCTTTGTAAGCTGGAGTATCTAGTGGAAACTCCTGACTTTTGGTAGCTGGAATTCCCAATGGAAACCCTTGACCTTTCGCAGCACGAGTACCCAGCGATTACCCTGTCCTTTGTAAGCTGGAGTATCTAGTGGAAACTCCTGACTTTTGGTAGCTGGAATTCCCAATGGAAACCTTTGACCTTTCACAGCATGAGTACCCAGCGATCACCCTGACCTTTGTTAGCTGGAGTATCCAGTGGAAACTCCTGACTTTTGGTAGCTGGAATTCCCAATGGAAACCTTTGACCTTTCACAGCATGAGTACCCAGCGATCACCCTGACCTTTGTTAGCTGGAGTATCCAGTGGAAACTATGACTTTTGGTAGTTGGAGATCCTACTGGAAACCCCTGACATTTGGTAGCATGAGTACCCAGCGATTACCCTGTCCTTTGTTAGCAGGAGTATCCAGTGGAAACTCCTGACTTTTGGTAGTTGGAGATCCTACTGGAAACCCCTGACATTTGGTAGCTTCAGTACAGAGTGGAAACCCGGATCTATGGTAGCTGGAGTACCCTGTGGAAACACCATACATTTGTAGCATAAGTACCCAGTAAACAGCCTGTTCTTTGTTAGCTGGATTACCCAGTGGAAACCCCTGACCTTTGGTAGCATGAGTACCCAGTAGACACCCTGTCCTTTGTTAGCTTGAGAACCCAGTGGAAACCCCTGACCTTTTGTAGCACTTGTTCCCAGTAGACATCCTGTCCTTTGTTAGCTGGATTATCCAGTGGAAACCTCTGACCTTGGGTAGCTTGAGAACCCAGTAGAAACCCCTGACCTTTGGTAGCACAAGTGCCCAGTAGATATCCTGTCCTTTGTAAGCTGGAGTATCCAGTGGAAACCCCTCACCTTTGGTACCAGTAGCTGGAGTAACCAGTGGAAGCCACAGACACTTGGCAGCTGGCCTACTTGGTGGAAACCCTCGACCTTTGGTAGCTGGTGTACTTAGTGGAAACCCCTGACCATTGAAAGCTGATGTACCCAGTGGCAACCCCCCACCTTAGGTAGCTAAACTATCCAGTGGAAACCCCAAATATTGGTAGCTGGAGTACCCTGTAGAAACCACTGACATTTGGTAGCTGGAGTACCCACTGGAAACCTCTGACCTTTGTTCAGGTTTTTATATCTTAACCTGTCAACCCATAATACGAATGCTCCCACATCTGCAATATTAAAAAACCACAAGTCTTTATTGGCAAACATAGTGAAAGCAATGGAAACGGGAGGTTTCACATGTCAGCAAACCTTGTTTAACCCACACCCACCATTTCTTTGAAATATTTTTGTTTTGGTTATTGGTTCTCAAGTTTGTTAGTTTCTAGAACTTTGCTTTTGATTGTCTTTTTTAAACAGTTTCCTTGGTCATGTTGGTGTTTGGTATTTTGTTTTTACCTTCATTAATCAACTTCAATTGCATTTGACATGTGTCATATTTTTTAAAAAGAACTGACAAAATAACTAGAGGCTCCCAGGAGCTTGTATCGCTCACCTGAACCTGAAACCAAGCAACCCTTTCTTTGTCCAGCTTTTCTTTCCTATAATGAATTGCCCAACACTTCTGTAAAAATCATTAATTTTGACCTTTTAAGGGAAATAACTCCTATAAGAAGAAGCTTTTGATGCTTAGGGGGGAGTTGCACTTCAAATTTGCTGTACCTGTTATACTTTTTTAACTATCAGCCAAAAACTATCTTGGCCCCCCTGTTCTATTTTAAGCCAACGTAGCTATGTAGGTATCAGCTGTCATGATTTGCACAATTTTGGTAGAGGACATCCTAAAGATGATGTGTGCAATGTTTCAAAGCAATGTCCTTTCATTGGTTAAAGAGGAAAAGATTTTTAAAAAATCAATTAAAATTTATTAAATAAATAATTCCATAACGGTTCATCAGACAATCTTGACCCTAAAGTCATTTTTGTAGCTCTCATAGAGTTGAACAAATAAACAATGCTAACTTTTTCTCTAGTTGTAATAATTTTCAAGATTTTGAGGCAAAAATGGCAAAAATCATCAATTTCGACAATTAAAGGGCAATAACTCCTACAAGGAGTCATCATATAACTCCGACCCAATGGAGTGTTTCGTAGAGCTTTTGATGCTAATGATGGCATGTCTCTTCGGTTTTCCTGTATCTTTTATACTAATTGATCTGTAAGCCGAAAACTGTATTCTAATCCCCCCCCCTGCCCCAAGTTCTATTTTTAGCCATTGCGTCCATGTTGGTTAATCTGCAGCCATGGTTTGTGCAAACTTGCTAGAGGACATTTGAGGGATGACGTGTACAAAGTTTAAAAGCAGTACTTTCAGTGGTTTCAGAGGAGAAGATTTTTTAAAAATCAATTAAAACCGATTAAAAAAACAGTTCAAGGGGTATAACTCTTAAAAAGGTTAATCAGACAATCTTGACCCTATAGCCATTATTGTAGCTCTCATAGGGCAGAACAATTATAATTAAGCAATGCTAACTTTTTCTATAGTTCAAATAATTTTCCAGATTTTGAGGCAAAATCGGCAAAAATCCTCAGTTTCGACAATTAATTCCTATAAGGCGTCGTCAAACAACTTTGACCCGATGGAGTGTTTAGTAGAGCTTTTGATGCTAAAGATGGTACGTCTCTTCGGTTTTTCTGTATCTGTTATACTTTTTGAACTATAAGACAAAATCTGTATTTGACCCCCTGATCTATTTTTAGCCATGGTGGCCATGTTGGTTGGTCTGAGGCCATGATTTGTGCAAACTTGGTCATGTTGGTAGATGACATTTTACTGAAGATGTGTGCAAAGTTTCAAAGCAATCCCTTCAATGATTTTGGAGAAAATTTTTAAAGAAAAGTTAACGACAACAAGAAAGACAGACAGATGACAACGACGGACGCTAAGTGATGACAATAGCTCATAAAAATTATGTTAAATTATTATACAATACATGTATGTAACATACGGCCGTATATGTGATGCAGACACACTCACTTCCTTTACCATAACAATGCAATTATTATACAATTGTACGATTTCCTACCTCTTTATAGTCCTCATACCATGTTTGAAAGAAATCTTGAATGCTATGACTTTGACTATGGTCATCACAAAAGTATTCATCTTCTAAATCCAGAAACTCACTGTAGCTATGGCGACCAGCAGACATGTGTATGTTGCCATCCGAGCACTTTGACTTCACTGTGTATGACACTGATCTTGTTTCAAATTTTTCTTTGGCTACCTCAGTTGTTCTTGTCAATTCCTCTAGAAGTGCTTTACATCTTCCTTTCTCCACATTTTTCCATTGCCATATCTGCAGTGCTATTGTGTTTTTACAGAAACACAAAATAAATTTTCGGAACTTGGTACTGTCGAGAAAGAACACTCCCATACCATGATAAATAGCCATTCGACCATTTTGTGGTTCAGCGCACACAGGATATTTACTGATATAATAACACAAGATATGGTTGAAAAAGTCAAATGGCATAAAATCAAACTCTATACACAACCATGGTGTTCGCTTACAGTTATCTTTCTTTGCATTAAACCTATCAATGATATCTGTAAATGAAGCTTTCTCAGAGATCATGCAAGGCATATAATAAGTAGGTAAGATTTGCCTTTGTCCGTTTTCCTTTAAAGTTGTAACTTTTACTATAATGCCAAATATTTCCATTACATTTAGTAAGTGACTGCTATGTTTGTTAAAGTCAAGTTCTGGTTCTTTATCAAAGAGTTTTACAATCAGAGAGGGCACAAGCTTTCCAGTGTCTTCTAGTGCTTTCCATTCATTAGTCAGCTTCAGGTTGGAATCAAATTTGTCTGATACAAGACATCTGAAAGCATTTGCCAACCATTTTTGGTTTAGTATAATATATTCTTTTAAACTCTCAAAATATACGACACCTCCCACTTTATGTTGATATTTCAGGAAAAGTTTTATTTCATCCTCGCTATCAATTGAACATTGAGAAGATAGTTCGACAATATCCAACCAAGATAATATGTTCATCTCGGCCTCCCTTAAAACACCAATTGATTGTTCTAAACGTATCCAACGTAAGGGTAACTTTTCAGCAAACGTTTTGACTTGCTTTCCATATTTAAAAACTGTGTTGCGCAAAACATTAAAATCCCCTTCGTCTGACTCAGTGTTTGAAACATAACATATCTCTCTTACATGTTTTTTCTTAGCTTCGTTTTTTAATACAGACAGTAGTTGTTTTCGGAAGTCATCTTTTCTTTCCTGCAGCTAAAAGAAACAAAAATCCTAAACTTTCACCTGTTTTGCTCCTGAATATTGTTTTTGTCACAAACAATTATTTGTTAACTGACAAAGAAAATATATACTGGAAATCTTAAATTGATGATTATAGATTATATACTTCTTTTAAACGAGATGCATTTTTTCGTCCATATTTTATCGAAGGGCCACAGCCCTGAGATGAGATACCGAGAAAATGCATCAAGTTTCAAAAAACGTAAATAATCTGTTTATTGATGTTTTGGAACATTGTGATAAAGTACAATGTAAATGTTATAAAATGTTTTACTGCAGATTACTGAATGATTTACCCTGTCTTAATAACAAGACACATATTTTAGAGTTACGATATTACTGACTCGGTTATTAAGGTTTGCCAGCATCTTACAGAGTTTCTGATATGATTGATTGATTGATTGGTGTTAAACGTCTAGCAAGCAATATTTCAGCTATATTCAGGACGTTTTTGATATGATAATTATCAGAGGGATAGATACACAATATAACTTATTTTAATTCTATTATCATTTAATTGGTCTTACTCCATTGAAATTTCAATGGAAATAAAAATATTTACCATTTTAAATATTTAATTGACCATATTAGACATCTATATTGTATTCAAAACACTTATAAAATGAGATCAAGAAGTTGTTTAACAACTTAATATTTGCTCATAACACTTACATGATCTCTGCACTCGTCAATTCTGGTACAAACAATGATTGCTGGCGGATAGAGAAGTTCTGTCTCCTCTTTCATTTCCTCCTTATTGGCACATGAGTGAATAGTATCAAGCCAGAAATCTATATACTCTATAAAAATAAAGGAGTCAATTAAAAATATGAAATAGATTTCAAGGGGGCAATACACGAATAAGAGCATTTGGAATTATTATTAATATTATATACTTTCTAAGGATCATTTAAAGATGTCAGAATGGCATAACATCTGAAATCCAGATATAAAACAAAGTGGATACATGTGATGCATGTGATACCACAATAACACAAGTTAGTTTGAATATTGTTTAAAGCCACTTTCAGCAATTTTACAGCTACATCGTGGCATCCAGTGATTATTAGGGGGGAAGCCGGCGGACCCAGAGAAAAACCCCTAACCTTAGGTAGGGAAACTGGTACTTGTTAATTAAGATTGTAGTCAAGCGAACCCATCATAGTGAGACTCGAACCAGCAATCTAGGTTTTGACAGACCATGTGATCAATAGTGGATGAATTACCATAACTACTCAGCCACAAAGGGACCTTACACAAGTTAATGAAGATCTGATATATTTGACTGATAAGTGTATGTTTAACATACATTAAATCAATGTGCATGCACAGTCTATATTACAGACAAAACATTGGATATGTTGGTCATCTGGGTGGTGAAGTTAAATAGATTTGAACATAGACCAGCATTAAGTCATGCTAACCATACCCCGACTCAACCATTTTTATGACTAATCCTTAATAATAACACTGTAAGTATGGTTTCAGGAAGTAGATAACTGAATGACCTGGAAATGGGAGGCTTGGTACAACTCATCATGCTAAAGGCTTTAGCTGTATACAAATTTTGAAATCCAGCCCTAAAGTAGAAGCTGAGAAATCTCTTACGAAAAATTTTCCTATTTTGACCCTGGAAACAGTCTTAGTCGGCTCGGAAGTAGATAACTGACTGACCTGGAAAGGTGAGGCACTGTACAACTCATCATGCTAAAGCTGTGCACCAAATTTGAAATCAATCCTTTTAGTAGAAGCTGAGAAATCTGTTACGAAAGTTTGCACTGGACGGACCGACAAGGTGATTGCAATATAGCCCTTTCTGTTATGAGTGGGGGTATAAAACCAAACTGTTTATACTTATTTAATCTTTAATAGCTTCATATGACTGCTAAAGCAGCTGATTTTGGACAATATTGTTTTTATAACAAACACATGGATCCAAATAGAAAAGTTGTTCCAGAGGAGAAGATTAAATAAAGAAAACTGGATGGCTAGATATTTAGGTGAAAAAAGGGTATGTGATGAAAATATCTCACCCTGACCTTTAACAAAGCTAAATAAAAAAAAGAGGAAACATTATTTAAACCAGACTTATATTTTATCTAATTTTAAAGTTTCAAACCTCCAATTTTATCAAAGCCATCTTCTGATCTAATTGGTTTTACATCTTTCATGATGTTTGCAACCAGAATATGTAAGGCATTTTGATTAAGGAATATTGGGTGAGTGGCATAGTAATCTTTCTCTCCAGCAAAATCCAAAATTCCACATTCCACAAACTTATCAGCTGGTACATCCACTTTTTCTATACCATCCAGTAAATCACCCAGACCTTGTAAAATTTTGTCAGTCAATAATTTAGTAATTGACTTGGAGTGACTATCTATTTCCACTTCAAAGTGTTCTGGAAAATTAGAAGTTGTTGCAAATGACTGGTCTTCACTTGTTCTTATCTTTTTTTTTCTTAGAGAGTCATCTTCCTGTACATCATGGCTAGTCTTCCTTTTTCTTTCTGATCTACGATGAGAAACATTGAGAGACTCTCTATTGCTATCCTTGCTGCCATTATCATCTTGTAAACCAATGGTATTTAAACTGTCAGCTTTGTCTTGTAAAGACTCGTCTTCTGCAGTACTTGAATGACTAGCTGTTTTAATTCTAGTCAACAATTCTTTCTTTTTATCTGATACTGCAATTGAAAATCCCAAATTTAGTACATAAAGATTAAGACTTGGTGAACATATGCATAAAAAAGTCTTACTGTCCAAGTGTTGCACTTCTTATGTAAGACATGTATCATAAAAAAATTTAAAAAAACTTGTTGTAGAATCAACCGTTGCATTAGTCCCTCTGTGATCGAGATAAAAGAATGACAAAAACTGTATTGTACATATTATCAATCAAGACTTTGGGGCCTCAGTGGCCAAGTGGCTAAAGTAGTCTAATATTGGGTATACTCGACTCCACTCTAAACTGAGATGGATTGCCAGGTTTCCTACCGCAGGTCCCGGGTTTTCACCGGGTACTCTGGCTTTCTCCCCAATAAAACATGATATTGCTGAAAATTGCTGTAAGTGGTGTTAAACACTATTCAAACAAAACAAAACACTTCATTTGCATTTTAAGTACATGACTGTTGCTGAACACCAAATTAAAATACTAAAAAATGATCTAAATAAATCCACTGCAGGAATAATGGATTACACGAAAATAAGTGTGTCACTTTCAATTGTACCCAAATCATCAAAATTAACACATGCAGAGTCTGCCCAACGTTAGGACAAACATACCTCAATGTTTTGTCAGTCCTACCAAGTAACTGTCAGACCCATATTTTTCATTATTTTTATAGATTGAAAAAAAAGGGAAATAATAAAGTCAGCATGGGTCGCCACACTCTAAAAAAGTAGGGAGAAGTTGCAACCAAACAGGGAGTAGTGAGGCCCTGATAGGGAGATGCTAGGGAAAAGTAAGAGAAACCATAAACATACTTAATTTTGCAGTCATTATATAATTTTCCTAGTATTTACACACAATTATTAATAATTGTGGTTTTTCAGAATGATTCTGCTTGCATTTTTAAACAATAACACACTAAGATTAGGTTTTTTAATTATTATTCATGGTAAGCAATATCATCAACAGGACATACCTTTACCATTAATCATTGAAAAAAGCACCAGATATAGCAACTATTTTGATGTCTATTAGTAGCCATAAAAAGGTATTTGCTGATAAAAATAGATCAACATCATCAGTAATTGTATACATCATAATTTTACAATCAGTTTATCATGTACATGCCATTGCATAAACGACTGTGGCGCAGTAAATGATCAAACGTTAAACGCGACGTCAGAACCAGAGAAAATTTGGAAATTGCAGGAGGAAGAGCACATGGCTTATGTCATTGGGAAGTCCCTTTATCAACACACCTGCTAAAAATGTAAACAATTTTATTAAAACTCAATTTTACAAAAAAATATTTAAAATTAGGATTTAACTATTATTTCATTTACATACAAAGCAAAGTTTTAATTTTTACACTTTAACCCATCAATTAAAGAAAATTTACTGCACCACAGTCTTTTATGGCCGACTCCCTGAAGTTAAGAATGTGTTTCAGTCCAAGAAAAAGTTTGGCTATCGCAAAAATATGGATCTATTAAAGGAATAGATGTCACAATCTTAAAGAATAAATGTCCGTGAGTACGTTGAACACCTACAATCAGGTTGGCAGTGCAAATTTCCAAAGAGAACTAAACAAAAAAAGGTAGGGGGTAGGAATTGTTTGTTTTTGCATTAGACTCATTCGGTCACTTCATTAGTGACAATACTTTTTTTTCTATTTCAGGCCATATTTCGCCCTAAATGATATGGGGTCAAATTCCTGTGGTCGGCCATTGACCTATGAATTAAATTTTAATAAAATATATGCCGCTTGGAGGGAAATCCAGGAAATGTGGCAATTTGATTGGTTACAAAAATAACCAATCGGTCATAACTATATTTAGTAACAGGGAAATTATGTGGAATGTAGAAAGCAAATCGGTGGTTATAAGTAAAAAAAAATCAATTTTGATATAAATTTTCACAAAGTTCAACAGGACGTGAAACAAACACTGTAGTACATTCAAGAGTAAAATAGACCGCACTATGCAGGCACATGGGTTCAATGTCTCTCTGAACAGTTTTCTGATCATATGCATCAAATATGCATCAAATGGGCATGGCGCACAACGTTATCACTGTTATATTATTTTGGGAATTCCCAGATCTTTATTTTTAGTTTTTACAATGTTTATGTTACAGAAGGTATCATTGTTTATCAGACAAAAAAAGTTTGCTGGACCTTGCTATGAAATTTTTTGATAGGACAGCATAGGTCCTACACGATAATCAAATCAACTGATCCGTAAGATAATTTTCCGGTCAGGAGGGGAGGTGGGACGATTTTTGGCAACTGTGCACATGCAATTGAACCAAATAAGGCAAATGACTATCACCCCAATACTATTATGTAATCTGAATCACCATAACCATCAAGTTAGACCACTATTGTTATACTGATCCACATAATTTATTAAATTAATATATATGAAAGGTGGTTATCATTTTTTTTCAAACATTTAATATTTTTAAAGTGAAAGTAGTACTAACCTCAACCAATAATGTTTATTGTCTTATTTTTTTGTGTGTTTAAGGTTTTATCCCACTTTCAGCAGCTTTTTGTTGGTCAGACACACCTTGCAGTCAGACTAATTTAAATCCAAGTAATTTTCTTTTAAAAATAACTTGTCTTAAAGGTTAATACTGTCAAACTACATCTTTTAATACAATTACCCTCATCAAAGATCCATTTGCCATCCCTAATGCGAATTTTACATCGATGTATATCAATCCCGTCAGTACTTTGGACTCCTGTGGTACTCTGTTTTAGTAGCCGTCTAAGCAAACAGGTTTTGCCTACGCCATTTTCTCCAATTATAACAATTCTGAGATAGTACCGTGTCTCAGTACCAGACTTGATGATTTCATTGTAGAGCACTTTATCTTCTTCACTTAAATGTTGGATAGCAGTTGGCATTTCTATTATAAAAAGTTAATAATGAAACAGTCCATTGCTCATTATTTGTAAATATTTTAATACAATAAATGTATTTGTTTAAAAAAAATATTAATACAACTTACTCTGAATAGTTCTGTAATAAAGAATATTGAACTATAATTGAAGAAAGTATACAGAAATGCTACACATACATTTAAACTAAAAGTCACACCTCCACATGGAGTGCGGTGTTTTGCTTGCATTTTTATTATTATTCCATATTGTACCTTTTTATTATGAAAATCCAGAAGGAAAAATTAGCCTACCATGACAGGTCCATACTTTATACAATGCCTCCATTATTTTTAATTGTCACAAATCATCCTTGAATTTTGCTATTGGAATTTTAAATGTTAAGTCAGCCATTTTGGTTCATAAAGGGATATAATATTGTTACAAACGTTTGTCTGCTTTCCTGACGTTCAATGAACAAACCATGAGATTTTTACGCCTCAACTGCAGATGACATTACCCTAAGGATTCTAAAAGACAACAATCGACTGTACCTTCTGTACACTTCCTTTCTAGTTTAGGTCAAAATTTACTAAAGAAAAATTGAAAACACTTTTTTGCACCTACAAAAGAAGCATATGCTGGACCATACGCAGTAAGCAGCTTTTATTTGTCACTCTGCCAATGTAAACCGACTTTCACTATAATCTACTGTTTAGCTTGTATGCAAATGTAATACTTTGCTTTTGCATCCTGTGCATCCTGGCAATTTATCAATCCTAATTTACAGTACATTAAAACAGCAGTTGGACAAAATATAATTCATAATTATTTTATTTTGTGTTAAATGTCTTACTGAAATATAAAATTTCTATGTACATGTATAATCCCTGTATTTCTTAACCTTACCTTGAACAATAAGTTGAGAACATCGAACACAATTTTTTATCTTGACAGAGTACTCTCCATTATCATCAAGCCTTGTTCTGATTACAGCAAGCCTGTGAAGTCTTCCATGCCTATCTGCTTTATATTTCTCTGATGTGCTTACTTCAATACCATCTTTGTACCACAGTGCTGTTTGACTGTCATCCAGTACTTCACATTCAAACTGAACATTTTCACCCTCTCTACATGTCATAGTAACCAATGGTTTAGTAAAATATTCTGTGGAGGAAATAGGAAAAGTTTTGCCATTTTATAATATTAGTAAAATCTTGTAATATCGGATGTACCAACATAAATAGTATTTGCTCTAAAACTAACAGTAAAAAATATCAATCATCCAACTTAATATAGCCAAGAAGGGTAAAAAATAATCTCACACTGACCTTAAATATGCTAAAGGTTCATTACAGTTAGTAACACCCTGGCAACTATGAATCAAATTACCTCATAAAAATGATTCACTATTTTGAGATCAAAAATACACATTATAATACACAGTGTCATCTACTCCCCAACCATTTCTGAGAGAATAGACCAAACTTCAATTATATGGCCACTGCTTCTATAACAAGGTAGAAGTTTATTTACCTATCACAACAAGAGATGTTTCTCTGACTCTGTTGTTTATACTGACTGAGTAATTGGCTGTATCGCGTAACTCACAATTCTTAATGGATAGTCTGTGAATTTTTCCTGCTTGCAAAATTTCATACTTTGCATTATTAGTCATGGGGATTCCATTTTTGTTCCAGCGAGCAAGTAAGATGTC
Source organism: Limnoperna fortunei (assembly GCA_944474755.1). Classification (NCBI taxonomy): domain Eukaryota; kingdom Metazoa; phylum Mollusca; class Bivalvia; order Mytilida; family Modiolidae; genus Limnoperna; species Limnoperna fortunei. The sequence goes on from OX104125.1 coordinate 48,591,347, forward strand.
TTCTTTAACTTCACATATGAACTCTGCTGTCTCCCCCTCAATACATTCCACACTCTGGAGGTTCTTTGTGAAGTATTCTGTACAAAAAGTAAGTTATTTAACACAATAGTCCAACAAGTATCTGATATCCATGTTTTACAAACCATGCCAATTATAATTGACATTCCGAAGAAACTTCTCAATACGGTTGCAAATTGGAATTCAGTATTTTTTGTATTAGTTTCCATCTTGAATGCAGTTTAGCCCTGACAGATATAAATTTAAAACAGGAATATGCCAAATATTGTTCATTTCAGGAATCAGTTTAGACATGCAAGTCCTCAAACATCAATAAACTTGAAAGAAACATTTTAATGGGGGCTAACAATGGCTGTTTGCAAAAGAAGAAAGTACTACACAAAGTCGATATTAACAAGTTAAACTACAATATATATTAAAGTTTAGGAAAAAGTTACGACGACGCCAAGCCAAGGTCCTGGTTAGCTAAAAATAAACAGTATGTTGCTTGTTACTGGAGAGGGCATTACCATGATATGATAATGACCAACGTGATAATACCCTAATGCCAAATTACTACAAATTAATTAATACCAGCTGACATTGTTCTTTTCAATTGAAACAAACATAATTTTACTGCTATGAAATAATTATACAATAGTTGCTTATACAGGGGCAATGTCATTTTTTGACCGCCCAAGGGAGAGTGGTATAGCCTGAAACATTGATAATGCCTGAGACAAAGGCGGGGGCATTATCAATGTTGAAGGCAATACCACTGTCCTGAGTGTTGCGAAGTATCATGACATTACCAGCTACATAAGCAACTATTATATTCATTTCATTGAAGAATAAGGAAACCGTGTGTTTTTGACTGTATTTTTTTATTTGTAGCTACTAGTACTTGCTGTATGATTTGAATGTAGGCCTCATGATATATCATTGTTTGGAATTTTCAGGCAATATGCAGATAGTTATGTGACTTTAAAATTCATTTAGATTGTACATGTACATGTATTTATTAATATAAATTAAAATTTAACAGCTTTATGTTGTTTGTTACTGAAGAGGACATTACAACGGTGTGATAATGCCCTCATGCTAAATTACTACAGTATTAATTAAGACCTGTTTTATCCAATTGAAACAAACATAAATTTACTGATATGAAATAATATACCAGTATCAAGTATAGTAACTATATAATGTGCCCACAATCCATACCAATTTTCATAAAATTATGTTCAAAAGTATCAGGAGTTGTGCTAAGAAAGTGGGGAGACATAACTACCACAATAACTTTACTAGTTCTGTCTGTCTTCATAAACAGGGAAATGTACCAAGTTTACTTGATTACTGAGCCATGTGTAGGACAAATTATAAAGGTTACTTAACTATAGAGATGTTTGTTGGTAAAGAGGAACAAACAAGTCTATTTTACTACTGAGCATTTTGTCAGTAAAGATGAACCACAAAGTCTACTTATGCTGATGATCAACATTGTAATTACATCAAATACTTAAATATTTATAAATGTAAATTTAATTTTTTTAAACTGTTCACCTTCTACATATAGATGTGCCTGTCTTTCAATGTACTGTATCCTGACACTGTATAGTCCTTTATCAGAGAGTAAAGCGTTTCTGATGTCCAGACTGTGAATTTTACCAGACGTTCCTGCTAAAAACTTTTCAGATTTTGCAATCTCCATCCCATCTTGCAACCATAGTGAGCACAGCCCGCATTCCTTTGTCCTGATCTCAAAGTGAGCATCACAACCTTCCGTAACAGTGACATCACGTAGATCTGTGGTCAAACAATCTGAATAGATCAAAGTTATATTCTTAAAATAGATCCATACAAACACAGCATACATATTCTGTAAATCATGTATATATTGTAAATGCAATTGAAACATACTTCAGTGCTAGGCCTTGCTTGTAGGATAATAGCTTTTATAATATACAATCATCTTATAATTTCCCTGACACATACTGGTACGTCACTGCTGCAAGTAAGATTTTGCAAAATCACATTTCTGCATGTAGAAACGTATGCAATGAATATTGTCTAAACATACTACTTAATATGAAATTCAACTGAATTAACCCAAAGACTATCTATAGCTAGATTATCAAATCTATAATTCTCAATGATCGTACAAGCCAGGTGTTGCTTGCTACAGGTAATTTTACAACAATACATAAAAGTACATATGTAATGTAAAAAAAAAGATAACCCACATTTCAACTAGTTTAGTTTAACTACTCATGTTAATTGGCAAATATAATAAGCTTATATATACCTGGTAATTTCTTTTCTGCAAGTAGTTGTTTTATTGCCTGAAAAAAAATGAAAATGATTTTCATGAGCCTCGGTATCAATGTTTACCGACATTGGCGTTGAACAAGCTGCCTGCTATGGAATGTCCCCTTTTAGAAGTTGTTCAGTTATAATATGGAAAGCCAGTAAGCGGACCACCCGTTGTTGATTTGCAGAGGCAAGCACAGAATTCTAAGCTATTTTCACCGAAATTCTGTGCTAAAACCAAAAGCAGAGATTCTGAATTTGAAATTTTTTAGCTTGGAAATTGCTTGTAAATTTGAGCTTTGTCATTTTTGAGCATAGAAATGGCTCGGAAATTTAAACTTTTTTAAGCACAAAACAAGCATAAAAATTAGTAGGTAACATGTTTGGGGGGTGTCACCCTTTAGGCATGACAAGTACCTTTTTGTTGATTTAGAAATTAAGTAGACACATTGTTGCTACTTTTCCATACAAATCTCAAAAGTTTACTGGTGTTTGTCAAAATTTCCTACCCAACTATCCAATATAATCCTATTAACATGCTGAAGTTTGTCAAAATTCCTGACATGTATAAACAATTGATTTTTACTTTTTTTTGGCCAGAAACAAATGTAGTTTTTTGTATGCAAGACAAAGATTACCAGAGTTTATGACTTTTGTCTTTTTGTTCAAATACATGTACATAGTCAGTACATAGAGCCATAGCTATATGTACATAAATGACTACATACATTATCTAGATATATATACTGTTCATGATCAGGACTATAATGTACTTTATTATATAGTTAGAGATGAAATATCGAATTTTCCGAGTGACAGAAATCACGGTAAATCACATGTGAAAACTATCGTTTATTTTCACTCTCGGGTTTTTTCCCGCCAAAATTACAGTTGGTTTTGTACTATAGAGATATTCATCCGCCGTTCATAAAATTTAGGATTAAGCATTAACATTTTACGAAAACAATTTTGATCTATATAATAAATATGATAATCAATTGGGCATCGTGAATATCAAAAATATGATCACTCTTGCCACTTAAATCATCAGATTAAACTCAAGTTCTGCGCACTCGTTTAATCAGATGTGTTATGAGGCACTCGTGATCATATTTTGGATATTCACTCCGCCCAATTAATTATCCTATAAGTGTACACAAATCTTACATCCTCTATCTGAAATTGTAGTAGAAGTGTATTTTGTAGTTGTAGACATATACTTGAATTAAGGGGTTGTTTAGCAATATCTCTCAGTCTCTGTTTGGTTTCTTCTTCCTTTCCATAAATCTTTGCTAAGACTAGTAATGACTTCTCTATTTCTGTCATGGACGTCTTGTATTCATCGTTTGAAATCTTCCCTTTCTTAGCATGTGCAAAAGAATCATTCCGAAGTTTTACAAGGTGATCAAGGGCATTCCTTTCGTCTGAGCCATTTGGCACTATGTCAGTAAAGCTAACCAAAAGAAGTCTAGCTAGAGTGAAGTCGAGGCTTTGTAGCTGGAGGTTAGGATTGACAGGACAACAGCAGTGTGGAGCTGATTTACTTCTAGGGTTATGTCCTGACAACTTTTCACCACCTGAATCAAGAAGAATGTCCAGTTGTTGCTGCTGAAGTACTCTACTGCCACCCATTGAAGTACGTATATATGATGGACACTGACAACATGGATATCGACTGAACATGTGGTAGATTACATGTCCATTTATTTCAATAAATCTATGTAGTTTTATGCATTTGTTTGTAAGATAGAACTGGAGAAGATGTAAAAACGAGTCTTTTGTTTCATCTACAATTACTGTTGAATGGCGGTAAAAGTTTTCCTGTTCCTGTGTTGTCATGATTAAAAGCTTCTTACACTAAAATAAAAAAAAAAACATAAATGGTTATACAGGAATTCTTAATACTTATAAGCTACTAGTATCATGGAGTATTATCAGGGTTCTCCCCCATAATTTTGGAAAGCACCATAGTGTCATGCTTTAAAAAGGGTCCAATTGTGCATGTTGGGTCCTAAATTTCAAGCATCATTTTATTTTTTTTTATCTCTAAAAGAAGGTAAGTTTGTTGAATTTTATAATAAATGAGATAGTACACATATTTTTCTAAATTTATTTATATTTTTAAATTATTAATGACATACATAACAGAAGATAACAGATAAAAATACAAAGCTACTATTAACATTGGTACTAATGACAAATAACACTAAAACTACAGCAGCAATGTGCCATGTGCATTTTGCATTATCTTGATACCTGTCTCATTTTATTTTTTGTAAAACTCATTATTTTTTAATATTTAAATCTGTTTCATTATTAAACATTTTTAATTTTAATTGTGTACATGTAATTGGTAGACCAACTAAAAACTATCACAGGTAATGGCAACTGCTTTTTTAGGGCTATTTCATTTGTCTTGACCGGAAAAGAATCAAACCATATGAAAATAAGGATGGCTGTTGTCAGTCATATCTTTCAGTTAGGAACAAAGCTCCATTGCTTAATCGTGGTCAAACATGTTTTGCCTATATTTTGGAAAACAAAATTAAGATTAATTAATCAATTAAGATTGTATTCAAGTACGCTCTGCCTGAATCGAACCCGCATTCTCAGTGTTGACAGATCATGTGATCAATAGTAGATGAACAACCTAAACCACTGGACCAGCTAGACCCAAAATTGTTTGTTGATTTCTTGGTGTTTAACTCCACTTTCAGCAATTTTTCACTGTAGAAATGCATGTACCTTTTATCGGAGGGGGGGGGGGGGTATAGCAGCTGTAGAACCATTTAAAACACAGTAAGGCTTGAACCCACAACCTTCAAGCTTTGTTTGTTTTTGTTGTCTTTAATTCTTAGTCATATTTATACTGAGTGATAAAGTAATAATGACGATCTATCACGTCATTTTCAAACAAGACCTCGAATTATTATATCTCGGTCCATATATTACCTGCACAAATCATTAATAGCATTGTAGTATGTTTCTTCATCCACAGTTTGATATTTTAGTTCTAATAGTTATGTTTTGTTTTCAGAAACATGGGCAAAATAAATAAATCCCTCAATAAAGTAAGAAGTGAAAGCCACACATTACTCAAATCAATAAGAAACTTGCAAGAAATTAGAAAAAATAGACCTTATAAAACAGCAGAAGCCGTAAAAGATATACAAAGATTAGCAAGGAAGACAAAAGCCGCATTAAAAAGTTTTAATGCAATTTTAAGAAACCAAATAGTAGGAAGTTTGGATAAACTTGTCAATAAATTCGACACTTTTTCTAAGGAGTTAGAAATTGCGCATATCCAGATGAATACCCAAGAAATTGAACACAATTTAAATAATATTGAAAAATTAGAAATAGACATACCCAAAATATTGGGAAACATTGACTACTTTACAAAGAAATTTGAGGGTGAGACTACACAGGCATGTTTTCTTTCCTAGCACATTTTATATAATAGTCCATTTAAGATTGAATATTGCCTTACTTCAGTTCAAATTTAAATTTAAAATTTGCATTTCATACTTCTGCATATCATAATAATTTCAAGTTTCAAGAAAAAATTAATATTGCAGCCCAAATGTAAGTAAGAAAATATGTTTCAGACAATTGAAAAAAAATGCATGACTTGTATTTTATTTTGAAATTAGTTTTTGAAGAATTTATACTTGTAAGAATCTGCTTTAAAAAATTGATTTTCTTACCTAGGATGGTACTGAGCAAAAATGTATGGAGCAATCAAAAGCCAGTACATCTACAGCTACCATGGCATGTTATTATTTTTTTAATGTATTAAACTGTAAATAAATTGCTCTTAATGAACATGAGTATATTTTAAAATTAACCCAAAATTACTACATAAATGACATAAAAGGAATTTTTTTATACTTACATTTGAATTGTACAAATATTATATGAAATATATAAGTTAATAAGTCCAAAACTGTTAATATTTTTCAAAAATAAATAACTATATAATTTCATCTTATACAAGTTAAATTGCAACATTTTTATGTAACTTTTACCGTTTTCATTATTCAGGATGACCATCAAGAACCAGGGGCATCAGACAATACAACACTATCAATTAATGCAGATTCACAGGCATGCTTATAATTTGTTACACATATCATAACAAAAATGCTTTACATATATCAGATAATCGTCAGTAATTATGAAAATAATATATAGATAAGTGTTTTGTTTCAATTTACTTTTCACAGAAGGGTGGTTTACTTGAATTAATATAATAAGACCCAATTAAATAAAATTGTAAACAATTTTATAAAATATTTTTTTAAACACTTTATAAATTTTCATGAACGATATGATATTTCTTTTTTGTAAAATATATAATTCAACCATTTCAACTACTATATAACATCAATAAGTATTTTCAACTAATCAAATTTTTTTTACAAATAGATAGAGCTTACAGACAGCGATGATGAGGCACTTTCGCAGTGTCCTCTTTTTTCGATTACAGTGGAGAAAGAGGAAGCTGAATAAATTTTTTTTGCTATGAAGATGATGAAGTTATGAATTTCTTGGACTTTGTAGATGTTTAATGATGTTTATAATACATTACTCCTTTTAGGGTGAACATGTCAAGTTTGATGTTTGTTTGATGGTGTTTAACGCCACTTTCAGCTATTTACAGCTATATTATGGCGTCCAGTTTTTATTGGGGGAGGAAGCCGGAGTACCCGGAGAAAACCCCCGACCTGCGGTAGGAAAACTGGCAATCATTGTCAATTAAGATTGGAGTCGAGTACACACTGCCTGCAGTGAGAAAAAAACCCGCAATCTCAGTGTTGACAAACCACGTGATCAATAGTAGACGAACTACCTTGACCACTCGACCACCGTGGCCCCCCTGTCAAGTTTGACAAAATATCTCAACATAGCAGATGAATTATTATTGCATGTTGTGTATAGTTCTTGATTTTGCATGAAAACAGGTATATCATGTTCTTCTGGGAGAGCTTTCTATTCAGCTAAATTATGGTTTCCACATTTTATTTGCTGAGTTGGTTGAATATTCAAAAATATCCTGAATGAAACGTCATCATGCTTAAGTACATCTTTTGGTTTCCTTGTACATCTATCCAAAGACTTGAAAATATGTATTAGCATACCAAAATAAACAGACTTAAAAATAGAAGGGATCAGAATAATGTGTCCATTTAGCCTAATACAGGAAAACTGAGCTTAATTCAAAGCAAATTCCTTTGATTAAAAACAACAGTAAAACAAATAAAAATGTGTCCTGAATAAAGCTGAAATATTAATCGCTGGACATTACACAACACAACATTTCACAACCAGTATAAAATTCTCTCACAGTCTGCTACATCAAATATCAAGCAGCTTCATGAAAGTTCTTTGAATACTTTTTTAGTCCATCATTCAGTCTACCCAGTTTAAGATCATAAACTCCTAATTAACGCTGGACCGTGAAATTGAGGTCAAGGTCAGGTGACACCTACCAGACAGTCATGTACTGGTCATCAGCAACCTATATACCAAATATTGTCATCCTACCATGTGTGGTTAAAGAGGAACTGTCGTAACCCAAAAACTTTAACGTAGTCGCTGGACCGTGAAATTGAGGTCAAGGTCAGGTGACACCTACCAGACAGTCATGTACTGGTCATCAGCAACCTATATACCAAATATTGTCATCCTACCATGTGTGGTTACAGAGGAACTGTCGTAACCCAAAAACTTTAACGTAGTCGCTGGACCGTGAAATTGAGGTCAAGGTCAGGTGACACCTACCAGACAGTCATGTACTAGTCATCAGCAACATATAAACCAAATATTGTCATCTTACCATGTGTAGTTACAGAGGAACTGTCGTAACCCAAAAACTTTAACGTAGTCGCTGGACCGTGAAATTGAGGTCAAGGTCAGGTGACACCTACCAGACAGTCATGTACTAGTCATCAGCAACATATAAACCAAATATTGTCATCCTACCATGTGTAGTTACAGAGGAACTGCCCTAACCCAAAAACTTGAACGTAGTCACTGGACCGTGAAATTGAGGTCATGGTCAGGTGACAGGTGACTGATTGGCAAGTACTCATCATAAGGTACCTCTGCCTAGGGCTTGGACATACAAATATATGAAGCAAGATGTCAAGTGTTTACTCAGCCGCCGCTGGATTCCCATACATATGTCTCGCCTCCAGCTCCAGAACCCAACAAGTCTTTCTTCTAACATATACATTACATAATATAACATAACAAAATCTAAAAATGCCTTTTTATTATCAAATTATCTAACTAACTAATAAAAGAAACAAATATACACATTTTATGTTGTAAAGATAAGAATGCATTAAAAAAAAATACTAAGCATACCCTATAAATCATGAAATAATCCCAGAAATATAATTTAAGCCATGATCCTTTCTAGCATGGTCACAAGCACATTAATATGCATTTTAAAGGTTGAAGGATTTAAAAAATACGAAAAACTGTAAATGAAATATTTTCTTTATTATTTAATTAGCCATTTATCACTTACAACATGAATTATATAAGGTTGTACTATAAGACAAGGTTGTGGCAAGCATACGTTTCGTATTCCTGATCTAAGCAAAAAAAAACTATTTGTGTAACAAATAGTTTAAGACTTCTACATGTATACTTAAGACTATGTCCACAGCAGCAACAACTTCATGCGAATATCATTTTCCAGAATTGTTTATGAAAACATTGAAAAGGATATTGAAAATCTAGAAAATAAAATGAATATACTAGTACAACCATCTGATTACACTTACAGCTTACTAAGGCAAAAGAAAACTGAATTAGAAAAGAAAAGGGAAGAAATGGTAGAAGGGATATTATTAAGGTAAAGAGTTAATTGGCATGAACATGGGGAAAAATGTTCTCAGTATTTTTGCAAATTAGAAAGAAAGAATTATATAAAAAAGACTATCTCTGATGTAATTACTGATAATGGGGATCATATTACGAATCAGGGACAAATTTTACAAGAACAATGTGATTTTTTATAAAAAACTGTATCAAAAAAACTTAGAGTGTGAAATTGATTATGATGAAACATTTTTTAATCACAATGTTAAATTCACAGATGACCAAAGAGATCTTTGTGAGGGTAATATTACTATTGCAGAATGTGCTGAGGCCTTGAAAAACTAATGACTAATGGAAAGGGTCCAGGTTCAGATGGGTACACTGTAGACTGTTACAAATTTTTTTGGAAAGATATTGGACCTTTTATTTATAGATCTTTACATTTTGGGTATGAGACTGGACATTTTTCCCAATTTCAGTACCAAAGTATTATTACCTGTATACCCAAGGAAGGAAAAGATAGACGTTTTTTAAGTAATTGGAGACCAATTAGTCTCCTGAACACTGACATTAAGATAGCATCAGCAGCAATTGCAAATAGATTAAAACATGTTTTACCTAGTATAATCAGTGACACACAGAAAGGTTTCATTAAAGGTAGATTTATGAGGGAAAATACTAGACTATTATATGATATAATGCACTATCTTGAGGGACATGATATTACTGGTGTACTCCTTTTAGTGGATTTTGAAAAAGCATTTGATTCTATTAAATGGGAATTTTTATTAAAAGCTTTTAAGAGTTTTAATTTTGGTCCATCTTTCTGTAAATGGTTTAAGACCTTTTACAAAGATGCTCAGAGCAGTGTTATAAATAATGGTAACATATCCAGTTTCTTTTACCTGAAACGTGGCTGTAGGCAAGGTGACCCCCTTTCTCCCTATCTGTTTATTATAGGGGTTGAATTACTCTCTATAAAATAAAAATCTAACCCAGAAGTTAAAGGCATTACAGTTAACAATAGGGAATCTCTCATTAGTCAATATGCTGATGATACATTTTTGGTCCTTGATGGTACTGAACACTCACTAAAATCCACAATGCAATGCTTCAATTCTTTTTATAAAGCGTCCGGATTAAAGATAAATGTTACCAAAACCAGAGCCATATGGATTGGAAATAAAAAGTATTCAGATCATATATTGTGTCCAGATTTAAGTTTAAATTGGTCAGATGCTAACTTTAAAGTACTGGGTTTAGAATTTTCTCTAGATTAAGATAATATGTTAGAAATAAATTTTGCAAAGAAAATTAAGGAAGTTTCATCTATTCTAAAAAGTTAGCATCATAGAAAACTCACTATGCTTGGAAAAGTTACTGTCATTAAAAGTCTAGCTATATCCAAGTTAGTGCACTTATATACAGCTTTACCAAATCTATCAGATTGTAAAATGAATGAACTTAATTCTTTATTTTACAGCTTCATATGGGATGGTAAAGCTGAGAAAATTAAACGTAATACACTTATTGGTGAATATAGTCAATGTGGTCTAAATATGGTTCACCTTCAATCTTTCTGTAGGTATCTGAAGATCAGCTGGATTAAAAGATATTTTTTAAATGTTAATGGTGACTGGCAAAATTTACTCTTACAAGAGTTGAAACTATATGGAGAGGAAAGAGTTCTTTACCTTCAAAAAGAAAAGTTGTTAGAAATTACAAATCCAGTCTGGAAGGATGTTCTTACAAGTATTGCTGTAGCCAAACCACTGGTTAAAGATTGCTTACCAAGTGTACTTTCCTTAGATACTAGTATCTTAAATTTTATGAAAGTAGAGGAAATTAAATTATATCTTAACTGGAAAGATAAAGGAATACAGTATGTGAAAGACATTTTCGATTTCAATGCAAAGAAACTTTTTTCCTTTCAACAAATTAGAAAGAAAATCCAAACCAGTAATTATCTAGCCTATTATAGTCTTGTGTCAAACATACCTAGATGGATAAAAGATATAGTAAAGAAACATTCGGTTGGCTTTAATTTACAAACTTTTGTACCAGTGGATGACTTTATTAACCAAGTCATCGAACAGAAAAAAGTTAAATTTTTATACAGACAGCTTGTTAATCAATCTGTGCAGTTACCTACAGAAAGTTTTTTGAAATGGGAACAAACTTTAGGAATAGAAGTTACAAATTGGTCAAAATATTTTAGTATTTTGTATAAATCCTGTAGCAACACATACTAGTATCTAAGAAACTTTCAATTTAAGCTTCTCCACAGAGTAATTGCTACTAATTCATTATTGTATAAAATCAAACTTGTTGAGAGTAAACTTTGCACTTCTGTAAAAAGAGTGAAGAATCACTAGAACACATATTTTTCAGTTGTCCAGTTACTCACCAGTTTTGGGACCATCTTACTCAATAGTTGAGACTACATTATGTTGACTTATGGAAAATATAATATCGGGGGACACTAGAAGTTTATTTCTAAACTTGATGTTTATCATGTTATATCCATATTGACATGATTGACTACAAATAGAAATGTAACAAAAATATTTTTTGTTAGGAAATGAATGAGAGTTGAGGAATGTTATGAGGAGACATGTGTTTGAATAAATGAGTTTTTACATGTGTTTGAATGAATGAGTTTTACATGTGTTTGAATGAATGAGTTTTTTTTTAAATATACAATTTTAATATGTATATTTCGTTTGTTTCTCTTTCTACAGTACTTCCAATAATAGGTTATTCCAATTTTTTTTCCAAATGAAAAAAATTATTACAGTCATTTATTGTATAACTATGTATTATTACACAACCCTCATACCCCCTAGACAGGTGGTGTTCTAGAGGGCATTGTAAAACCCTGACTATTACCATATTAATTAAATTGAAAATTATTGGTATTATTATTTTCAACTTAATCAGATTATGCAAAGGGTAAAGAATACAAAAAAACATCAAAAGGCAATTATATTTCTTTTATTTGAAGAATAACATATCAAATTTTCCCTTTAAGATTTAATTTGTTAATTGTGTTGCTTTTCTCATGATATATTATTATTAACATTCAACGTTTATATAATTTACATTCGAGTACATGTACAACATTTGCAATTTACTAGAAAAAATTATAAAGTTATATTGTTTGTTTGTTTGTTTGTTTGATAGTGTTTAATGCCACTTTCAGCAATTTTTCGGCTATATCATTGCGTCCAGTTTTTATTGGGGGAGGAAGCCGGAGTACCCGGAGAAAACCCCTGACCTGCAGTAGGAAAACTTGCAATCCTTGTCAATTACGATTGGAGTCGAGTCTCAGTGTTGACAGACCACGTGATCAATCATGTCAATAGTAGACGAACTACCTTGACCACTCGGCCACCGAGGCCAATAAAGTTATATTTTTAAATATTCAAAATAAGACTATCCTATTTTAATATTTTAATCCCAGTATTCAAAGAAATATATGTGGTCCGAGTTGTCCTATTTTCTATGGGTCGAGTGGTCCTTATTACTAGAGAGGGGTATCGCCGAGCAAAGCGTATCGCTATATATCGCGATACGGGTCTGCCGTATCGCAATACATATCGCGATATATCGGAAATTTCTTATACATGCATTTGAAGTAAACCAGGTTTCTCAACAGAGAGTCGGCATTCCTTCTTTTTACTAGTATTTGTAACATGCAACAATAATGGATGATGTCTACGACTACGTAAATGTGTTGTCAAGTTTGTTGTTCCGTCTGAACATTTGATGGTCATTTTGCATGTGAAACAACCAGCGACATTTTTCAGTATAGTCTGGAGTGGCTTTTGACTTAATAAGTCTGAAATGCTTCCACACTGGAGTTTTTCCTTTTAAATTTTTTAAAATTTCTTCCCGAGGTGTCAAGACTGTCCTCCATTTTGCATTGCTATTGTAATTAGTGGTATTACTGGTATTACCGTACTATTCCGGGACTGAGTACATCGCAGTGCAATTTTGCATGCATTAAAGTTATATTAATTGGAATTCAAACATATTGAATAGCAAGAATACACAGGCAATTTTACGTAAATAAAGTAAAATTCAACTTTTTTTAGGATGTACATTTACGGAGTCTTACGAATTTCACCGAGCATACCGGTATTCCGGTATTCAGATCCCGTACAGATACGGCGTATCGCCAATGACCCGAATCGCAATATACCGGTATACCGCCCACCACTAGTTATTACGGCCCGAGTTGTCCGCAGTCCGAGTTGTCCGGTTACCAGGTAGAAATCTGTGTCATTTAAGATTGGTGTAAAGTTCAACCTGATAGTAGTGAGACTTGAACCTGCAACCACAGTGTGATCAATAGTAGATGACTAACTACCTTAACCACTCGGCCACAGAGACCCCTAACATAACATTTGATTTTAACAAGGGAGATAATTATGTAAAAAAATTCGTCTAGGTATTTTCAATTAGATGCAAAATTAACTTTGAAAACTATCATCTCCCATCTCTTAAATGTATACCAAATACTATAAATGTGTATCAAAGTTCAAACATGTTATAAACTTGAGTGTTTTGCGGTACCCGCTGTAATGGCGGTATGCAACAGCCTTGAACAGGTGTAGGATTCATAGGTTTCGTTTACAAACTTTTGATACAAATCATGTGATAGCAACTACAATAAGAATCTACCTACCTTAATGTATCATAATCTGTAGTTTCATACAGTGTCGTTCGTGAGATGACAACTTACAACAAAATAAAACCCACTACTTTCGTTTTCAGAAATTTTCCACCTTGCAGGTTTTGGTCACGTGATCAAACGTGCATATAACAACAATTTCCTAAAACTATGCAGTGAATCCCGACCCCATCATCTTTTTGAGTAAACGTGTTGAGAATTTTCCAAACTACCATGCCAACTGAGGAAATCAAAAGTTTTGATTGGAAGAAATTGAGAATAGAATTTTCAGCAAAGAATTCGTTTATTGCACATTGGACAGAACATTTATGAGGCGATCCAGAGAAACTATTTGTTGTTCTTAGCGTGAAAATAATATTTTAAAAAATATTTTAATAGTAGTAGAAACCTTAAAGAGTTAATAATGGAATATCATAGTTTCCCAAAACGTTGACAGTAGAAAATTATCTGTAGAAAGTGGGTGGAAAAATATCTTTCTCTAATGTTGACCTGATATTTCAACCGTTTGACCGGTGTGGAAAATATAGTTCTCTAATTTTGACGTAATATTTCAACCGCTTGACCGGTGTAGAAAATACAGTTCTCGTCACTAGTGAATTTCTTGTTCTCAGCAGTTGATTGGTTTTAAAATAATAACGTCACAATAAGAACTTATGACGTCATAAACCTGTCTTGTTTGTTTATATGTGTGATTTATATGCCCTCAATGGGCCCCTTTAATTGGGCTTAATAAAGAATTTGAATTTGAATTTGAATAAACAAAACCCCTTCCATTTACCGCGTATTCAAGTCATGAACGTAAAATTGAGGTTGGGAGAATTTGTACTTCATTTTGCAAATTTACTACATTTTAAAATTAGAGAAACAGAATCTTACATTAGTACTCTTGGATTATCGGATTTCTCCAATCTTGATAGTTAACTTATGGAAATATATGTCCTCGTCAAGGCTCGGACTTAAAATTCCACAATTTAACTATCTCGATTGGAGAAATCCGATAATCCACTCGTACCCATATAAGATCTTATATATCTCGGTCTCTCCTACTTTACTGCTATCTTATTTTTAGATTTCAAAAAAGCTTTTGATACTGTTAATTATAATATTCTATTATCAAAACTAAGTTTTTATAAGTGTGATGACCACTCAATAAAATGCTTTTTTCATCTTATTTGACAGATTGAATACAAAAAGTTGGTCTTGGCACAGTAACATCAGAGATAAAAATATAAACTTGGGGGTTCCACAAGGATCAATACTTGGTTCTTTACTATTTCTCATCTAAATCAATGATCTACCCTTTTCTCTGGAATATTCTGAATCAGACTTGTATGCTGATGACACAACTTTACATCTCTCATCTAAGGATAATTCCTAATTTAAACATGTATCTTAACAAAGACTTTAATAATGTTATTGAATGGAGTAAAAAAATGATATGGTTATAAATAGCAAGAAGTCCAAAAGCAATAGACTTTCTGTCTTCATATAACGTCAAGAATTGATAATAACAGCACCATAATTGTTGGTAGTACGAGTACCCTATTGGTTTTGTTTGGAAATTGTTTAACGCCACTTTCAGCAATTTTTCAGCTATATTACAGATTTTATTGGGAAGGAAGCCGGAGTACCCGGACCTTCGGTAGGAAAACTGGCAATCATTGTTAAAAAAAGATTGTAGTCGAGTACACCCTGCCTGCAGTGAGAATCGAGCCTACAATTGCAGTGTTGACAGACCACGTGATCAATAGCAGACGAACTGCCTTAACCACTCGGCCATCGAGTCCCCTTATGAGTGTGCAAATCATCATCTTCCATTGATTTATGATAACATCTTCCACAGCCATAATTTCAGTTGACAATAGGACTATTTTTTTTTTGCCAAAGGTAGACAACATTTAGTCGACATGCTCATTAGCAATGTTATGCATCGCTTATTACGACAAGCCAAATATCAATGTTAGGGTAAATGCTAAATTATAACTGATCAGATGATTAAATTTACATTCTCACGCAACTTATTAGCCGTAGAAGAAATGGACAGAAATTATACAGTAATGTAACTTAAAATCTGCGTAGTGTTAGTCTCCAAAATATATGAATAGGTACCTTTTTCATTGAAAAATGTATCATTTGGTAGTTGTAAATTATCAGAATATATCCATGCCTCAATCCTCATCTTAAGCATGTTAAGCCCACCGGGGGGGTGTGGGGGGTAACTTGCTATATATAGGGTAATAAGGATGTGCGGCCCGAATGTATCACATTTTAACCTCTACAAAATATATGAATAGGTAGTTTTTTATTGAAAAATATATAATTGGGTAGTTGTAAATTATCTAAATATATCCATGCCTCAATTCTCATCTTAAGCACGTTAAGCCTATGAAAACAACAGTGATTTTACAAATAAGAGTGTTCCATTAACATCACTTGATCATTTTGGTAGTGACTGTACCATTTTGTCAATGGGGATGTGCAGTAATAAAATATATATTAAAATATATGTTTAAAAATTCAATATATGATTAGGTCCTGTTTTATAACGTCCGAAAATATATGAATAGGGTGGGTTTTCGAATCTCCGTCCGCAGACCGACCTGTACCTAAAAGTATCCTTAGTCCCCCCCCCCCCTTTTCCGTGGTATTTAGATGCAGATTTAAAACCTGTAATGATTACACACTCATTTATGCGTGAATTATATTAACCCACCCTCCCATTTTGTTCAATTTTGATCTTGCGACTTTATTTTAAATGATTTATATATGGCGGACATTTGTGTCAAAAAATGTTATTTATTTTTATACGAATTGATATATTTATGTACATTGTCTTTTATTTATAGATATTTTTACTCACATCAATAATCTATTTTTGTGTTTTGTTTATATTTATTCCCCTGATATTATTTGGAACACTTTAAACCGTTTATCACTGTGACAGAACAATTGTTAAACCATAGCATGCATTAAATGAAGAACTATAGTATATATATATATATATATATATATATATATATATATATATATATATATATATATATATATATATATATAATTGTCTATTTATATATGCCCAACATTCTGATTGTATTTCAACATTGGATCATTAGAAATGCACTTAAGATACATAGTTAAGATAAATGATATTTATAAGTGTCTAATGAATTAACCAAACAATGTCGTTGTAATTTCCACTCTGAAAATCATCTGTACACACAGATTTGATTTTTGAGCCGTCCCACCTCGGGAATCGAACTTTGTATAATTGCTTACAGATCCATTCTGATTGTATGAAAAACGTTGTAATTAAAGCTCAGGTCGCACAAAAACATTGTGTATGTAAATGACATGTTCAACCAAAAGTAACACTAGGCCAGTGAAACTCCGTTTTTTTAGCGGACGGATCTGGTCTAGAGGTTACACCTCTGTCTTTACATGCTAGGCGCAGTAGCCATAGATGTTATAAACTGACACGAGTTCGATTCCCGAGGTGGGACGGCTCAAAAATCAAATCTGTGTGTACAGATGATTTTCAGAGTGGAAATTACAACGACATTGTTTGGTTAATTCATTAGACACTTATAAATATCATTTATCTTAACTATGTATCTTAAGTGCATTTCTAAAGATCCAATGTTGAAATACAATCAGAATGTTGGGCATATATAAATAGACAATTATAAATAGAAATTCAAAACAACTATATGCACGCATCTGTATAATTGCTTACAGATCCATTCTGATTGTATGAAAAACGTTGTAATTAAAGCTCAGGTCGCACAAAAACATTGTGTATGTAAATGACATGTTCAACCAAAAGTAACACTAGGCCAGTGAAACTCCGTTTTTTTAGCGGACGGATCTGGTCTAGAGGTTACACCTCTGTCTTTACATGCTAGGCGCAGTAGCCATAGATGTTATAAACTGACACGAGTTCGATTCCCGAGGTGGGACGGCTCAAAAATCAAATCTGTGTGTACAGATGATTTTCAGAGTGGAAATTACAACGACATTGTTTGGTTAATTCATTAGACACTTATAAATATCATTTATCTTAACTATGTATCTTAAGTGCATTTCTAAAGATCCAATGTTGAAATACAATCAGAATGTTGGGCATATATAAATAGACAATTATAAATAGAAATTCAAAACAACTATATGCACGCATCTGTATAATTGCTTACAGATCCATTCTGATTGTATGAAAAACGTTGTAATTAAAGCTCAGGTCGCACAAAAACATTGTGTATGTAAATGACATGTTCAACCAAAAGTAACACTAGGCCAGTGAAACTCCGTTTTTTTAGCGGACGGATCTGGTCTAGAGGTTACACCTCTGTCTTTACATGCTAGGCGCAGTAGCCATAGATGTTATAAACTGACACGAGTTCGATTCCCGAGGTGGGACGGCTCAAAAATCAAATCTGTGTGTACAGATGATTTTCAGAGTGGAAATTACAACGACATTGTTTGGTTAATTCATTAGACACTTATAAATATCATTTATCTTAACTATGTATCTTAAGTGCATTTCTTAAGATCCAATGTTGAAATACAATCAGAATGTTGGGCATATATAAATAGACAATTATAAATAGAAATTCAAAACAACTATATGCACGCATCTGTATAATTGCTTACAGATCCATTCTGATTGTATGAAAAACGTTGTAATTAAAGCTCAGGTCGCACAAAAACATTGTGTATGTAAATGACATGTTCAACCAAAAGTAACACTAGGCCAGTGAAACTCCGTTTTTTTAGCGGACGGATCTGGTCTAGAGGTTACACCTCTGTCTTTACATGCTAGGCGCAGTAGCCATAGATGTTATAAACTGACACGAGTTCGATTCCCGAGGTGGGACGGCTCAAAAATCAAATCTGTGTGTACAGATGATTTTCAGAGTGGAAATTACAACGACATTGTTTGGTTAATTCATTAGACACTTATATATATATATATATATATATATATATGAACTTTACATACAATAACGGAACTACGTCCATAGTCGTAGAACCCATAAAAAATGGTGCAGTCGGTTAAAATAGTAGCACGGTCGGTTAAGGGTCGACAACCCGTTTACCGTGAATGTTTAAATATAGATAAGATAAGATAAGATAATTCCTTAATTCCAATCATAGGGCCCTATACAGAGCATTAATGACAATCACTGAATTACATAACATTACAATGCAGAACTGTTACACTAGATTGTTGATTACAAACATTACAAACAATAAAATGGTATGAAAACAGCACATTATTTGTTATAGTTATCTCTTTTATCATATAGTACTTGTAAAAAATCTGCTAATTTACAGTTGAAATCATAGTTTTCGTTTGTTATTAGCCAGTAGAACAAGCTATTATTATTAAGGGATATCAATGAAGGGAATTTACTTTGTAAAAAGTTTAAAAAAATCTAATCTTAAACTAGAGTATAAAGGACATGCTAATAAAAAGTGAATTTCATCTTCAATATTTCCTGTGTTACAATACAAACAGATTCTTATCTAGCTGTTCTTGCTAATTTTTCTAATTTACCAGAAATAATGTTTGGACTTCTTTCATGTCTGCCAACCTCAATGCGCAATCTATGATTGCTTAATCTAAATCTAGTAATGATTTTTCTTTTATCAAAATTTTTAATATTTAAGTATTCTTCAAAGGAAAAATTTTCTTTGAATCTGAAATAAGTATCTAATTTTCCTGTATCATTAATATTATTGTTTCTTATATTGTCCCAACTATTCAAAAAAATATAGATAGGGTTTTCCATAAGCTATTATTTGTCACTAACCAAATTGCACCAGAGATCGTAAAGGTAGCTGTTTTATATTGAATGTTATCTTTAAAAAAATTGATTTATGTTGTTTCACAATTTAAAGATTTAATGAAATTCTATCATTTTTTATTTCAATTAAAAAAAAACTGGTACGGTTTTCCGTACCAGCAATTTAAAGTGGTACAGTCGGAACCGTACAAAAATGTACCGCTTGCTACGTGTATGACGTCGCATAATAACGGTACAACATTATACATTTATTTACTTTGATATAGGTTAATACCTGGTTTTATCAACCCTGAAAAAATTATATCCACCGAGCCAACGGCGAGTGTGGATATTATTTTTGAGGGTTGATAAAACCAGGTATTAACCTATATAAAAGTCGATGAATGTTTTATTATATGACTATTTTTACTTTTACACTGGAAGTCTTTAATAAAAAAGGATAACAATAAAAATTTATTTCAACAATAACAACAGTAGGCGATCACATTTTAAATTGAAATATTCACATTTTCCAATTAAAATTTATAGTAAAATTAGAGCAATTATGAAAAAATGGCAAAAACAGTTCCTGTTCATTCACAGTTGCAGAACTTGTCTGCTGCTTCGTCAGCCATTTTGAACCAATGTCAACAAATAGAATGATTTAAAAGAATGATTTTGATTGGCTGATGTTTTTAATTCAACCAATCAAATTAATGCTTGTTTCTCCATTGTTGAATTCTATTTTTAACTACTGAAAAGTGATAAATATTCTATTTTTAGCTATTCAAAAGTCAAAACTTTTATATCAATCTATTTTTATCTACTTTGAGGTTAACACACTGTCTGCATAATACTTTTCATGATACCCTGGTCCAATCAAAATTAAGATAAATGTTAATCATATAATAAAATGTAATGATCGAGTAACAGCAGTAAAAGTAACTGCAGCGTAAAATGATGTAGCTACAGCATAAAACAAGGAACCACGGCATATACATTTGTAATGACGACAAAAAGCTTACTAGAGCTTATGTTATTGTAAATGTTTAGCATAATCGACTATAAATGAATGAAGGAACCACTGTATATAAGAGCATGAAGAGATTGAGATTTGACACATAAATTCCCACTTTATGGACGTCGGACTGTTTTTGAACTTCCCAACATAATTAACACTATCTGTTTAATTAACAATTGTGTGAAAAAAAAATAAAATTGGGGAGACATAATAACTAGGTCAGAATATTTTGCAAAAAATTGTTGTCTTATGCATTTGGAATAAGTATTTTCTCACTGAAAGTTATTGATATTCATATACTGCTCGTGAGAGTTATATACATGTAAATCAAATCTATCTGACCCCTTTAAAGGAGGTAGCATACACATGTAAATCACAGCTATCTGACCCCGTTAAGGGAGGTAACATACACATGTAAATCACAGCTATCTGACCCCTTTAAGGGAGGTAACATATACATGTAAATCACATCTATCTGACCCCAGGTAACATATACATCTAAATCACATCTATCTAAGGGAGGTAACATATACATGTAAATCACATCCATCTAAGGGAGGTAACATAATGTTAAAATACTAAAATAGCAAAATTTAAGGAAACCGATAATGATATAAAACAAATGTGGTACATGTATATACCAAGACTACAGGTTATATGGAAAAAAGAGTGTACAAGAGCTGGAATGGTGGGGAGTTGGGGGTACGGAACGCAAGAAAAACAACATCGTACAAATATTGTATAAAAGTCGCCTTTAATAAGTTTTACTATAGATACCATTATAGAACTTACACACTACAGTAATGGAAGAGGGAAGTCTGGCATGCCATAAACCTGGTTTTAACATCATTTCTTTTAAATCTCTGTACCATTGCTGCAGTTGCTATATTTTTGGTTGTTGGTTCTCGGCTTTGATTTCTGGATTGTCATTTTTGAAAGTTGACTTAGTGTTACGGTATTTTGTTTATTGCTTTCACTCAATCTTTTCATATCAAGTTTTAAAGAAACACTCGAATGGAAAAGTAGATTCACATTCGTTTTTAATAATAAGAATGCAGTTCAACTTTGTACACTTAGGACTAACGACCGCATTCAAATAAAGATAATGGCTAAAATGATATAGAAAAAAATAATTGTGTTTCCACTATGTTATACGAACGAATGAGAAATGCAATCCTTTTTATTCTGTATTGAATTTACATTACACATAAAGATACATAAATACATTCGGTTAATTTCTGATTAGTCGCCTGGTACCCTTATCTTACCTTCCAACGATATGTATATTGATGTAGTATTCCTCGCCTGGTACCCTTATCTTACTTTCCAACGATATTTAGTATTCCTCGCCTGGTACCCTTATCTTACCTTCCAACCATATTAATCTCTTTCATTCCATGCAGACAAGTCCCATCGTATGACCGAACTGTTGTTAAGCTCCATAGCATGTTGCCAAGACTGTGAACGACTATTTTACTGTATACGTTTCGCTTCATTTTTAAACTACTGTAGCAAATTGTAAACAGGAAAACCGCAATCTTTGTCAATCAAAGATGTAGTCGAGTACACCCTACCCCTAGTACGACTTAAACTTTCAACCTTAGTCTTTAAACTTCTGTGATTAATAGTTTATGACAAACTACATTAACAACACAGACACCGAGGTCACGTGACGTTATCCTTATATTGGCTGAGTTTGGTTGATTTGAATGCATGGTATTTTAGCCAGTGTCAGCAATTTTTCAGCTATATCATTCAAACAAAGAAAACATTGCAATTTTAAAACGAGTATACATTTGGTACTCAATTTATAGTTTTACTTTGATGACATTTTCAGCACACATTGAAAACACTTGTATATTCTTGATGGAAATAAATGTTATGTAGCCGAATATTGTCTTTAATGGCGCGATAATATTGTTAGCTGAATTTTATGCTTTAACTATATTTTCATTTTTTAACGCGCAATTGAATAAAACGTGATTAAAGTAAATAATTCTGTTTTATGTTTTGTTTATTTTTTAAATGATGTTAAGAGCCACTTTTTAGCATTTTTGCAGCTATATCTAGTTTTTATGGGAACAGGAAGTCGGATACCAGGATAAAAATGTAGCAGACAAAATGCTGAAAGTGACATAAACCTCCAATCAGTCTGCCTTATTACATACAACACATAACTAACAATAAAGTGGCATAAACCTCCAATCAGTCAGACTTATTACATACAACACATAACTAACAATAAAGTGACATAAACCTCCAATCAGTCAGACTTATTACATACAACACATAACTAACAATAAAGTGGCATAAACCTCCAATCAGTCAGACTTATTACATACAACACATAACTAACAATAAAGTGACATAAACCTCCAATCAGTCAGACTTATTACATACAACACATAACTAACAATAAAGTGGCATAAACCTCCAATCAGTCTGACTTATTACATACAACACATAACTAACAATAAAGTGGCATAAACCTCCAATCAGTCAGACTTATTACATACAACACATAACTAACAATAAAGTGATATAAACCTCCAATCAGTCTGACTAATTACATACAACACACAACTAACAATAAAGTGTCATAAACCCCCAATCAGTCTAACTTATTACATACAACACATAACTAACAATAAAGTGTCATAAACCCCCAATCAGTCTAACTTATTACATACAACACATAACTAATAATAAAGTGGCATAAACCTCCAATCAGACTGACTTATTACATACAACACATAACTAACAATAAAGTGGCATAAACCTCCAATCAGTCAGACTTATTACATACAACACATAACTAACAATAAAGTGGCATAAACCTCCAATCAGTCTGACTTATTACATACAACACATAACTAACAATAAAGTGGCATAAACCTCCAATCAGTCTGACCTATTACATACAACACATAACTAACAATAAAGTTACATAAACCTCCAATCAGTCTGATTTATTACATACAACACATAACTAACAATAAAGTGGCATAAACCTCCAATCAGTCTGACTTATTACATACAACACATAACTAACAATAAAGTGACATAAACCTCCAATCAGTCAGACTTATTACATACAACACATAACTAACAATAAAGTGGCATAAACCTCCAATCAGTCAGACTAATAACATACAACACATAACTAACAATAAAGTGACAT
This sequence comes from Limnoperna fortunei, assembly GCA_944474755.1. NCBI lineage: Eukaryota > Metazoa > Mollusca > Bivalvia > Mytilida > Modiolidae > Limnoperna > Limnoperna fortunei. Next base: position 48,615,169 of record OX104125.1, read on the forward strand.
AAACCTCCAATCAGTCAGACTTATTACATACAACACATAACTAACAATAAAGTTACATAAACCTCCAATCAGTCTGATTTATTACATACAACACATAACTAACAATAAAGTGGCATAAACCTCCAATCAGTCTGACTTATTACATACAACACATAACTAACAATAAAGTGACATAAACCTCCAATCAGTCAGACTTATTACATACAACACATAACTAACAATAAAGTGGCATAAACCTCCAATCAGTCTGACCTATTACATACAACACATAACTAACAATAAAGTGACATAAACCTCCAATCAGTCAGACTTATTACATACAACACATAACTAACAATAAAGTGACATAAACCTCCAATCAGTCAGACTTATTACATACAACACATAACTAACAATAAAGTGGCATAAACCTTCAATCAGTCAGACTTGTTACATACAACACATAACTAACAATAAAGTGACATAAACCTCCAATCAGTCTGACCTATTACATACAACACATAACTAACAATAAAGTTACATAAACCTCCAATCAGTCTGACTTATTACATACAAAACATAACTAACAATAAAGTGGCATAAACCTCTAATCAGTCTAACTTATTACATACAACACATAACTAACAATAAAGTGGCATAAACCTTCAATCAGTCAGACTAATAACATACAACACATAACTAACAATAAAGTGGCATAAACCTTCAATCAGTCAGACTTGTTACATACAACACATAACTAACAATAAAGTGGCATAAACCTTCAATCAGTCAGACTAATAACATACAACACATAACTAATAATAAAGTGGCATAAACCTTTAATCAGTCAGACTTGTTACATACAACACATAACTAACAATAAAGTGGCATAAACCTTCAATCAGTCAGACTAATAACATACAACACATAACTAACAATAAAGTGGCATAAACCTTCAATCAGTCAGACTAATAACATACAACACATAACTAACAATAAAGTGGCATAAACTTCCAATCAGTCTGACTTATTACATACAACACATTATAACAGAATTTTCCAACTTATTAAATGTGACTTACTTTATCTTTATAATGCTGCTTCTGATCAATTTAAAATATATTGATTGACAATCAGTTTATAAATCTGTTGAAAATAATGAAGCCCTGCAGTCTTTTCTAATTTCATATGTTATCATATTCTTAGATGGATTACCTATTTAACATCTGGATTATCAATTGATGGTTACTGTTTAAAGTCATATTTGATAACATGATTCTTTACAAATAGTAAAGGGAGTTAACTCTAACTCAAAATAGGATGAAGCAATTTTTCATGAACGCAAAATACCAATAATTAAACAGATTATCAGTATTACAATAAACAAAATGTTTTTGCATAGCTCGAATAGTAATTGACTAAATGGTATTAAATACCTAAAGAACTGCAGTATTATTGGTTGCTATTTAACTATAACTTAAAATTAAAGTAAATTCAGAGACAGGACAAGACACGACATTAAATTACAATTTAATGTATACATAATTAACAAGTCGGGGGTTTTGAGTCCGCAGGTCCGCTCCTGATTTGGGAAGTGATTAACTGGAATCCTAGTCAACTCGTACCTCAACCAGCTCGTACCTTGAATAACTTGGTAGATTGAAAAGGAACACAATCTGAAAATTGCTGATATTATGTTAAACTAAAAAATAATTTATTATCACATTTATTGTCATGATAGCACAAACAAAAACAAAGCAAGCAAACAAAACCATTAAACACGCGACAATTTAATAAACATGATGCATATCTCATAAGAAATATATTTTAAAATCGGCGCTTATGCTTTTCTGGAAGGCTATAGGCTCTATTAACAGTCATATTATATATAGTTTAATATCATATTTGTATTTAATTTAGGTGAATTGTGAATTCGGTTCGTTCAATTGCCGCAAAAGTTGGCTGGCGGAGATCTCGTCGCTGGTATGTCCGACAACTTGAAAAATTCCGCCTGACTGGTATGAATTTCGAAGAGGATCTCTGCTGCCGACTTCGGATGTAATCATTTCAGTTGTGTGGGTAGAAGAGCAGCTTCTTCTTGTACGTTTGGAAGGCTTCTCATCGCCAGATTTCTTGTTAATGCGACGATCAACATCGTTCTGTTTTTTTGTTTTTTTTTTTTTTGTTTTTTTTTTTTGTTTTTTTTTTTTTGTTTTGTTTTTTTTTTTTTTTTTGCTTAGGACTTTTTTATGCCTGCTTATAAGAGGTTGATTTTATTTTAAAATAGAATATGATCTGCTAATCATGAGTGAGGGAAGCAGATATTTTCATGGCGAGGATCCCAAATTACTTTTAAAATGTGAATGTGTCTGAATAAAATTAGTTAACGACAGATTAAAATGACAAACCTTGGTATTTTTACTAAGATCAAACCAGTGTTCCCCTTGTTTTATTGGACAGCACAGGTCGTTATATGCATGAGAAAAAATAAATTTTCAAATTCTTTTAAGTTGTATTATAAATCAGGCGTTAATACCGACTCTTGTAGGAATTAAATACACCACTCACTGCTCGGGACCAACGCTGCATATACCAATCGTGGCCTGGGACCAACGATTCTACTAATCGAGAAACATATGGTTATATTTTGTTGAAGAATGTTTGTTTGTTTGTTTTATGGTGTTTAACGCCAATTCAGCATTTTTCAGCTATATCATGGCGTCCAGTTTTTATTGGGGGAGGAAGCCGGAGAAAACCCCCGACCTGCGGTAGGAAAACTGGCAATCCTTGTCAATTAAGATTGGAGTCGAGTACACCCTGCCTGTAGTGAGAATCGAACCCGCAATCTCAGTGTTGACAGACCACGTGATCAAAATTAGACGAACTACCTTGACCACTCGGCCACCGAGGCAACTGTTGAAGAATGAAAAACATGACAGTGTAAATGCGTATACGCCGGGACAATACTGTGAGGGTTCACAGTGCTCGACCTACAGAGCTGCCAAGTGCGTTCCTGGGTTGCGGATAGTGGAAACCCCCTTTGGGGGGGGGGGGTAATGTCATAAAGCCTGACTGCAGACCACAGTGGGTAACTTGTTTGCCACGGTCCTTGCACGAAAAAGATTTCTTTTGTAGATGTCGATAAGGGTAGGCACTTTTTAGCTGCTACAATATAGTCCAAATTTTCTGCCCAAACCCATGCCCGATATGTTTACAGTGGCATTCAAAATCCTTGTCATTTGGTCCATATTTCCTAAATTGATTTATTTGTTAGCTTGTCCTCGTCTCTGAATATAGCTGAAATACTGCTCGCTGGGCGTCAATCAATCAATCAATCAATCAATCAATCAATCAATCCATCAATCCACGCTTCGCCGTTTATTCAGCGTAAATCGACCCAAAGTCGTATTTATCCAATAATCTAACCAGCAATTGAAAACAACCCTTTAATAACTTACTAATATTTTAAAGTTATAACGAATAAAAGAGTACGTGTCTATCCCAATTTAGAAGTTTTTCTTTGGGTTAAACTTCCTAAACATTTACCTGAACATTGCTGGACAATGTTTGTGTACATTTACTAGGGAGGCTAACACTGGAGTGTCGATTTTATTAATGAACCAATGAATGAAATAATCGCTTTCCTGAGTTTCAATCTTAGCAAACTTTCAATTATTACTAACGTGCCGTTATTTCAGATTTTAAACACATTCAGTCAAGTCTGAGGAGTGTGATCAAGAGAGATAAATCCATGTATTCAGATTTTCAAAAACAATTTACACTACCCGATTCCTGAACTTTGAAGGAACAAGAGACACTTTCAAATTCTGTTTACAAAGATAGAGGCATTTTTTGTCAAAACGACATTCCCAGTTTAGGGTAAACTTAGTCACGTTAGTACGTTCAACAAAAAATATTAAAGTTAGACGCAGACTGGAAACCGTACATATTACATCAAACATAGAAGTTTTGAGACATTATATAGACAAGGTATTATTAACTTACCGATAACGAGTCCTATCGTACTTGTTACTAAACGAGCAAAAAGACACCGAAAAAATATAGGAAAACAGGCTGAAGATATAATTTGTGACTTGCGATAATCAAATGAGCAGACTTTGATTACCAAATTTGGATGAATTGGCTGAAGTTTTTTTCACTTACTGCTATACGATGTCAGCTTCGACGTGCTTGCCTATTTAATTGGTTCAGAAAATATATTCCGAATTTCAATTCGCAGATATCTCTAACAGCCAAATTATTTCAGAAATAACACATTTTACTATAGAAGTGAGCTCTTTCTTATTTAGTATTCGTTTGTTTGAATGGTAATTAACACCAATTTTTCAGCATATCGTGGCGTCCAATTTTTTTTGCGGAGGAAGCCGGAGTACACGCAGACAACCTTAGTCCTTCGGCAGGAAAACTTGCAATCCTCGTCAAGATTGAAACCGAGCACACTTAACCCGCATTTAGGCTCAAACCCGCAACCTCAGACCACGTAATCAAAAGTAGATGACTAACTACCTTAACCACTCGGCAAATGGGGCCTTTGTTTGTTTTCAAATATAACGAACTCTGATTTATATGCATTAACTCGTTTAGATGAGCCGTAGACACTTTGTCAAGTGACATAGAGTTAAGGTTCAAATCCGAAATCCCAAACTCTCGCGCACGAGATTTGGATGGGGTTGGAGGGTGGAGGTGTTAAGAGATATTTCTTTGATGTTATTGTATATTAAGTGTGCCTTGTTTATCTATTACCTGACACTTAACTTTGATGAAAGGTAAAAATCAAAGACCAATAAAAGACCTACATAATAAGCTGCGAAAATGTAAATTAAGATTATGATTTTCATACAAAAATTAGATTAAAAAAAACAGTATGTTTTAAAAAAATATATCTTAGTCAGTAAAAATCAGTTAGTGGTAAAAATGCAAGAGCAAACAGAAGAATAATAAATATCTAAAGTCACAAAAGATATTGAATGATTTTTTATTTATTTTGAGATCTAAAAATTTTCATGTAAAACTATTTTTAAAATGCAAGTTATATTTAGATACTACTTATAGAATGAAATTTAAAATACCTAGGATCGTATATGAGGAGGTTGATACTTTATCCGAGTGGGTAAAGGCCTTGAGGTCATTGATTGAAATAAGAATAAGTCGTTTAAGAAGGTTCATGAGTACTAAAGCATCATCAATTTTCAAAAATCTTGATGCTCTTAAAACGTTGTCCGACATTCATGACAAATATGTTGTTGTGCCAGCAGATAAGGCCCCTAACAACATCATTTTTATCTGCAAAAAACATTACATAGAGTGTTTAATTAATGAGTTAGGCATTGACAAATCACTAGGCAATCCTACTTACATTCACTGCTCTTTCAAAAGAGGAGATTATTGAAAATCACAAATTGGTATTGACATCCTCTGATCTCAAAATCAAAGTCGAAGATTGTGATCTCCCTTTATTGTATTGGATTCCTAAACTTCACAAAAATCCATACAAACAGCGTTTCATAGCAGGATCGTCTAAGTGTACTACCAAAACACTATCGCAACTCCTGACCCCTATTTTAACAACAGTAAAAACGGGACTTCAAAAATACAATGACATTTTCTACTCCAGAAGTGGAATAAATGAAATGTGGATATTAAAAAATTCAAAAGACCTGATAGACATCGTGAGGTCTGGATCTCTTTCAAATTGTAACATCATTAAAACATTTGATTTTTCGACACTCTATACGGCCATCCCTCATACGCAGCTTAAGACCAGGCTAAAAGATCTTATAAGAAAAATAGCAAAGAAAACCGACCGAACAACAAGAGCCAAAAGTCAAGGGACAGTTACAAATCCGGATATAGACAAAACGCAACACAAAAACCAAAAACACAAAAAACAGAAAGAGAGTAACCCGAACCCAATAAAAAAACATGGGTGCACTCAGGTGCTCCGGACGAGTAAGCAGTGCCTGCCTCTAATTAGACACCCGTCGAGTTACTCATTGTCATGTCTAGGGAAAAGTCAAATCCAGGAACAGGAATCACTACCTATGACTCCGCAAACATGTCAGATCGTATTTGAGACACTGATTTCCCATAACGATCAATTAAGTCATGGTGACGACCATAGAATTTCTGGAGAGATAACATCAACCTAGGTGCAACAAACCCTTGTTTGAGTAGTTTAGCAGTCAACAACAGGGATCGGTCTAGAAAATCGGAATACCGATCGCAGGATCTAGAATAACGTATAAGTTGTGAAATGTACACACTATACGCTGGAGCTGCTGGAATGTTGCTGTCGATGAACGGGAAGTTGACAATTGGAAAGTTGAAGTCATCACGTTTGTCGTAGAGTCTAGTTTGTAGTTTTCCTGAGTATTTCTAGAAGTAGGTCTAAGTAAGAGGCTGAGCTTAGTGTATTGGTGGTGTCTTTAATTTCAAGCTCGCTAGGGTAAATTGAATGTAAATAGTCACCAAATTTAGCATTGTTGAAGGACAAAACATCAATATAGCGGAATGTTAAATTAAAGGTCTGGGCCAGTGTCTTTTCTTCTTCAGCAGGCCTTCTAGGAACTCAGCCTCATAAGAGTACAAAAACAGGTCGGCAAGGAGAGGAGCACAATTAGTACCCATTGGAATACCAACAGTCTGTTGAAAAACATGTCATCCAAACATGACGAATATATTGTCAATCAGAAAATCTAACATATGACAGATTAGGTCTTCAGTATGTTTAGTAGTAGATTTAGAGTCATTAATGACGAAGTAAGTTCTGTCATGACTAATTACTAGGTATTTGTATCGTCTCTTTCCGTTGTTCTTGAAAAAGCGTTTTATAAGATCTTTAAGCCTAGTTTTAAGCTGGATATGAGGGATGGCCGTATAGAGTGTCGAAAAATCAAATGTTTTAATGCTGTTACAATGGGAAAGAAATCCAGACCTCAAAATGTCTATCAGATCTTTTGAATTTTTTAATATCCACATTTCATTTATTCCACTCCTGGAGTAAAAAGTGTCGCTATATTTTTGAAGCCCCGTTTTTACTGTTGTTAAAATAGTGGTCAGGAGTTGCGATAGTGTTTTGGTAGTACACTTAGACGATCCTGCTATAAAACGCTGTTTGTATGGATTTTTGTGAAGTTTTGGTATCCAATACAATAAGGGGAGATCACAATCTTCGACTTTGATGTTGAGACCAAAGGATGCCAATATTGATTTGTGATTTTCAATAATCTCCTCTTTTGAAAGCGCAGTAAATGTGTAAGTAGGATTGCCAAGTGAACTGTCCATGCTTAACTCATTAATTAAACACTCTATGTAAAACACTGCTTTTTCAAGAAAAGGGAAAGAGATGATATAAATACCTGGTAATTAGTCATGATAGATCTTACTTCGTCATCAATGACTCCAAAGCTAATTCTAAATATACTGAAGACCAAATCTGTCACATGCATGTTAGATTTTCTGATTGACAACATATTCGTCATGTTTGGAGGACATGTTTTTCAACAGACTGTTGGTATTCTAATGGGTACTAATTGTGCTCCTCTCCTCGCCGACCTGTTTTTGTACTCCTATGAGGCTGAGTTCATAGAAGGCCTACTGAAAAAGAAAGAAAAGACTCTGGCACAGGCCATTAATTTCACATTCCGCTATATTGATGATGTTTTGTCCCTCAACAATGCTAAATTTGGTGACTATTTACATTCGATTTACCCTAGCAAGCTTGAAATTAAAGACACCACCAATACACTAAGATCAGCCTCTTACTTAGACCTACTTCTATTAATAGACTCGGGAAAACTACAAACTAGGCTCTACGACAAGCGTGATGACTTCAACTTTCCAATTGTCAACTTCCCGTTCATCGACAGCAACATTCCAGCAGCTCCAGCGTATGGTGTATACATTTCACAACTTATACGTTATTCTAGATCCTGCGATCGTTATTAAGATTTTCTAGACCGATCAATGCTGTTGACTGCTAAACTACTCAAACAAGGGTTTGTTGTACCTAGGTTGATGTTATCTCTCCAGAAGTTCTATGGTCGGCACCACGACACAATTGATCGTTATGGGAAATCAGTGTCTCAAATACGATCTGACATTTTCGCTGAGTCATAGTTAGTGTTTCCTATTCCTGGATTTGACTATTCCTGGATTTGACTTTTACCTAGACAAGACAATGAGTAACTCGACGGGTGTCTAATTAGAGGCAGGCACTGCTTACTCGTTCGGAGCACCTGAGTGCACCCATGGTTTTTATTGGGTTCGGGTTACTCTCTTTCTGTGTTTTATGTTTTTGATTTTTGTGTTGTGTTTGTCTATATCCGGATTTGTAACTGTCCCTTGGTTTTTGGCTCTTGTTGTTCGGTCGGTCGGTTTTCTTTCCTACTTCCTTAACATAAATTAAAAAAGCTAATTGAAATTTTGCAAAATGTAGTAATAATACAATAAAAAATCATTCTGTTAAGTTAAAAAAATGTCATCACCAGTTTATATAGTTTTAAAAATCACAAAAGTGAATTAGTTCATAAATACGACTCTTCTAACATTTTTGAGGCTTTTTTTAAGTGTGAAAATATTAAGTTCTTAACAATGTCTACACACATGAATGTTAGTTTTCCGTTTGTAATTACAAATCTTTTGAAAAAATTTTCGTTACTGTAAAATTATTTCAATGGAAATTGTAATTTGTCAGTATCTTTTCTTTGATCTTCCGACGATGCTCGACGGAAAGACACGATAACTGTCGATCTTATCCCCCCCCCCCCCCACACACACACACACCAAAACCCCACAGAAACACGTGACTATGGGATTTTGATATGGTCAATAGGAAAGGTGAGGAAACACAAATAGTTCCAAGAATCAGGTCCAACATTTTGATTGAGGCAAATGCCAACAATTATATGGCACTTGTTTAATGGAATTGCTAGGTCCTCGCCTATGTGGACTATTTACATGGAAATAAATTTATTGTAAAATCCGATCACCGGATTTCAAACCAATATTTCAGAAACATGTACAATTTATGAAAAATTTATGACATTTTACAACAGTTTACCTTTGAAATGGAGTATAAACTTGCGTACAAATGCAAGTAGCAGACGCATTATTACGTTTTCACTTGAATAGACCCAAATATTTCTGACCAAGTAGTTTGGCAATCTTTGTCAATTACCGTCTAAATGGGGTTTTTTTTGCGCGGTGATTAAATTTTCGCTATATTCGAGGTAAAAGTTGGAACGCGAAAATAAAAACGCGCGAAATATTGAGTCATTTGATAGAGTTATTTATGATGATTTCGGACCGCGAAAATTACATTACGCCAAAATAACCTCACACAGTTTTTTTTAACAAAAACGCTTAATTTTTCCCACTCTAAAAACCACTTATACGGTATTATTGGAGTCGAGCACACCCTGCCCGCAGCCTAAGTGTGTGGTGACAGGGGCGTTATTAATAGTAGCTGTATACCTACCTTAATCACTCGACCACAGAGGCCCAAACAGGGTAAACAATATAAATAGACACTCTTCCTTTGTTATAACTCTTTTTCAAGATTGCTACTCATCTCTTTACCGCAACCCAAAATGTAAGCTTAACCTAAGGATAAACTCCCATTCATGTCTTCAGCTCTGCTGATTTTCCATTTAAGTAAAGGAGGCCTTCATATTTGAGTTAGGGGCCTCGGTGGCCGAGTGGTCAAGGTAGTTCGTTTACTATTGATCACGTGGTCTGTCAACACTGAGATAGCGGGTTCGATTCTCACTGCAGCCAGGGTGTACTCGACTCCAATCTTAATTGACAACGATTGCCAGTTTTCCTACCGCAGGTCGGGCGTTTTCTCCGGGTACTCCGGCTTCCTCCCCCAATAAAAACTGGACGCCATGATATAGCTGAAAAATTGCTGAAAGTGGCGTTAAACACCTTCAAACAAACAAACAAACATATTTGAGTTCAGAGCTTAAGAAGGGGCAAAACATTAAGTATGATAAATGTTAATGTTACAACGGTAATAAAACATGATATTTTTGAAAAAACAACAATGGTGTATACACAACAAAATAACTTTATAACTTCTTCTTAACACTAGAGATGATAACATCATATACAGATGTCCACTGTAACTATAAGCAACTAGACCTAGTGGTGTGTACCACACATACATATGTACAGCCATACACACACAAACAACCATACACTCAAATTGAACATACATGTATAATAAAATCATTTGTTGTATTATACTAGCCAATTGGTTGTATATTATTCATGTTATTAGCCATCTTGAAAAGAATAATAGCAAGAAAACACACTGAACTGACTTTCCTTATGAATCCCTGATATGAAATAAAGTACAAAAATAACAAATTGCGGAAATATATTACTATTAGCTAAAAATTCTGTTTGTGAAAAAAAATCAATGGCCAAATGCAATAGAAAATGTCGAATTCAGCTAATAAAACTGTACAATACATGAAAGTATAAACAAGTTCGCCACATTCCTTCCAAAACATACTCTCATAAAACAGTGAGAAATATTTCTGTTATATTTATATTTCTTTATATATTTTACAATGTATGTAAATGAAAATAATATTATGCAATGTATTTATTAACAAAGATATCCATAACAACAAGTTTTGTTTTAAAAGTTACTAATGCATACTTGTGCAAATATGCTTTTGCATACGACAAATAAATAATGCTGTATATTTAACTTTAAGCTTTATTTTTAAATCTGATTTATTGTAGATCAACATTTATATAAACCAAAATCTGTTGAAGTTATTACTATAATGTACAGGTGACATTCTTACCTGACAAAGGCCTCGGTACTCCGTTATGTACAGGTGACATCATTACCTGACAGTGGCCTTGGTACTGTAATGTACAGGTGACATCCTTACCTGACAGTGGCCTCGGTACTGTAATGTACAGGTGACATCCTTACCTGACAGTGGCCTCGGTACTGTTATATACAGGTGACATCCTTACCTGACAATGACCTCGGTACTGTAATGTACAGGTGACATTCTTACCTGACAATGATCTCGGCACTGTAATGTACAGGTGACATCCTTACCTGACAATGGCCTCGGTACTGTAATGTACAGGTGACATCCTTATTTGACAGTGGCCTCGGTACTGTAATATACAGGTGACATCCTTACCTGACAATGGCCTCGGTATTGTAATGTACAGATGACATTCTTACCTGACAGTGGCCTCGGTACTGTAATGTACAGGTGACATTCTTACCCGACAGTGGCCTCGTTACTGTTATGTACAGGTAACATCCTTTCCTGACAATGACCTCGGTACGTTAATGTACAAATGCCATCCTTACCTGATAGTGCCCTTGGTACTGTTATGTAAAGGTGACATCCTTTCCTGACAATGACCTCGGTACTGTATTACACAGATGACATTCTTACCTGACAGTGGCCCCGGTACCGTAATTTACAGGTGACATTCGTACCTGACAGTGTCCTCTGTAGTGTTATGCACAGGTGACATCCTTACCTGACAATGACCTCGGTACTTTAATGTACAGGTGACATTCTTACCTGAAAGTGGCCTCGGTACTGTAATGTACAGGTGACATCATTACCTTGCAGTGGCCTCGGTACTGTAATGTACAGGTGACAGCCTTACCTGACGGTGGCCTTGGTACTGTTATGTACAGTTGACATCCTTACCTGACAATGACCTCGGTACTGTAATATACAAGCGACAGCTTTACCTGACAGTGGCCTCTGTGCTGTTATGTACAGGTGACATTCTTACCTGACAGTGGCCTCGGTACTGTAATGTACAGATGACACCCTTACCTGACGGTGGCCTTGGTACTGTAATGTACAGGTGACATCCTTACCTGACAATGGCCTCGGTACTGTAATGTACAGGCGACAGCTCCACCTGACAGTGTCCTCTGTACTGTTATGTACAGGTGACATCCTTACATGACAATTGCCTCGGTACTGTAATATACAAGCGACAGCTTTACCTGACAGTGGCCTCTGTGCTGTTATGTACAGGTGACATTCTTACCTGACAGTGGCCTCGGTACTGTAATGTACAGATGACAGCCTTACCTGACGGTGGCCTTGGTACTGTAATGTACAGGTGACATCCTTACATGACAATTGCCTCGGTACTGTAATGTACAGGTGACATCCTTACCTGGCAGTGGCCTCGGTACTGTAATGTACAGGTGACAGCCTTACCTGACGGTGGCCTTGGTACTGTTATGTACAGTTGACATCCTTACATGACAATTGCCTCGGTACTGTAATGTACAGATGACATTCTTACCTGACAATGGCCTCGGTAGTTATTTACAGATGAAATCCTTTCCTGACAATGACCTCGGTTCGTTAATGTACAAATGCCATCCTTACCTGACAGTGCACTTGGTACTGTTATGTACAGGTGACATCCTTACCTGACAATGACCTCGGTACGTTAATGTACAAATGCCATCCTTACCTGACAGTGCCCTTGGTACTGTTATGTACAGGTGACATCCTTTCCTGACAATGACCTCGGTACTGTATTACACAGATGACATTCTTACCTGACAGTGGCCCCGGTACCGTAATTTACAGGTGACATTCTTACCTGACAGTGTCCTCTGTAGTGTTATGTACAGGTGACATCCTTAACTGACAATGACCTCGGTACTGTAATGTACAGGTGACATTCTTACCTGAGAGTGGCCTCGGTACTGTAATGTACAGGTGACATCCTTACCTGGCAGTGGCCTCGGTACTGTAATGTACAGGTGACATTCTTACCTGACGGTGGCCTTGGTACTGTTATGTACAGTTGACATCCTTACCTGACAATGGCCTCGGTACTGTAATATACAAGCGACAGCTTTACCTGACAGTGGCCTCTGTGCTGTTATGTACAGGTGACATTCTTACCTGACAGTGGCCTCGGTACTGTAATGTACAGATGACAGCCTTACCTGACGGTGGCCTTGGTACTGTAATGTACAGGTGACATCCTTACATGACAATTGCCTCGGTACTGTAATGTACAGGTGACATCCTTACCTGGCAGTGGCCTCGGTACTGTAATGTACAGGTGACAGCCTTACCTGACGGTGGCCTTGGTACTGTTATGTACAGTTGACATCCTTACATGACAATTGCCTCGGTACTGTAATGTACAGATGACATTCCTACCTGACAATTGCCTCGGTACTGTAATGTACAGGTGACAGCCTTACCTGACAATGGCCTCGGTACTGTAATGTATAGGTAATATTCTTACCTGACAATGGCCTCGGCACTGTTATGTACAGCGATAGCACTTCACAACTCATCATATAAAAAATATAGTATAAATAGTATAAGTTTTCACAAAAATACAAATTTTCTGAAAATGCCTCTCTTGACTTATGTATTGCACATCAGTCGAGCGGTACATTTTAAGAAACTTTGTACTTGTAGAAATTTAAATTATTTCGTTTACAGAAATACAATAAAGACCAGATTATAATTTCAGAGAAAACAAAAGAGGGGTCCTTTCCGTGCTTTTGGGTGCATAACACCTATACTGAGGTACAACTGGCTAACTGGACTCAACAATATAGGAATCGGCAATTTGGGAATCGTCAATCTGGGATGCTACCGGTACAACACACCCATGTTTGAGAATCGTTATTGACGATTTCCAAAATCTTGCGTACGAGATTTATCGAAAACGAAGCTTGAACCTTGACCTCAAGTGACTCCATTAATATTACATATTTTAAATGTATATAATAATTTGTTTTGCTTAAATGCTCGCTTCAATTAGAGTAAATGTCATTCAGATTATATTCAGTTTAGTATAAACATTATATTTTTTCTTATTTCCCAAGTTGTTTTTATCAAAATACGTCTCTTCAGTGTCGAATTTTTGCACGTTCGTGTAGCTTTATTATCAAAGCGTTTAAAATTCATGGTTTATACAAGTATAAAGAAATTAGAATCTGTTAGAGTTTATTTCATACTTATTGCTGAAACAAAATCTGTATGTTTTAACATGTATTATTGCTTAAAGTTTTCCATATTCGCTAAGTTATTGTATGGACAGCGGCTAGCCAAATTGGACTGAAGGTAAGCCAAAACATGCCTAGACGAGGACCAATTACTCAGCCAATACGAAAACTCAACAAGGTTACACCGTGTTTGACAAAGCATTTCAATATGTAATAACTGGATCCAAAACTAGGCCAATACCTGATATTGACATACACTAGTAATTGGTACTGGGCCAATACCTGATATTGACATACACTAGTAATTGGTACTGGGCCAATACCTGATATTGACATACATTAGTAATTGGTACTGGGCCAATACGGCATATTGGTGAACTAGGTATTTTAGTCATATCAATACTTGCATATTTTTTTTGTTATTAATCAATAATTACAGGAACAAGAGTATATAATGACAGTAAAGCAGGAACCAGAGTATATCATGACGTACCACAGCATACAATAACGTCTACAATGGTTAAACCAGGAACCAGAGTATATAATGACGTACAACAGCATACAATGGTTAAACCAGGAACAAGAGTATATAATGACGTACCACAACATACAATGGTTAACCACAAAATGTAATACTACAGTATGTATTTATAAACTTGTCATACCATTACGGAACTACATTCACATGCGTAGCGCTCAGATAAATAGTGGTACAGTCGGTTAAATTAGTAGCACGGTCTATTAAGGGTCGACAATCCGTTTACCGTGAATATTTAAATGTAGATAGGGGTTTTCCATGTGCTATTATTTGACACTTACGAATTGCACCGGAGATCGTAAAGGTTGAGCTGTTTTATATTATTTAAAAGTTATTTTTAAGAAATTATATTTATGTTGAACGTTTCTCAATTTAAAGAGTATATATAATGAAATTCTATCATTTTTTATTTTAATTTCCATAAAACTGATACGGTTTTCTATGGAACGCCAAATTAACATATATTCAATTAATTGTACCTATCTTCAAATAATTGAAGATATCTTCAATCATTTGAAGATATCTTCAAATAAATTGAAGATATCTTCAATTCAATTGTACCTATCTTCAAATAATTAAAGATATCTTCATATCAATTGAACCTATCTTCAAATGAATTATACCTAGGTGCAATTTAATTGATTCATTTGAAGATATCTTCAATTCATTTGAAGATATCTTCAATTCAATTACACCTATCTTCAATTGAATTGAAGATATCTTTAATTCACTTGAAGATAGGTCTAATTCCAACATCTCCATAATTCATTTGCAGATATTTCCAATTCATTTGAAGATATCTTCAATTCATTTGAAGATATCTTCAATTCAATTACACCTATCTTCAATTGAATTACACCTATCTTCAATTGAATTATATTATAATACAAATTTGATTAAGTGCAATTGAAGATACCTAGGCACAATTGAATTGAAGATAGGTTTAATTCAATTGAAGATAGGTTCAATTCGATTGAAGATAGGTTCAATTCAATTGAAGATATCTATAATTGAATTGAAGATAGGTACAATTGAATTGAAGATATCTTCAATTGTGCTGAATTGTACCTAGGTACAATTGAATTGAAGATAGGTATAATTGAATTGAAGATATCTATAATTGAATTGAAGATAGGTATAATTCAATTGAAGATATCTTCAATATTTGAAGATAGGTACAATTAATTGAATATATGTTAATTTGGCGTTCCATAGTTTTCCGTACCAGTAATTTAAAGTTGTACGTAGGCTTGCTACGCCTATGACGTCACATAATATCGGCACAACATAATGTAATGATCGAGCAACAACAGTAAAATAAACTGCAGCGTATAATGATGTAACTACAGCATATAACAACGAACCACGACATATACATTTGTAATGACGACACCACAATATATATAGTTACATGTATGTAACCAGTGTTTTACTCGCGTCACATGAAATCACAATATATTACTATGGAGCCTCATTAAATAATGTCCACAGCAGGTAATGATGAAACATCAGCATCAAATGATGGGGCTAAGTCAAATAAAGAAGGAACCACAGTATATAGTGACGACTCCACACCATATCATTAGGAAACCACAATATATAATAAGGCACTCACAGCAAATAATGTTGACACTACAGGATGTAATAAGGGAGCACGAAAAAAAAATAACGGATCCACTGCATATAATGAAGGAACCTTAACATATAATAATGGAACCACGGCATATAATGTTGAAACTACAGGATGTAATAAGGGAGCAAGACAAAGAAGGCGGAACCACTGCATATAATGAAGGAACCATGGCATATAATGATGAACCTCAACATATAATAATGTAACCACGGCATATAATGATGAATCCACGACATATAATGATGGAACCACAATATGTAATAATAAAACCACAGCATATGACAAAACCACTGCGAATAATGATAGAATCACAGCATTTAATGATGTAACCACTGCATATAATGATGGAACCACGGCATACAATGATGGAACCACGGCATATAGTGATGGAACCACGGCATATATGATGGAAGCACAACATATAATTATGGAACCACAATATATAATGATGGAACCACATCATTTAATGATAGAAAAACAACATATAATAATGGAACCACAGGTATACAATTGATGTAACCATGGAATATAATGATGGAAACACGCATATAATGATGAAACCACAACATATAATAATGGAACCACGGTATATAATTGCTTAACCACGGCATATAATGATTGAAACACGCATAAAATGATGGAACCACAACATATAATAATGGAACCATATCTTATAATATTGAAACCACATCATATAATGATGGAACCACTGCATATAAATATAAAACTACGTCATTTGATGATGAAATTACGGCATATATGACCACACACTCGAATTTCGTCCACACTCGAATTTCGTTCATACTCGAATTTCGGCGATTTAAAATATCTTCCATTTATTGCTCTAAACAAATTACTTCTTAATATAAAATACAGTGGGTTTCAACGACATTAACTTCCGTTAAAGCAACACACTTTCATCGCCAAAATTCGAGTGTACTAGACGTATATGGAACCACAGCATATATTAATGGACTGCTTGTTTTAATGGTGTTTAACGCACCTTCATCAATTTATCAGCTATATCAGGGCGTCCAGTTTTTATTGAGGAGGAAGCCGGAGTACCCGGAGAAAACACTCTGCCTCCAGAGAGAATAGAATGCGCAACCTTTGTGTCGGCAGGCACGTGATTAATAGAAGACAAACTAACATAACCACTCGGCCACTTATAATGATGGAACCAAAACATAAAATAATACAACCACAACATATGATTGAACCACCGCATAGTATGATGGATTCGCGGTATGTGATGTTCGACAACTGTATACAAGTACTATTTTCAACGGGAAAAAAAACACTATCTACGAGATATTTTCTCAAAGTGTTTGTAAAGAACAGCGTTTACACGATGTGATAATATATTGCGTTGGCGTATTAATTTAATTCTACATCATGTTCAAAGAGCGTGATGAGATTGACATTTGACACATAAATTCCCACTTTATGCACGTCGGATTAACTTCCCAACATAAAAGAATTTTCCCGCATTTCGATAGTAAGAGCGGGAAAATTTTGTATTTACGGTACATAGGTACTAATTTTTATTTGGCGTAGTAATCGAGTAGACCGGGAAAATTGAGCGGGTATTTTAGTTTGGTTCATTTTCTAGCCGCCTTTCAGGCAGTAAACATCAAACTTAAAATGGACGCTGACATGCACAACGTGACAAGACAAGAAGTTATAACTACAGTAACTGAGTCTCAGAATGCTATGATGTCTCAGTTTAAACATTTAATCGCGCATGAGATGGGAAAAATGCAGGAACAGCAGAAAAAGTTAGCAGAAACGCAAATGAGCAAGATTGAGGAGACGTTTACCGACGGCCACAGGTTCAAACGACGAGGCAATGAGGAGCAATTTAAACACAACACTAAAGTTATGAACAAAATCAAGGAAGCTAATAGAAACCTGGACGTAAACAATGTTTCGGTAGAAGGAATTACGAAGACTAAAGAAAAACTTGCTGAAGGTATGGATATTCTAAATCACAGACAGAAACTTATCAATATAAAAGGATTTTTCCGAATTAGGATGGCGTGTAGTACAAGAGTACGAAGCAAACCCTCTCGCAGAGGATTCAGACGACGAGAAGAAGCTGTTTAAGGCCGAAACTAGAGGAGAAATGAAAATGAAAGCGGCAAAAACTAAAAAGGCAAAGATGTCGAGGACGCACCCATATGCACAGCCGGAGGCAGAGAAATTTAAAAGACCAGGCAGATGTTTTAATTGCGGAGTAAAAGGCACTGGAAACAGGATTGTCCAGAGACTGTAAAAAAGCAATGAAAAGATAAGGATTGATTATGTACAATGTCATATGGCCAGTGAATGCCAAAGTATTGTAACACCTGTTAACAGTTTACGAAATCATATTAAACGTTGGCAAGAAGTCAATGCTAATGATAATATTTTGAGTGTCATAGATAAAGGTTACAAGTTACCATTTAAAACTTTACCTGTAGATGTATTTTTAGATAACAATAGGTCAGCTAAGGACAATGCAGCATTCGTCCGAGACGAAAAAAAAACAAATTCTTATTGAAAGGTTGCATATCGCAAGTACCAAACAAACCACGTGTGGTAAACCCGCTTACAGTTGCGGGTAATAAGACAAAACTTAGATTGCTTTTAGATTGTCGTCATATTAATCCACACTTGTATCAATTTAAGCATAAATATGAGGATGCAAATGTGGCTAGAAGTATGTTTTTCGAAGGGAATTATTTATTTTCTTATGATCTTAAATCGATCTACCATCATATTATGATATATGAGGAAGACAAAACATATCTAGGTTTTTGTTGGGATGAAACATTTTTTATTTTCAATGTGTTGTGTTTTGGTTTAGCTACAGCAGGCTATATATTTTCAAAATTTTAAGAGAATTTATTAAACACTGGCGATCAAATGGTTTAAGAGTTATTATTTGGATGATGGTTTGGGAGGAGCAGACGATTATGAAAATTGCAAAATGGTCAGTGCAAGAGTGAGGCAAGACCTCTTGAATTTGGGTTTTATAATTGCAGAAGAAAAATGCAACTGGGAACCAGTACATGTTACAACATGGTTAGGTTTGGTATACTTTACAAGGAAAAATTAAAGTGACACAAGAACGAATAGACAGGATTTTGTGTTGTATCAATTCAATATGTAACAGGCTTTCACATAACAGAGTAATGCCTATGAGGGTTTTAGCCTCAGTTATAGGACAACTGATTTCAACCCAAGTGGTTATAGGTTCAGTTGTTAGGTTAAGAACGAGGTACGCATAATCGCCAAATTATATAGTTTTTGGTTTTTAATGTCATTACGAAATGGAGATTGAATGATTAGTAGAGACTCGTATTAGTATTAGATCTCTTTATATGGTCAGTGTATGGTAATCAGTGTAAGATCTGCCACATAATCAGTTTAAGAACTGTTTATGTGGTCAGTTGTATGGTAATCAGTAATGGATCTGTGTGTGGTCACTTGCATGATAATCAGTTTTAGACCTTTTTGTATGGTCAGTTGTATGGTAATCAATTTTAGACCTGTTTATGTGGTCAGTTGTATGATAAACAGTATTAGAACTGTTTATGTGGTCAGTTATATGGTAATCAGTATTAGACCTGTTTATGTGGTCAGTTGTATGATAAACAGTATTAGACCTCTTTATGTGGACAGTTATATGGTAATCAGTGTTAGACATGTTTGTGTGGTCAGTTGTATGATAAACAGTATTAGACCTGTTCATGTGGACAGTTATATGGTAATCAGTGTTAGACCTGTTTGTGGGGTCAGTTGTATGATAAACAGTATGAGACCTGTTAATGCGGTCAGTTATATGGTAATCAGTATTAG
This sequence comes from Limnoperna fortunei, assembly GCA_944474755.1. NCBI lineage: Eukaryota > Metazoa > Mollusca > Bivalvia > Mytilida > Modiolidae > Limnoperna > Limnoperna fortunei. The sequence continues at coordinate 48,635,179 of OX104125.1, forward strand.
ACCTGTTGATGTGGTCAGTTGTATGGTAATCAGTATAAGACCTGTTAATGCGGTCAGTTATATGGTAATCAGTATTAGACCTGTTGATGTGGTCAGTTGTATGGTAATCAGTATAAGACCTGTTTATATGGTCAGTTATATGGTAATCAGTATAAGACCTGTTTATATGGTCAGTTATATGGTAATCAGTATTAGACCTGTTTATATGGTCAGTTATATGGTAATCAGTATTAGACCTGTTTATGTGGTCAGTTGTATGGTAATCACTATTAGACCTGTTTATATGGTCAGTTGCATGGTAATCAGTATTAGACCTGTTTATGTGGTCAGTTATATGGTAATCAGTATTAGACCTGTTTATGTGGTCAGTAATATGGTAATCAGTATTAGACCTGTTGATGTGGTCAGTTGTATGGTAATCAGTAATAGACCTGTTGGTTTTGTCATGTGTATGGTAATCAGTATTAGACCTGTTTATGTGATCAGTTGTATGGTAATCAGTAATAGACCTGTTGATTTCGTCATGTGTATGGTAATCAGTATTAGACCTGTTTATATGGTCAGTCGTATGGTAATCAGTATTAGACTTGTTTATATGGTCACTTGCATGGTAATCAGTATTAGACCTGTTTATGTGGTCACTTGCATGGTAATCAGTATTAGACCTGTTTATGTGGTCAGTTATATGGTAATCAGTATTAGACCTGTTGATATTTTCAGTTGTATGGTAATCAGTATTAGACCTTTTTGTGTGGTCAGTTGTATGGTTATCAGTATTAGACCTGTTTGTGTGGTCAGTTGTATGGTAATCAGTATTAGACCTGTTGATGTGGTCAGTTTTATGGTAATCAATAATATGTTCTTACATATGTTTCTGGAAAAGACTGGGTTATCTTCCGTGAAATATAAATGTGTATGTCTTTTTGTGAGTGGAGCTCAGCAGAAGCAAAAAATAATGAGTGGAACATCACTTGTTTTCCTAGAAACTTATGAAAATACCTATTTCTTCCTTAAACCAACAACGATTACATTGCGATGACCTATAGACTCTCCACTGTTTTATATCCCGCATCCGATCACCTGCAACAAGGACGTTAAACAAGAATATCATAGAAGCTTGTGACATGATATCATAGGACACATAAACATTTCATTCTAACACATGTCCTCTCACCAAGTCAAAAGTCACCTAAGAGATAATTTACATCACACGTATCTCAAGAACACATGTCATCTCTCACAATACAACTCTGGCACATTCCACATGGCACCTCATAGACACATGTCACATGGAGTAATATCATCTCACATGACATCACACCTACACATCTCACATGACATCAAACCAACATGTCAGATGACATCACACTGACATCTCACATGACATCACACTGACACATCTCACATGACATCACACTGACACATCTCACATGATACTGACACCTCTCATAATAACATCTTATCGACACATGTCACAAGACATCACACCTACACATCTCACATGACATCAAACCGACACATCTCACTAGATATCACACCGACAAATCTCACATGACATCACACCAACACGATCACACCGACACATCTCACATGACATCACCACGACACATCTCACATGACATCACACTGACACATCTCACATGACACTGACACATGTCACAAGACATCACTCCGACAAATCTCACATGACATCACACCGAACCATCTCACGTGACATCACACTGACACATGTCACATGACATCACACCGACACATCTCACATGACATCACAATGACACATCTCACATGACATCGCACCAACACATGTCACATGACATCACACCTACACATCTCACATGACATCAAACCGACAAATCTCACTAGATATCACATGACATTGCATCGACACATCTCACATGATATCACATTGACACATCAAACATGACATCACACTGACACATTGCACTTGACATCACACCGACACATCTCACATAACACACCGATACATCTTGCATGACATCACAGCGACACATCTCACATGACATCACACCGACACATCTCACATGACATCATACTGACACATCTCACATGACATCGCACAGACACATCTCACATGACATCATACTGACACATCTCACATTACATTACAGACACATCTCACATAACATGACACATCTCACATGACATCACACCAACACATCTCACATGACATCACACCAACACATCTCACATTACATCACACCAACACATCTCACATGACATCACACCGACACATCTCACATATCACACCAACACATCTCACAGGACATCACACCGACACATCTCACATTACATCACACCGACACATCTCACATGACATCACACCGACACATCTCACATGACATTACACCGACACATCTCACATAACATCACTGACACATCTCACATAACATCACTGACACATCTCACATGATACTGACACCTCTCATAATAACATCTTAGCGACACATCTCACAATGAGATATATCATCCCACAGGGACAGGTGTCACCTTACAGTCTAGTCTTTGGTAAAACATAACTGGAAAACCACTTTTGTGAATAAGTTACCAATTATTTTAATCATTTCATGTACACATTTTATTTAAAGTGATAGTGTCTACGATTTTGAAAATTTTTTAGTAGCGGTTTTAGTTGTTGAAATTGATTTATAATGTCATAATTAGTTGGTAAAAACGCTAAAATGTTAAAAATTAAACATATAAATATTAAATAAACATTAAAATACATCGCTAGTCTTTCCATAACAACTAACTAATTATGCATCGGGTCCAGGTTTCCGATGATTGTCGATTTAGCTGATTGGCGGTGCACATAAATATGGATGACGAGGTAATCACATACATTTTACAAACAGATAAAATATTTCGTTGATAACTAATTTCTGTAACTGACAGTAACATATATTACCTACAACAGATAATAAATAATTTAATTTCAACTTGCAGAAAACGATAAAATAAAAATTTCATTCATATTGTGGGAAAATTTTCCCCTTCGGAGACCCCATAAATACCGATATTTATTTTACAGTAAACAGAACGAGTTGCGTTGTGAAAAGCGCATTTATCAAAAGAGACACTTCCAGATAGAAGTAGCTGAACGATATATATATTACAAATCTCTTCAATTCTATATGTAATTTACAGTTATTTTAATCGTTTACACACATACCCATCCAACAACAATTTTGACAACTTCAGCATGACTGTCGACTCGAAGAATGCTCTTAATTTCATTCCAACGATTGATTTCACTTCCAATATTTATCCTTCCTAAATGATATTTGGCAAGCACTTCCTGTCTTTTTCTCTTTCATGTTGAATCGCTCAAAATTATCTTTCTCCCTCTTGCATTTTGCTGCACGTGCGACATTGTTTACATTCAAGTCTGCAACTACGCATGTGCGGTGAACCGGCAGAACAAAGGTGATGTGAATGTAGGCGGGTTTCCGATGGAATTATTGTCTACCAGACAAAATTTGATTTTGATTACAAAACTGTATTTTTACATAAAAAGACAGTTTTAATATTACTTTTTAACCAGAGATTTGAATTTTATAACCTTTTAGAAGAAGTATAAGACTAAAATTACAGTTTCATTTTTTTAATCAAAATCGTAGACACTATCACTTTAAAGTAAATCATGTAACAGAATATTCATATTGATTACAAAAGAATATAAAATAATTGACATCATTTTTATTACATGGTATCACTAATAAAATACATGATGTTATTGTAAAATAACCAAGACAGTGAATATAATACTTGTCATTTTAATAAAAATATGTATATTATTTACATGATGTTATTATTAGACAGAATATTATCTTTCACTAATTCTTTACATATTCACAATATTCAATACATTCAATGAGAAGTCAGGACTACAATTATCAATCATTACTAGACCAGTTCATGTTAAACCTATTTAAATGAGTAATTATATTGATTACAAAAGAGTACACAGAAATTGACATTACCTTTAAATAGAAACCATTAATACAACATATCTAATTATAGATATTTAGGTCAATAGGTCAATCATTCAAAACATGTCATAATGTCAAATTTCATACTATATTGGACATTTATTAAAGAGTTAATTAGACACATGTTAGACAGAATAGAATATTATCTTAATTCTTTATATATTCACAATATTTACGTGTAGTAATTTAATACATTGATACACATTATTTACATCCAGTGATCAGTAACAACAGATAAGTCAGACATATGTAAACTAGATCATCACTTCTTGGTGTCAATCAGAATATATTGTAATATGGATTATTTATACTTTCTTATAAACATAAACACTGTCAAATCGACCAATAACAACAGATTTAGACAGTGAATTATAACATATGTATGGAAACCAATCAGATGATGGTTTCTGTGTAATAATAACCTGACTCTGTTTACCATCAGGACTAATCCTGAGTACATTGTTAGACCTGTGACATATAACAAGTACATGTCCTTCATCATCTGTTGCAATTCCCAGTGGTTCACTCATGTTAGAATCAGTAAATGTAAACAAAGTGTTCCCCACTGTATCAATACAGTACAACTTATCTCTGTCAGTATAGTAGATACGTCCTGCCTCACCACCACAGATATACAAAGGTGTTACACCCACTGGAATTGTACGTGTTACCTTCCCTGACATGTTCATTACCTTTATTGTTCTATCACGACAGCCTACAAACAGCTGGTTATCTCTGTACATGATACCCCAACACATCACCTCTACATCAGTACGTTGTATAACTTGTCTATGTCTGACATCTACTATCACTACAGTAGTAGTATAATATAATGTAACAGCTACAGTGTTGTTGTCTACCACAGCTATACGGTATGGTCCACCAGGTAATGGAATGGTATGTTGTTGTTGTCCTGTTATATCACATGTTACTAATTGTTGACCACCATAATCAGCTATAACCAACACATCATCATGTAACACCTTTATATCCCTGATCAGTCCTACATTGACCTTGAAGTTATAATCCAGTGAATACATGTCCTGTACATGTTGTACAATGTGATATTTAGTATCTGTTGATTTTCTGTGTTGATTGTTACAGTCCTGACACATTGATCTCTGACAGCCATGACACCAGTATACAGATGGTTCCTTGTCACAGACATGACACCTGTAAAGGATTTATATAAATGTAATATCATAATTCTGATATAAAAAACAATTGAACTTTTAATTATATAAAGTAAACAAAACACCATGTTGTGTGTCTTCCATTTAAATAGATTAAAGGATGACCTCAAGATCATCATTAATTTATATAAATGTAATATCCTAATGAATCCAGCTATTATTGTGTACAATTGTATAAAGTAAACATAATAAAATAACAGTAACAATATGTCTGTATATAAATAGGTCACATGATGACAACTTGAATCTTTAAACTTGTGCGGTAGTAAAAATGTCTGTATTTTAATAGGTCACATGATGACAACTTGAATGCTTAGACCTGTGTGTTAGTAACAATGTCTGTATTTAAATAGGTCACATCATGTCAACTTGAATGCTTTGACCTGTGTGTAAGTAACAATGTCTGTATTTTAATAGGTCACATGATGACGACTTGAATGCTTTGACCTGTGTGTTAGTAACAATGTCTGTATTTTAATAGGTCACATGATGACAACTTGAATGCTTTGACCTGTGTGTTAGTAACAATGTCTGTATTTTAATAGGTCACATGGTGACAACTTGAATGCTTTGATCTGTGTGTTAGTAACAATGTCTGTATTTAAATAGGTTACATGATGACAATTTGAATGCTTTGATCTGTGTGTTAGTAACAATGTCTGTATTTAAACAGGTTACATGATGACAATTTGAATGCTTTGACCTGTGTTTTAGTAACAATGTCTGTATTTAAATAGGTTACATGATGACAACTTGAATACTTAAACCTGTGTGTTAGTTACAATGTCTGTATTTAAACAGGTCACATGATGACAACTTAAATCTTTAAAGTTGTGTGGTAGTAACAATGAAAGTGTACAATGAAATAGACATTTAATGTAACATGTTTAGTGCCATGTGTTGATAGTCATAGTCCTGATACAGAGATGACTTCATGATTAATATCAATAAATTACACTTTAATAACTTGAATAATTAAATCTTCAAAACTTGTGGTGTCATAAAAATGTACACAAATGTACACGCAGTGCAGTGGGGACTTACAAATGGTAATGTTCTTGAAGGGATCAAGTTAAAAGAATTAGCAGTTACATTCCTTACAGCGGTCACATGGACAGGTTTTAAGTACAAATCAGTCCTTGTGACTTGCTGTAAAGTACTTAATACTGACCCTCTCCATGTGACTCCCTGTAAGGTACTTACTACTGACCTTGTCCATGTGACTCGCTGTAAGCTACTTACTACTGACCTTGTCCATGTGACTCCCTGTAAGCTATTTACTACTGACCTTGTCTATGTGACTCGCTGTAAAGTACTTACTACTGACCCTGTCCCTGTGACCCCTGTAAGGTACTTATACTGACCCTGTCAATGTGACTCGCTGTAAAGTACTTACTCCTGACCATGTCTATGTGACTCGCTGTAAAGTACTTACTACTGACCCTGTCCCTGTGACTCCCTGTAAGGTACTTATACTAACCCTGTCCATGTGACTCCCTGTAAGGGACTTACTACTGACCTTGTCCATGTGACCCCTGTCAGCTACTTACTACTTATCCTGTCCATGTGACTCCCTGTAAAGTACTTACTACTGACCATGTCTATGTGACTCGCTGTAAAGTACTTACTACTGACCCTGTCCCTGTGACTCCCTGTAAGGTACTTATACTAACCCTGTCCATGTGACTCCCTGTAAGGGACTTACTACTGACCTTGTCCATGTGACCCTTGTAAGCTACTTACTACTTATCCTGTCCATGTGACTCCTTGTAAAGTACTTACTACTGACCTTGTCCATGTGACACTCTGTAAGGTACTTACTGCTGACCCTGTCTATATGATTCCCTGTAAGGTACTTACTACTGACCCTGTCTATTTGACTCCCTGTAAGGTACTTACTACTGACCCTGTCCATGTGACCCCTTTAAGGTACTTACTACTGACCCTGTCCATGTGACTCCCTGTAAGGTACTTACTACTGACCCTGTCCATGTGACTCCCTGTAAGGTACTTACTGCTGACCCTGTCTATGTGACTCCTTGTAAGGTACATACTACTGACCCTGTCCATGTGACTCCCTGTAAGGTACTTACTACTGACTATGTCCATGTGACTCCCTGTAAGGTACTTACTACTGGCCATGTCCATGTGACTCCCTGTAAGGTACTTACTACTGACCCTGTCTATTTGACTCTGTGTAAGGTACTTACTATTGACCCTGTCCATATGACTCCTTGTAAGGTAATTACTACTGACCCTGTCTATGTGACTCTCTGTAAGGTAATTACTACTGATCCTGTCTATGTGACTCCCTGTAAGGTACTTACTACTGACCCTGTCTATGTGACTCCCTGTAAGGTACTTACTACTGACCCTGTCTATGTGACTCTGTGTAAGGTACTTACTACTGGCCCTGTCTATGTGACTCCCTGTAAAGTATTTACTATTGACCCTGTCTATGTGACTCCCTGTAAGGTACTTACTACTGACCATGTCCATGTGACTCCCTATAAGGTACTTACTACTGACCCTGTCCATGTGACACCTGTAAGGTACTTACTACTGACCCTGTCCATGTGACACCTGTAAGGTACTTACTACTGACCCTGTCTATGTGACTCCCTGTAAGGTACTTACTACTGACCCTGTCCATGTGACACCTGTAAGGTACTTACTACTGACCCTGTCTATGTGACACTCTGTAAGGTACTTATTACTGACCCTGTCCATTTGACTCCCTGTAAAGTACTTACTACTGACCTTGTCCATGTGTCTCCCTGTAAAGTACTTACTACTGACCCTGTCTATTTGACTCCCTGTAAAGTACTTACTACTGACCTTGTCCATGTGTCTCCCTGTAAAGTACTTACTACTGACCATGTCCATGTGACTCTCTGTAAGGTACTTACTACTGACCATGTCCATGTGACTCCCTGTAAGGTACTTACTACTGACCATGTCCATGTGACTCTCTGTAAAGTACTTACTACTGACCCTGTCTATTTGACTCCCTGTAAAGTACTTACTACTGACCTTGTCCATGTGTCTCCCTGTAAAGTACTTACTACTGACCATGTCCATGTGACTCTCTGTAAAGTACTTACTACTGACCCTGTCTATTTGACTCCCTGTAAAGTACTTACTACTGACCTTGTCCATGTGTCTCCCTGTAAAGTACTTACTACTGACCATGTCCATGTGACTCCCTGTAAGGTACTTACTACTGATCCTGTCTATGTGACTCCCTGTAAGGTACTTACTACTGACCCTGTCTATGTGACTCCCTGTAAGGTACTTACTACTGACCCTGTCTATGCGACTCCCTGTAAAGTACTTACTACTGACCCTGTCTATGTGACTCCCTGTAAGGTACTTACTACTGATCCTGTCTATGTGACTCCCTGTAAGGTACTTACTACTGACCCTGTCTATGTGACTCCCTGTAAGGTACTTACTACTGATCCTGTCTATGTGACTCCCTGTAAGGTACTTACTACTGATCCTGTCTATGTGACTCCTTGTAAGGTACTTACTACTGATCCTGTCTATTTGACTCCCTGTAAGGGACAGACCATTTAACTTGAAGGATGCAGGCCTTGGTTATTTGTTTTGGTCAGAAAATTTTTATTTTTTGAAGGCGTCACGACAGAATATTTTTTTTTATTAAAAGCATTATTTTATAGAGGAGAAATCCTTCCAAAATATTTTTTCATCCAAAATCATTTTCAAAATATCTTTTTAGGAAAAAACCAAGGCCCCCCCCCTGCAAGTTAAATGGTCGGTCCTTAAGGTACCTACTACTGACCCTGTCCATGTGACTCCCTGCAAGGTAATTACTACTGATCCTGTCCATGTGACTCCCTGTAAGGTACTTACTACTGACCCTGTCTATGTGACACCCTGTAAGGTACTTACTACTGACCCTGTCTATGTGACTCCCTGTAAGGTACTTACTGCTGAGCCTGTCTATGTGACTCTCTGTAAGGTACTTACTGCTGATCCTGTCCATGTGACCCCTGTAAGGTACTTACTACTGACCCTGTCCATGTGTCTCCCTGTAAGGTACTTACTGCTGACCCTGTCCATGTGACCCCTGTAAGGTACTTACTACTGACCCTGTCTATGTGACTCCCTGTAAGGTTCTTACTGCTGACCCTGTCTATGTGACTCCCTGTAAGGTACTTACTACTGACCCTGTCTATTTTACCCTCTGTAAGGTACTTACTACTGACCCCGTCTATGTGACTCCCTGTAAGGTACTTACTACTGACCATGTTCATGTGACTCCCTGTAAGGTACTTACTACTGACCCTGTCTATGTGACTCCCTGTAAGGTACTTACTACTGACCCTGTCTATTTTACCCTCTGTAAGGTACTTACTACTGACCATGTCTATGTGACTCCCTGTAAGGTACTTACTACTGATCCTATCTATGTGACTCCCTGTAATGTACTTACTACTGACCCTGTCCATGTGACTCCCTGTAAAGTACTTACTACTGACCATGTCTTTGTGACTCCCTGTAAGGTACTTACTACTGACCCTGTCTATGTGACTCCCTGTAATGTACTTACTACTGACCCTGTCTATGTGACACCCTGTAAGGTACTTCCTACTGACCCTGTCTATGTGACTCCCTGTAAGGTACTTACTACTGACCCTGTCTATGTGACTCCCTGTAAGGTACTTACTATTGACCCTGTCCATGTGACCCCTGTCAGCTACTTACTACTGACCCTGTCCATGTGACTCCCTGTAAGGTACTTACTACTGATCCTGTCTATGTGACTCCCTGTAAAGTACTTACTACTGACCATGTCCATGTGACTCCCTGTAAGGTATTTACTACTGACGCTGTCTATGTGTCTCCCTGTAAGGTACTTACTACTGACCCTGTCTATGTGACTCCATGTAAGGTAATTACTACTGATCCTGTCTATGTGACTCCCTGTAAGGTACTTACTACTGACCCTGCCCATGTGACTTCCTGTAAGTTACTTACTACTGACCCTGTCCATGTGACTCCTTGTAAAGTACTTACTACTGACCATGTCCATGTGACTCCCTGTAAGGTACTTACTACTGACCCTGTCCATGTGACTCCCTGTAAAGTACTTACTACTGACCCTGTCCATTTGACTCCCTGTAAGGTACTTACTACTGACCCTGTCCATGTGACCCCTGTCAGCTACTTACTACTTATCCTGTCCCTGTCCATGTGACCCCTGTCAGCTACTTACTACTTATCCTGTCCATGTGACTCCCTGTAAGGTACTTACTACTGACCATGTCCATGTGACTCCCTGTAAAGTACTTACTACTGACCCTGTCTATGTGACTCCCTGTAAGGGGCTTACTACTGACCCTGTCCATGTGACTCCCTGTAAGGTACTTACTACTGACCCTGTCCATGTGACCCCTGTCAGCTACTTACTACTTATCCTGTCCCTGTCCATGTGACCCCTGTCAGCTACTTACTACTTATCCTGTCCATGTGACTCGCTGTAAGGTACTTATACTAACCCTGTCCATGCGACTCCCTGTAAGGGACTTACTACTGACCCTGTCCATGTGATTTGCTGTTAGGTACTTACTACTGACCATGTCCATGTGACTCCCTGTAAAGTACTTACTACTGACCCTGTCCATGCGACTCCCTGTAAGGGACTTACTACTGACCCTGTCCATGTGATTTGCTGTTAGGTACTTACTACTGACCCTGTCCATGTGACCCCTGTAAGCTACATACTACTTATCCTGTCCATGTGACTCCCTGTAAGGTACTTACTACTGACTATGTGACTCCTTGTAAAGTACTTACTACTGACCTTGTCCATGTGACACTCTGTAAGGTACTTACTGCTGGCCCTGTCAATGTGACTCCTGTAAGGTAAATACTACTGACCCTGTCCATGTGACCCCTGTAAGGTACTTACTACTTACCCTGTCTATGTGACTCCCTGTAAGGTACTTACTACTGACCCTGTCTATGTGACTCTCTGTAAGGTACTTACTGCTGACGCTGTCTATGTGACTCCCTGTAAGATACTTACTACTGACCCTGTCTATGTGACTCTCTGTAAGGTACTTACTACTGACCCTGTCTATGTGACTCCCTGTAAGATACTTACTACTGACCCTGTCTATGTGACTTTCTGTAAGATACTTACTACTGACCCTGTCTATCTGACTTTCTGTAAGATACTTACTACTGACCCTGTCTATGTGACTTTCTGTAAGATACTTACTACTGACCCTGTCTATGTGACTTTCTGTAAGGTACTTACTAATGACCCTGTCCATGTGACTCTTTGTTTGTGAACCCCTGATTTTAAGTTGGAAATCAATGTCATTGCAGTTGAAATTTAAGCCAATATGAGAAAGACCACTGAACATTACTTAAACAATCAGCATTTCAATTCTTTACTTACTTTTGTTTAAATCTGGTATCTTGAATTCCTGTAAAACACACAATATGTCAGACAGATATAACTTAACAATATATAAATATATAAGTGTACTTCAGACAAAAACGTTTCTCTATTTCAAAGATTTTAACAAAAGAACTCTGGAGCACCTGGACTCATTCCCGTGGGGTTCCTGTTGCTTTATTGTTGGTTTTGTGTTGTGTGTTTGTTTTTGTTGTTGTCCCCTCTTTTGTGTTACCATGCCATTTTGATGGTCCTCGATTTTTCGTTTTCTGAATACACCTCGGTATCTTCTATTCTTTTTTCTTGATTGTGGTATGTTCAATTAACTGCATATTATCAACAGCTGTTATTATGAAAACTCTTCGTAAATAGCTTTTACCTTCTGAAAACTAAATATGTTTTACCTTCCTGACGTTTTAAATTAAGCTGTGCTGGCACATAATCATCATCCTAGAAAAGGAAAATTAACAATTATCTGAATCAACATTTACTGTTACAAGGGTTTTTGTATCAAATATTTCATTTCAACTTAGATATGTTCTTATGCAATAGTTACATTCACTTGTAAATGCACATACGACAAAAAGAAAAAGAAAACCGAACGTAAACAGCGTCTCTTCAAAAATATGAAACAACTGGGAATCCCCAATGAGTTGACATAGTTATTAACAGACAATTCAAAATTTTTTTATTTAGCATGTTCAGTGTATATGTACACTTTGTTTCAGACATATCCTGATTCCGAGTTGACTAGTTCTTACTTTACCTCCTTCAAGCATGTTTAGTTTTGTTTGTTTGATTGCTTAAATGATGTTTAACACCAGCAATTACCTGATTATTCGGCTATATCATGGCATCCAGTTTTTATCTGGGAAGCCTGAGTACCCAGAGAAAACTCCCGACCTTCTGTAGGAAAACTTGCAATTCTTTTCAATTAAGATTGGAGCTGAGCACACCCTGCACACAATCTCTGTGTTGACAGACCATGTGATCAATAGTACATGAATTACCTCAACCAATCAACAACTGAGACCACAGCATGTTAAGTGCATTTTGTTTATAGACTGTGTTATACAAGTACTATTAGAAATACACTGATTCAGTGTTTACCAGTTGTGCATGTTTAGTGCAGAAGTACCAATGTTAATGGTTCTGGTTCGTCCTAATAATGCGTTCAGTTGTTAAAGATTATGTTGTCTTTTGAAGCATTAAATTAAGTACTAGTATCTGTATGTAGAAGTTACAATTATCATGATTAATTATAATAAGACGAATATACATGTACATGTAATTAGATTCTCACAAATGTTTTTAATAGGATTTTAATGCCATTTTCAGCAATTGTTTAGCTACTAGTATACCATGACATCAAGTTTTTATTTAAGAAAGCTGGAGTACCCCATGGAATTCCCTGACATTTGGTAGCTGGAGTACCCAGCGGAAACTCCTGACTTTTGGTACTAGTAGCTGGAGTTCCCAATGCAAACCCTCGACTTTTGGTAGCTTTAGTATGGAGTGGAAACCCGGATCTTTGGTAGCTCAAGCTGGAGTATCGGGTGGAAACACCAGACATCTGGTAGCATAAGTACCCAGTAGACACCCTGCCCTTTGTTAGCTGGATTACCCAGTGGAAACCCCATACCTTTGGTAGCATGAGTACCCAGTAGATGCCTTGTCCTTTGTTAGCTGGATTACCCAGTGGAAACCCCTGACCTTTGGTAGCATGAGTACCCAGTAGACACCCTGTCCTTTGTTAGCTGGAGTATCCAGTGGAAACTATGACTTTTGGTAGTTGGAGATCCTACTGGAAACCCCTGACAATTGGTAGCTTCAGTACAGAGTGGAAACCCGGATCTTTGGTAGCTGGAGTATACAGTGGAAACACCAGACATTTGTAGCATGAGTACCCAGTAGACACCCTGTCCTTTGTTAGCTGGATTACCCAGTGGAAACCTCTGACCTTGGGTACATGTAGCTTGAGAACCCAGTGGAAACACTTGACCTTTGATGCCACAAGTACCCAGTAGATATCCTGTCCTTTGTTAGCTGGATTACCCAGTGGAAAGCCCTTACCTTTGATACCTGGAGTATCCAGTGGAAACCACACATCTTTGTTAGCTGGAGTATATAGTGGAAACTCCTCACCTTTGGTACCAGTAGCTGGAGTACCCAGTGGAAGCCGCAGACACTTGGTAGCTGGCCTACTTGGTGGAAACCCTCGACCTTTGGTAGCTGGTGTACTTGGTGGAAATCCCTGACCATTGAAAGCTGATGTACCCAGTGGAAACCCCCAACCTTAGCTGCTTAGGTAGCTAAAGTACCCAGTGGAAACCCCAAATATTGGTAGCTGGAGTACCCTGTAGAAACCATTGACATTTGGTAGCTGGAGTACCCACTGGAAACCTCTGACCTTTGTTCAGGTTTTTATATCTTAACCTGTCAACCCATAATACGAAAGCCTCCCATATCTGCAATATTAAAAACCCACAAGTCTTTATTGGTAAACATAGTGAAAGCAATGGAAACGGGAGGTTTCACATGTCAGCAAACCTGGTTTAACCCACACCCACCATTTCTTTGAAATATTTTTGTTTTGGTTTTTAGTTCTCAAGTTTGTCAGTTTCCTTGGTCATGTTGGTGTTCGGTATTTTGTTTTTACCTTCATCATGCATGTTCATTAATCAACTTTAATTGCATTTGACATGTGTCATAGTTTTTAAAAAGAACTGACAAAATAACTAGAGGCTCCCAGAAGCAACCCTTTTTTTATCCAGCTTTTCTTTCCTATAAGGAATTGCCCAACACTTCTGCAAAAAGTATCTTATTTTGGTAGAGGACATCCTAAAGATGATGTGTGCAATGTTTCAAAGCAATGTCCTTTCATTGGTTAAAGAGAAGAAGATTTTTAAAAAATCAATTAAAATTTATTTAATAAATGTTCCAAGGAGAATAATTCCTAAACCGTACATCAGACAATCTTGACCTTAAGGTCAATTTTTTAGCTCTCATAGAGTTGAACAATTAAACAATGCTAACTTTTTCTCTAGTAGTAATAATTTTCAAGATTTTGAGCCAAAAATGGCAAAAATCATCAATTTCGACAATTCATATAACTTCGAACCAATGGAGTGTTTCATAGAGCTTTAGATGCTAATGATGGCATGTCTCTTCGGTTTTCCTGTATCTTTTATACTAATTGATCTGTAAGCCGAAAACTGTATTCTGATCCCCCCCACCCCAAGTTCTATTTTTAGCCATTGAGGCCATGTTGGCTTATCTGCGGCCATGGTTTGTGCAAATTTGCTAGAGGACATTTGACGGATGACATGTACAAAGTTTAAAAGCAGTACTTTCAGTGGTTTCAGAGAAGAATTTTTTTTAAATCAATTAAAACCCAGTCTGTGCAATAAGAATTTTAGAGTAAAGGCCATTTGGGCCTACAACATGAAGGAACTTACAGGCCCGAAGACAGATTGAAGGCCCAAAAAATTTATTGTGAAATTTGATAAAAAGCAAATTAAGTTATTATTCATTTATTTTTATTAATATCAGTGTCCCGGTTGAAACTGTTTAACATGCTGAATACCATGTCCTCACTCATCTCATTATCATCATCTGAAGTGTCAGAGTAACACCTTGTTAAGTCATTCTGAAAAGACAAATACAAATGTGAAAAATGACAAACGTACAAACACTGTATTTACAACATAATAGAACTTACAAATACTGTTCGTGCATTTCCGGTGTGTAAACGCGATGTTGGGTGAACTATTAATTAAAACTAAAAAATATGGTTATCCGAACTTTCTTGATTTCCCCGACCGTGAACAGAAAAGTTGCCTGAGGATTTCTAATTTACTAATTAGAAGGAAATAAAATAACAACGATTATCTCCTTACCTAAGTGTGCACGCTTTCTTCCACGTGGAGTGTCCTTTGGAACTTGTGATGGCTTGAAACGAGGCAATCTAAGCAGCAGAGATTTTCCGATTGCACCAAATGCGCGCGCATCGTAAATCAATTAATAAATAAGGGATTTTCCACTTTTATTCACGAAAATACACAAATTTATATAAAGAAAACATCGATTGAATGGCCGAGTGAGCAAAACGGTTTATCGATTGCACAACACAACTCGGGCGTTCTTCATATTAAAGTTGTTAGGTCCGAGTGAGTAATTATAAATAACACGCCACTCGGGCGTTCTTCCTGTTGATGTTTAGAGGCCCGAGTCGGGTTTTACACGCCTCGGGCGTCGGGCGTGTGGCTTATTTCGCACACTGAAAACCGATTAAAAAAACAGGGGTATTACTCTTTAAAAGGTTAATCAGACAATCTTGACCCTATAGCCATTATTGTAGCTCATAGGGCAGACAATTGTAATTAAGCAATGCTAACTTTTTCTATAGTTCAAATAATTTTCAAGATTTTGAGGCAAAATCGGAAAAATCCTCGGTTTGACAATTAAAGGGCAAAATTCCTACAAGGCGTCGTCATACAACTTTGACCCGATGGAGTGTTTAGTAGAGCTTTTGATGCTAAAGATGGAAAGTCTCTTCGGTTTTTCTGTATCTGTTATACTTTTTGAACTATAAGCCAAAATCTGTATTTGACCCCCTGATCTATTTTTAGCCATGGTGGCCATGTTGGTTGGTCTGAGGCCATGATTTGTGCAAACTTAGTCATGTTGGTAGAGGACATTTTACTGAAGATGTGTGCAAAGTTTCAAAGCAATCCCTTGAGTGATTTTGGTGAAGATTTTTAAAGAAAAGTTAATGACAACAAGAAAGACAGATGACAACGACGGAAGCTAAGTGATGACAATAGCTCACATGACCCGAGGGTCAGGTGAGCTAAAAATTATGTTCAATTATTATACAATACATGTATGTATAACATACGGCCGTATATGTGATGCAGACACACTCACTTCATTTACCATAACAATGCAATTATTATATACATGTACGATTTCCTACCTCTTTATAGTCCTCAAACCATGTTTGAAAGAAATCTTGAATGCTATGACTTTGACTATGGTCATCACAAAAGTATTCATCTTCTAAATCCAGTAACTCACTGTAGCTATGGCGACCAGCAGACATGTGTATGTTGCCATCCGAGCACTTTGACTTCACTGTGTATGACACTGATCTTGTTTCAAATTTTTCTTTGGCTACCTCAGTTGTTCTTGTCAATTCCTCTAAAAGTGCTTTACATCTTCCTTTCTCCACATTTTTCCATTGCCATATCTGCAGTGCTATTGTGTTTTTACAGAAACACAAAATAAATTTTCGGAACTTGGTACTGTCGAGAAAGAACACTCCCATACCATGATAAATAGCCATTCGACCATTTTGTGGTTCAGCGCACACAGGATATTTACTGATATAATGACACAAGATATGGTTGAAAAAGTCAAATGGCATAAAATCAAACTCTATACACAACCATGGTGTTCGCTTACAGTTATCTTTCTTTGCATTAAACCTATCAATGATATCTGTCAATGAAGCTTTCTCAGAGATCATACAAGGCATATAATAAGTAGGTAAGATTTGCCTTTGTCCGTTTTCCTTTAAAGTTGTAATTTTTACTATAATACCAAATATTTCCATTACATTTAGTAAGTGACTGCTATGTTTGTTAAAGTCAAGTTCTGGTTCTTTATCAAAGAGTTTTACAATCAGAGAGGGCACAAGCTTTCCTGTGTCTTCTAGTGCTTTCCATTCATCAGTCAGCTTCAGGTTGGAATCAAATTTGTCTGAAACAAGACATCTGAAAGCATTTGCTAACCATTTTTGGTTTAGTATAATATATTCTTTTAAACTCTCAAAATATACGACACCTCCCACTTTATGTTGATATTTCAGGAAAAGTTTTATTTCATCCTCGCTATCAATTGAACATTGAGAAGATAGTTCGACAATATCCAACCAAGATAATATGTTCATCTCAGCCTCCCTTAAAACACCAATTGATTGTTCTAAACGTATCCAACGTAAGGGTAACTTTTCAGCAAACGTTTTGACTTGCTTTCCATATTTAAAAACTGTGTTGCGCAAATCATTAAAATCCCCTTCGTCTGACTCAGTGTTTGAAACATAACATATCTCTCTTACATGTTTTTTCTTAGCTTCGTTTTTTAATACAGACAGTAGTTGTTTTCTGAAGTCATCTTTTCTTTCCTGCAGCTAAAAGAAACAAAAATCCTAAATTTTCACCTGTTTTGCTCCTGAATATTGTTTTTGTCACAAACAATTATTTGTTAACTGACAAAAAAAATATATACTAGAAATCTTAAATTGATGATTATAGATAATATACTTTTTTTAAACGAGATGCATTTTTTCGTCCATATCTTATCGAAGGGCCACAGCCCTGAGATGAGATAACGAGAAAATGCATCAAGTTTCAAAAAACATAAATAATCTGTTTATTGCTGTTTTGGAACATTGTGATGTCACTGTCTTTACTTAACTTGACAGATGTGCATACTAGTTAAGGATAAAGTACAATGTAAATGTTATAAATTGTTTTACTGCAGATGTCTGAATGATTTACCCTGTCTTAATAACAAGACACATATTTTAGAGTTACGATATTACTGACTCGGTTATTAAGGTTTGCCAGCATCTTACAGAGTTTCTGATATGATTGATTGATTGATTGATTGGTGTTAAACGTCTAGCAAGCAATATTTCAGCAATATTCAGGACGTTTTTGATATAATTATCAGAGGGATAGATACACAATATAACTTATTTTAATTCTATTATCATTTAATTGGTCTTACTCCATTGAAATTTCAATGGAAATAAAAATATTTACTATTTTAAATATTTAATTGACCATATTAGACATCTATATTGTATTCAAAACACTTATAAAATGAGATCAAAAAGTTGTTTAATAACTTAATATTTGCTCATAACACTTACATGATCTCTGCACTCGTCCATTCTGGTACAAACAATGATTGCTGGCGGATAGAGAAGTTCTGTCTCCTCTTTCATTTCCTCCTTATTGGCACATGAGTGAATAGTATCAAGCCAGAAATCTATATACTCTATAAAAATAAAGGAGTCAATTAAAAATATGAAAAAGATTTCAAGGGGGCAATACACGAATAAGGGCATTTGGAATTATTATTAATATTAGATACTTTCTAAGGATCATTTAAAGATGGTTTAATGGTTTCACGTGTCAGAATGGCATAACATCTGAAATCCAGATATAAAACAAAGTGGATACATGTGATGCATGTGATACCTCAATAACACAAGTTAGTTTGAATATTGTTTAAAGCCACTTTCAGCAATTTTACAGCTACATCGTGGCATCCAGTGATTATTAGGGGGGAAGCCGGAGGACCCAGAGAAAAACCCCTAACCTTAGGTAGGGAAACTGGTACTTGTTAATTAAGATTGTAGTCAAGCACACCCATTATAGTGAGACTCGAACCAGCAATCTAGGTTTTGACAGACCATGTGATCAATAGTGGATGAATTACCTTAACTACTCAGCCACCAAGGGACCTTACACAAGTTAATGAAGATCTGATATATTTGACTGATAAGTGTATGTTTAACATACATTAAATCAATGTACATGCACAGTCTATATTACAGACAAAACATTGGATATGTTGGTCATCTGGGTGGTGAAGTTAAAGAGATTTGAACATAGACCAGCACTAAGTCACGCTAACCATACCCCCACTCAACCATTTTTATGACTAATCCTTATAATAACACTGTATGGTTTCAGGAAGTAGATAACTGAATGACCTGGAAATGGGAGGCTCAGTACAACTCATCATGCTAAAGGCTTTAGCTGTATACAAATTTTGAAATCAAGCCCTATAGTAGAAGCTGAGAAATCTCTTACAAAAAATTTTCCTATTTTGTCCCTGGAAATAGTCTTAGTCGGCTCGGAAGTAGATAACTGACTGGCCCAGAAAGGGGAGGCAAAGTACAACTCATCATGCTAAAGCTGTGCACCAAATTTAAATTTATAACAAACACATGGATCCAAATAGAAAAGTTGTTCCAGAGGAGAAGATTAAAAAAAGAAAACTGGATGGCTAGATATTTAGGGGAAACAGGGTATGTGATGAAAATATCTCACCCTGACCTTTAACAAAGCTAACTAAAAAGAGAAACATTATTTGTACCAGACTTATATTTTATCTAATTTTAAAGTTTCAAACCTCCAATTTTATCAAAGCCGTCTTCTGATCTAATTGGTTTAACATCTTTCATGATGTTTGCAACCAGAATATGTAAGGCATTTTGATTAAGGAATATTGGGTGAGTGGCATAGTAATCTTTCTCTCCAGCAAAATCCAAAATTCCACATTCCACAAACTTAAAAGCTGGTACATCCACTTTTTCTATACCATCCAGTAAATCACCCAGACCTTGTAAAATTTTGTCAGTCAATAATTTAGTAATTGACTTGGAGTGACTATCTATTTCCACTTCAAAGTGTTCTGGAAAATTAGAAGTTGTTGCTAATGACTGGTCTTCACTTGTTCTTATCTTTCTTTTTCTTAGAGAGTCATCTTCCTGTATATCATGGCTAGTCTTCCTTTTTCTTTCTGATCTACAATGAGAAACATTGAGAGGCTCTCTATTGCTATCTTTGCTGCCATTATCATCTTGTAAACCAATGGTATTTAAACTGTCAGCTTTGTCTTGTAAAGTCTCGTCTTCTGCAGTACTTGAATGACTAGCTGTTTTAATTCTAGTTAACAATTCTTTCTTTTTATCTGATACTGCAATTGAAAATACCAAATTTAGTACAGATTAAGACTTGGTGAACATATGCATAAAATAGACTTACTGTCCAAGTGTTGCACTTCTTATGTAAGACATGTATCATAAAAAAATGAAAAAAACTTGTTGTACAATCAACTGATGCATTAGTCCCTCTGTGATCGAGATAAAAGAATGACAAAAACTGTATGGTACATATTATCACTTAAGACTTAGGGGCCTCGGTGGCCAAGTGGTTAAAGAAGTTCGTCTAATATTGGGTGCACATGTACTCGACTCCAATCTTAATTGACAAGGATTGCCAGGATTTCTACCGCAGGTTGGGGGTTTTCACCGGCTACTCCGGCTTCCTCCCCAATAAAAACATGATATGGCTGAAAATTGCTGTAAGTGTTGTTAAACTCCTTTGCTCACTTGGTTAGTGACAATACTTTTTTTTCCGTTTTTAGGCCATATTTCCCCCCAAATGATATGAGGTCAAAGTCCTGTGGTCGGCCATTGACCAATGAATTAAATTTTAATAAACAGGATTCCGATAGAAGAGGGAAAATCCGAGAAATGTGGCAATTTGATTGGTTACAAAAATAACCCAATCGGTCATAACTATATTTAATAAGTTTACAGGGAAATTATGCAGAATGTAGAAAGAAAATTGGTGGTTATTCAAGTAAAAAAAATCATTCTGGAAAAATTTTCGCAAAGTTCAACAGGACATGAAACAAACACTATAGTACAGTCAAGAGTAAAACAGACTGCGACATGCAGGCACATGGGTTCAATGTCTATCTGCGCAGTTTTCTGATCATATGCATCAAATGTGCATGTTGCACGACTTTCCCGATCACTATTATACTCTTTTGGGAATTTCCAGATCTTTTTTTTTTAGTTTTGACATTTTTAATGACTCGTGGCAGATGGTATTTTTCTTGATCAGACAAAAAAATTTGTTTGTTGCCTGTCCTTGCTATTCAATTTTTAGATAGGACACTAGGTCCTACACGATAATTCAAATCAGCCGATCCTTAAAATAATTTTCCGGTCAAGATGGAAGGTGGGACGATTTTTGGCAACTGTGCAAATGCAACTGAACCAAATAAGGCAAATGAATATACTATTATGTAATCTGAATCACAATAACCATCAAGGGAGACCACTATTGTTATACTGATCCACATAATTTATTAAATGAATATATATGAAAGGTGGTTATCATTTTTTTTCAAACATTTAATATTTTTAAAGTGAAAGTACTAGCCTCAACCAATAATCTAAAGATAATGTTTATTGTCTTATTTTTTTGTGTGTTTAAGGTTTTATCCCACTTTCAGCAGCTTTTTGTTGGTCAGACACACCTTGCAGTCAGACTAATTTAAATCCAAGTAATTTTCTTTTTAAAATAATTTGTCTTAAAGGTTAATACTGTCAAACTACATCTTTTAATATAATTACCCTCATCAAAGATCCATTTGCCATCCCTAAGGCGAATTTTACATCGATGTATATCAATCCCATCTGTACTTTGGACTCCTGTGGTACTCTGTTTTAGTAGCCGTCTAAGCAAACATGTTTTGCCTACACCATTTTCTCCAATTATAACAATTCTGAGATAGTACCGTGTCTCAGTACCAGACTTGATGATGTCATTGTATAGTGCTTTATCTTCTTCACTTAAATGTTGGATAGCAGTTGGCATTTCTATTATAAAAAAAGTTAATAATCAAACAGTCCATTGCTCATTATTTGTAAATATTTTAATACAATAATAAAATTTGTTTAAAAAAATATTAATACAACTTACTCGGAATAGTTCTGTAATAAATGATATTGAACTATAATTGAAGAAAGTATACTGAAATGCTACACATACAATTAAACTTAAAGTCACACCTCCACATGGAGTGCGGTGTTTTGCTTGCATTTTTTTCATTATTCCATATTGTACCTTTTTATTAATAAATTCCAGACGGAAAAATTATCGTACGATGACCATGATGACAGGTCCATACTTTATACAAGGCCTCCATTATTTAATTGTCACAAATCGTCCTTGAATTTTGCTACTGGAATTTTAAATGTAAAGTCAGCCATTTTGGTTCATAAAGGGATATAATATTGTTTACAAACGTTTGTCTGCTTTCCTGACGTTCAATGGACAAACCATGAGATTTTTACCCCTCAACTGCAGACGACATTATCCTAAGGATTCTAAAAGAACAATCGACGGTACCTTCTGTACACTTTCTTTCTAGTCAAAATTTACTACAGAAAAAATGAAAATACCTTTTTGGACCTACAAAAGAAGCATAAGCTGGACCATACGCAGTAAGCAGCTTTTATTTGTCACTCTGCAAATGTAAACCGACTTTCACTATAATCTACTGTTTACCTTGTATGCAAATGTAATACTTTGCTTTTGTATCCTGTGCATCCTGGCAATTTATCAATCCTAATTTACAGTACATTAAACCAGCAGTTGGACAAAACAAAATTCATAATTCTTATTTTTTTTTGTGTTAAATGTCTTACTGAAATATAAAATTTCTATGTACATGTATAATCCCTGTATTTCTTAACCTTACCTTGAACAATAAGTTGAGAATATCGAACACAATTTTTTATCTTGACAGAGTACTCTCCCTTATCATCAAGACTTGTTTTGATTACAGCAAGCCTGTGAAGTCTTCCATGTCTATCTGCTTTATATTTCTCTGATGTGCTAACTTCAATACCATCTTTGTACCATAGGGCAGTTTGATTGTCATCCAGTACTTCACATTCAAACTGAACATTTTCACCCTCTATACATGTCATAGTAACTAATGGTTTAGTAAAATATTCTGTGGAGGAAATAGGAAATGTTTTGCCATTTTATAATATTAGTAAAATCTTGCTAATATCTGTAGTACCAACATAAATAGTATTTGCTCTAAAACTAAAAATTAAAAAATATCAATCATCCAACTTAATATAGCCAAGAAGGGTAAAAAATAATCTCACACTGACCTTAAATATGCAAAAGGTTCATTACAGTAAGTAACACCCTGGCAACTCTGAATAAAATTACCTCATTAAAATGATTCACAATTTATTTTGAGATCAAAAACACACATTATAATACACAGTGTCATCTACTCCCCAACCACCCATATATATTTTTGAGAGAGTAGACCAAACTTCAATTATATGGGCACTGCTTCTATAACAAGGTAGAAGTTTGTTTACCTATCACAACAAGAGATGTTTCTCTGACTCTGTTGTTTATACTGACTGCGTAATTGGCTGTATCATGTAACTCACAATTCTTAAAGGATAGTCTGTGAATTTTTCCTGCTTGCAAAATTTCATAGTTTTCTTTAAAAGTCAAGGGGATTCCATTTTTGTTCCAGCTAGCAAGTATGATGTCTTCTTTAACTTCACATGTGAATTCAGCTCTCTCTCCTTCAATACACTTCACACTTTGGAGGTTCTTTGTGAAGTATTCTATACAAAAAGTAAAAAGTAAGTTATTATTTACAATATTCCATCTATCATTCAATGTATAAAATATCCATGGTTTACAGACCACATCAATGACTATCGAGGCTCTATAAAGAAACTTTAGTTGCTCGATAGTGTTGCAAATTGGAATTCAGTATTTTTTTATTAGTTTCCATCTTGCAGTTTAGCCCTGACACATATAAATTTAAAAGAGGAATATTCAACTCCATATTTATCTATGCCAAATATTGTTCATTTCAGGAATCAGTTTAGACATGCATGGTTCGGTGATCAACTTTGGTACCTACTGCAGTATTGAAAATATGAATGGTCCTGACTTGAAAATTGGCCTTTCCACAGATATGGTGATCGAGTTGACCCTGATTTTATGGCAGCATGCAGACCTTTCCTGTCTAATGAACCATAACAGTCACACAAAGCTTCTAATGGGAAATTCCAAAAGAGCAGATTTTGCTGTAATTTATGTGATGTTTGTAAGTTTTAGTATTTTAATGTTTACAAATTTAAATTCAAATTATAAAATTGTTCACCTTCTACATATAGATGTGCCTGTCTTTCAACGTCCTTCACCCTGACGGTGTATAGTCCTTTATCAGAGGGTAAAGTGTTTCTTATGTCCAGACTGTGGATTTTACCAGACGTTCCTGCTATAAACTTCTCAGATCTTACAATCTCCACCCCATCTTGCAACCATAATGAGCACAGCCCACATTCCTTTGTCCTGATCTCAAAGTGAGCGTCACAACCTTCAGTAACAATGACATCACATAGATCTGTGGTCAAACATTCTGGATAGATCAAAATGATATTCTTAAAAAAAGATCCCTCAAAACACAGCAAACATATTCTTTAAATCATGTATATTTTGCAAATGTAAACTGTAACGAGACAAAGTTGATCTTGTCAACTGGTGACCTTGACGATTGATGGAATTCCTGCAGCATCAATAGGCATCCGAGTTTTTGTCCAAAGATTTTTTTTTTACTAATTTCTAACATTTTTTGCCAACTGTGTCCTTGAAATTTGACAGATTTCCCCAAAAATCGATAGGCTTCTGATTATTTTTATTATTATTATTACAATTCTTATAAAGCGCTCCATCTATACAAAATAATACTCAAAGTGCTGTACACTTATAATTAAAAACAAGAGAAAGCAATATAAAAAAAAGTTACGATAATATACACAAAGACCAATACAAAGATAATTATATCTAAAATGGTTGAATAAATATATTATAAAACAAAAGAAGAATGATTGGGTAACTGTTAAAATATAAGTTTTGCCTGAATTCATTAAGTGACTTCAGAAGGAAGCCTTTTTAAACTTGTTTCCCTATGGTCCTACAATGTACAATGTATGTTAAACTAAGTCCCGAGGTGGTGGCCATTCTGAATTGCTGATTTGCAAAAAAACATGACCTTTATACAGGACCATCTAATAAATACTTATAGGTTTTGTTTTTTAGATAAGTGGCCTTTTAAAACTTTTTTCCCATAGGGTCCTATGTTTAGCTCAGTCCTGGGCTCAGGTTGCTGCCATTTTGAATTTTCAACGGCATTTACTGACCCAATTCAAAAACCTTAACATGATCACTTGCATCAAAATTAAGGTCAAGTTAAGATGTCAACTTCCAGACTGTCATGCACTATTCATTTTAAACCCATATGCCATCCTAGAATGTATGGTAACTGAGAAACTCACTTTGTAATAAAACTAAAATTGTAACTGGACCGTGAAATAGAGGTCCAGCCCAAGTGACAGGTGACTAACTGACAGGTATTCATTATAAGCTTCCAATGCCTCAAAATCGGTGGGGGTGGAACCTACATTTTGTATGGCTTGAGTTTAAAAACTAGAGGCTCCCAGGAGCCTGTATTGCTCACCTGAACCTGAAACCAAACAACCCATTTTTGTCCAGCTTTTCTTTCCTATAAGGAACTGCCCAACACTTCTGCAAACGTCATTAATTTTGACCTTTTAAGGGAAATAACTCCTATAAGGAGAAAATTTTGATGCTTAGAGGGAGAAGGGAGGTTCACTTCAAATTTGTGGTACCTGTTATACTTTTTTAACTATCAGCCGAAAACTCTCTTGACCCCCACCCCCCTTTTCTATTTTATGCCAACATAGCCATGTAGGTAGTCAGCTGTCATGATTTGCACAATTTTGGTAGAGGACATCTTAAAGACGATGTGTGCAATGTTTCAAAGCAGTCCTTTCATTGGCTGAAGAGAAGAAGAATTTTTAAAATGAATTAAAATTGATTAAAAAAAATTGAAGAATGTGTCCATGGGACACGGATGACCCGCGAAAGGAAGTCCCAAACAGGAAGTAGTTGTCCAACAGGTCTGAAAGTCGCTTAGGGCGTACTACTTGTAATACTTAACCATTCTGCCAATTTTCAAATTGTTCTAACGTACGGTTTCTGAGTAAAGCTTGACAGAAATTTTCATACTCGTGTTAACACATTTTCAAATCAGCCCAGTCGAAAACAGGAAGTAGTTGTCCGACAGGTCTGAAAGTTGCTTAGGACGTACAACTTGTGATACTGAACTACCCTGTCAAATTTCAAGTTGTTCTTGTGTATGGCTTCTGAGAAAAGCTTGATGGAAATTTTCATACTCGTGTACACACATTTTCCTATTGGCCCAGTCGCAACAGGAAGTAGTTGTCCAACAGGTCGGAAATCACTTAGGACGTACAACTTGTGATACTAAACCACAATGCCAAATTTCAAATTGTTCTCATGTACGGTTTCTGAGAAAATCTTGACAGAATTTTCATACTCATGTTAACACATTTTCATATCAACCCAGTCCAAACAGGAAGTAGTTGTCCCACAGGTCTGAAAGTTTCTTAGGATGTACAACTTGTGATACTGAATTACCCTGCCAAATTTCAAATTGTTCTGATGTACGGTTTCTGAGAAAAGCTTGACGGAATTTTTCAAACTCATGTTAACACATTTTCATATCAGCCCAGTCCAAACAGGAATGAGTTGTCCTTCAGGTCTGAAAGTCGCTTAGGACGTACAACTTGTGATACTGAACCACTCTGCCAAATTTCAAATTGTTCTGTTTGGTTTCTGATGAAAGCTTGACGGAAATTCGTACGGACGGACAGACAGACGAACGCACATGAGTAAAACTTAATGCCTGGCATAAAATTGAAGAATGTGTCCATGCCCCCGCTAAATGGAGTCCTAAACATGAAAAAGTTGTCCAATAGGTCTGACAGTCGCTTTTGACATAAAATTGTGATACTGAATCACCCTGCCAAATTTCAAATTGTTCTGATGTACGGTTTTTGAGAAACGCTTGACGGAATTTTTCATACTCATGTTAACACATTTTCATATCAGCCCAGTCCCAAACAGGAAGTAGTTGTCCTTCAGATCAGACAGTCGCTTAGGATGTACAACTTGTGATACTGAACCACCCTGCCAAATTTCAAATTGTTCTGATGTACGGTTTCTGATAAAAGCTTGACGGAAATTCGTACGGACGGACAGATGGACGGACGAACATGAGTAAAACTTAATGCCCCTGACTTGTCGTTGCGGGGGGCATAAAAATCCATGGGAAACAGATGCCCCCTCTAAATGAAGTCCCAAACAGGAAGTAGTTGTCCGACAGGTCTGAAAGTTGCTTAGGACGTACAACTTTTGATACTGAACCACCCTGTTAAATTTCAAATTGTTCTCATGTACGGTTTCTGAGAAAAGCTTGAAGGAAATGCGCACATACGGACAGACGTATTTACGTACAAATGAAGTCCAAAACAGGAAGTAGTTGTCCGACAGGTCTGAAAGTCGATTAGGACATACAACTTGTGATACTGAACCACCCTGCCAAATTGCAAATTGTTCTCATGTACAGTTTCTGTGAAAATCTTGACGGAAATGTGTTAGTTCGGACATACATATATACAAACGTACATACGGACGGACAGACATGAGTAAAACTTAAAAACAGTTCAAGAAGAATAACTGAACTCTTAAACGGTTAATCAGACAATCTTGAATCTAAAGCTATTTTTGTAGCTCTCATCATGCTCATAGAGCACCACAATTAAGCAATGCTAACGTTTTCTCAAGTTCTAATAATTTTCAAGATTTTAGGGCAAACATGGCAAAAATCATCAATTTTGACAATTAAAGGGCATTAACTCCTACAAGGAGTCATCATACAACTTTGACCTAATGAAGTGTTTTGTAGAGCATTTGATGCTGAAAAAGGAAGGTCTCTTCAGTTTTCCTATATATCTGTTATACTTTATGAAATATAAGCCAAACATTTTTTATTTTGCCCCCCCCCCCCTGTTCTATTTTTAGCCATGGTGGCCATGTTGCAGGTTGTGCAAACTTGATAGAGGACATTTTACTGATGATGTGTGCAAAGTTTCAAAGCAATTCCTTCAATGGCTTTGGAGAATATAAAGTGCATGCAAGTACATGTACATACCTGGTAATGATTTCTCTGCTAAAAGTCTTTGAATTGTCTGAAAATATAACTAGTTTTCTTTATTGGGTTATAAAGACAAATCAATTACATATTCCAGATTATTGGCTTATAAATTTTGTCAGCAAATTCATAAACAAGTGATAGTAAGGTAATGTTAAGTTGTTCATTGTTACTTTGTAGCAATTTTGTCAAAGATACTAGTATGTTACAAAATTGACTATCGTAGACAGGACTTAACAGTGCACTAGCATTCAAACAAAAATATTTACAATCCAAATGACTAAAATATATTTAAGAGCTTAAAATATCATCACAAATGGAAAATGTCATACTCAATCCAGCTAAGCCCATCATCAGTACCAGTGAGTGTACCATGCTAATAGAAATTATTATCATTTAAAACATTTTCAAAAATAATAAAGCAGTAAGTTCAGACAATGATCACTGAATTAATCAATGATATTGCTGTCAGCACAAAAATGTGGTGATACCCATGAGACTAACAGTTCACCAGCAGAGGCATTGACACAGTGGTTGGTGGTGATACCCATGGGACTAACAGTTCACCAGCAGAGGCATTGACACAGTGGTTGGTGGTGATACCCATGGGACTAACAGTTCACCAGCAGAGGCATTGACACAGTGTTTGGTGGTGATACCCATGGGACTAACAGTTCACCAGCAGAGGCATTGACACAGTGGTTGGTGGTGATACCCATGGGACAAACAGTTCACCAGCAGATGCATTGACACAGTAGTTGGTGGTGATACCCATGGGACTAACAGTTCACCAGCAGAGGCATTGACACAGTGGTTGGTGGTGATACCCATGGGACAAACAGTTCACCAGCAGATGCATTGACACAGTGGTTGGTGGTGATACCCATGGGACTAACAGTTCACCTGCAGAGGCATTGACACAGTGGTTGGTGGTGATACCCATGGGACTAACAGTTCACCAGCAGAGGCATTGACACAGTGGTTGGTGGTGATACCCATGGGACTAACAGTTCACCAGCAGAGGCATTGACACAGTGGTTGGTGGTGATACCCATGGGACTAACAGTTCACCAGCAGAGGCATTGACACAGTGGTTGGTGGTGATACCCATGGGACTAACAGTTCACCAGCAGAGGCATTGACACAGTGGTTGGTGGTGATACCCATGGGACTAACAGTTCACCAGCAGAGGCATTGACACAGTGGTTGGTGGTGATACCCATGGGACTAACAGTTCACCAGCAGAGTCATTGACACAGTGGTTGGTGGTGATACCCATGGGACTAACAGTTCACCAGCAGAGGCATTGACACAGTGGTTGGTGGTGATACTCATGGGACTAACAGTTCACCAGCAGAGGCATTGACACAGTGGTTGGTGGTGATACCCATGGGACTAACAGTTCACCAACAGAGCCATTGACACAGTGGTTGGGGGTGATACCCATGGGACTAACAGTTCACCAGCAGAGGCATTGACACAGAGGTTGGTGGTGATACCCATGGGACTAACAGTTCACCAGCAGAGGCATTGACAAAGTGGTTGGTGGTGATACCCATGGGACTAACAGTTCACCAGCAGAGGCATTGACACAGTGGTTGGTGGTGATACCCATGGGACTAACAGTTCACCAGCATAGGCATTGACACAGTGGTTGGTGGTGATACCCATGGGACTAACAGTTCACCAGCAGAGGCATTGACACAGTGGTTGGTGGTGATACCCATGGGACTAACAGTTCACCAGCAGAGGCATTGACACAGTGGTTGGTGGTGATACCCATGGGACTAACAGTTCACCAGCAGAGTCATTGACACAGTGGTTGGCGGTGATACCCATGGGACTAACAGTTCACCAGCAGAGGCATTGACACAGTGGTTGGTGGTGATACCCATGGGACTAACAGTTCACCAGCAGAGGCATTGACACAGTGGTTGGTGGTGATACCCATGGGAGTAACAGTTCACCAGCAGAGGCATTGACACAGTGGTTGGTGGTGATACCCATGGGACTAAGAGTTCACCAGCAGAGGCATTGACACAGTGGTTGGTGGTGATACCCATGGGACTAACAGTTCACCAGCAGAGTCATTGACACAGTGGTTGGTGGTGATACCCATGGGACTAACAGTTCACCAGCAGAGTCATTGACACAGTGGTTGGTGGTGATACCCATGGGACTAACAGTTCACCAGCAGAGGCATTGACACAGTGGTTGGTGGTGATACCCATGGGACTAACAGTTCACCAGCAGAGGCATTGACACAGTGGTTAGTGGTGATACCCATGGGACTAACAGTTCACCAACAAAGCCATTGACACAGTGGTTGGTGGTGATACCCATGGGACTAACAGTTCACCAGCAGAGGCATTGACACAGTGGTTGCAAATATAATTTCATCAAAGATACAAGTGATACTCTACACTTTAAACCTATATCAATATATATTTTCTTATAAAAAATGCCACTGAAGCTACAAGTAGGCTAGAGCAACAATAACAAGAACAAAGGGGTGGACTAACAAGAACAAAGGGGTGGATAACAAGAACAAACGGGTGGATAACAAGAACAAAGGGGTGGATAACAAGAACAAAGGATGATTACAAGAACAAAAGGGTGGATAACAAGAACAAAGGGGTGGATAACAAGAACAAAGGGGTGGATAACAAGAACAAAGGATGATAACAAGAACACAAGGGTGGATAACAAGAACAAAGGATGATAACAAGAACAAAGGGGTGGATAACAAGAACAAAGGATGATAACAAGAACAAAGGATGATAACAAGAACAAAAGGGTGGATAACAAAAACAAAAGGGTGGATAACAAAAACAAAGGATGATAACAAGAACAAAAGGATGATAACAAGAACAAAAGGGTGGATAACAAGAACAAAGGGGTGGACTAACAAGAACAAAGGGGTGGATAACAAGAACAAAGGGGTGGATAACAAGAACAAAGGATGATAACAAGAACAAAAGGGTGGATAACAAGAACAAAGGGGTGGACTAACAAGAACAAAGGGGTGGATAACAAGAACAAACGGGTGGATAACAAGAACAAAAGGGTGGATAACAAGAACAAAGGGGTGGATAACAAGAACAAAGGATGATAACAAGAACAAAAGGGTGGATAACAAGAACAAAGGGGTGGATAACAAGAACAAAGGATGATAACAAGAACAAAAGGGTGGATAACAAGAACAATGGGTGGATAACAAGAACAAAGGATGATAACAAGAACAAAAGGGTGGATAACAAGAACAAAGGGGTGGATAACAAGAACAAAGGGGTGGATAACAAGAACAAAGGATGATAACAAGAACACAAGGGTGGATAACAAGAACAAAGGATGATAACAAGAACAAAGGGGTGGATAACAAGAACAAAGGATGATAACAAGAACAAAGGATGATAACAAGAACAAAAGGGTGGATAACAAAAACAAAAGGGTGGATAACAAAAACAAAGGATGATAACAAGAACAAAAGGATGATAACAAGAACAAAAGGGTGGATAACAAGAACAAAGGGGTGGACTAACAAGAACAAAGGGGTGGATAACAAGAACAAAGGGGTGGATAACAAGAACAAAGGATGATAACAAGAACAAAAGGGTGGATAACAAGAACAAAGGGGTGGACTAACAAGAACAAAGGGGTGGATAACAAGAACAAACGGGTGGATAACAAGAACAAAAGGGTGGATAACAAGAACAAAGGGGTGGATAACAAGAACAAAGGATGATAACAAGAACAAAAGGGTGGATAACAAGAACAAAGGGGTGGATAACAAGAACAAAGGATGATAACAAGAACAAAAGGGTGGATAACAAGAACAATGGGTGGATAACAAGAACAAAGGATGATAACAAGAACAAACAGGTGGATAACAAGAACAAAGGGGTGGACTAACAAGAACAAAGGGGTGGATAACAAGAACAAACGGGTGGATAACAAGAACAAAAGGGTGGATAACAAGAACAAAGGGGTGGATAACAAGAACAAAATGTTGACCATAAAGTTTTTGGCACGAAAAGAGAATGTTACTTTTAACTAAGTTCAGTGCAAACATATACATGTACATGTAATGGGTGGATAACAAGAACAAAGGATGATAACAAGAACAAAAGGGCGGATAACAAGAACATAGGGGTGGATAACAAGAACAAAGGATGATAAAAAGAACAAAAGGGTGGATAACAAGAACAAAGGGGTGGATAACAAGAACAAAGGATGATAACAAGAACAAAAGGGGTGGATAACAAGAACAAAAGGTTGGATAACAAGAACAAAGGGGTGGATAACAAGAACAAAGGATGATAACAAGAACAAAAGGGTGGATAACAAGAACATAGGGGTGGATAACAAGAACAAAGGATGATAACAAGAACAAAAGGGTGGATAACAAGAACAAAGGGGTGGATAACAAGAACAAAGGGGTGGATAACAAGAACAAAGGATGATGACAAGAACAAAGGGGTGGATAACAAGAACAAAGGGGTGGATAACTAGAGGCTCTTAACAGCCTGTATCGCTCACCTGACTTACAAAAAAAAATGCAAATTATGATATTAAATGCTAAATTGTTTATGTGAAGATGCTGTTTCTATGAATGTTGCCATGTTGAATTTACAATCAGCAGTAAGAGACTTTCTGAGAAGAAGCAGTTTTTATGTTTTTTCATAGGTTAGTTTGTTAAGTGTGATGTTCCATGGTGGCAGCAATCTTGTCTTTCGGGACAAAACAAAAAATCAAAATTAGTAGAATACAATATCACATATCCTAAAATCTGCCTAGCGCTTTGAGAGAAAACGAATTTTGAAATCTCAGCCAGTCAGATAGCATTTGCAGCTCCTATCGGGTCGAAACATACTTAAAATAATAAGATTACTATCTAAGATTATTTGGTTAAATTGTGTGGAACTGAGTTTCAGAGAAAAAGCTGTTTGTATGGTTTTCCCAAAGGGACCCATGTTAAGATGTGTTCTACTGTGTCCACCATCTTGGAATTTGGATCACCACAAAAAACTCAAATTTTGTAGAAGACCATCTAAGGTACATTTGTGCAATATTTCAAATCAATCTGCTATGCAGTTTGTAAAAAGAAGATTGTTGAAATTTCAGCCAATCAGAACCCATTAGTTGCCCTGGAAGCCATGTTCAATTTGCAATTGGCTCAAAAAACTCAAAATAATAAGATAAATATTCATTAATCATTTCTTCATAATTTGGCTTCATTGTGTTGAACGGTTTCAGAGAATGTTGTTTGTATGTTTTTCACGTAAGGTTCTATGTTAAACTAAGTCCTGCAATGGCAGCCATCTTGGATTTTGGATCAGCACAAAAAACTCAAACTTTGTAAAGGGCCACCTGAGGTACATTTCTGCAATATTTCAAATCAATCTGCCAAGCAGTTTATGAGAAGAAGATTTTGAATTTCAGTCAATTAGAACGCATAAATGGCTCTGGCAGCCATGTTTTATATTTGATCAGCACCAAAAAACTCAAACTTTGTAAAGAACCACCCAATAAACATTTCTGTCATGTTTGGTTCAAATTGGCCAAGGGGTTTTGGAGAAGAAGATTGAAATGTGAAAAGTTTAAGGCCGGCGACTAAGACAGAGGCAAAGTGATGAGAATAGCTCACACTGACCCTTTGGGTCAGGTGAGCTAACAAGAACAAAGGGGTGGATAACAAGAACAAAGTGGTGGATAACAAGAACAAAGGGGTGGATAACAAGAACAAAGGGGTGGATAACAAGAACAAAAGGGTGGATAACAAGAACAAAGGATGATAACAAGAACAAAAGGGTGGATAACAAGAACAAAGGTGTGGACTAGCAAGAACAAATGGGTGGATTACAAGAACAAAGGGGTGGATAACAAGAACAAAAGGGGTGGACTAACAAGAACAAAGGGGTGGATAACAAGAACAAAGGGGTTGATAACAAGAAGAAAAGGGGTGGATAACAAGAACAAAGGATGATAACAAGAACAAAAGGGTGGATAACAAGAACAAAGGCGTGGATTACAAGAACAAAATTGTGGATAACAAGAACAAATGGGTGGATAACAAGAACAAAAGGGTGGATAACAAGAACAAAGGATGATAACAAGAACAAAGGGTGGATAACAAGAACAAAGGGGTGGATAACAAGAACAAAGTGGTGGATAACAAGAACAAAGGGGTGGATAACAAGAACAAAGGGGTGGATAACAAGAACTAAGGGGTGGATAACAAGAACAAAGGGGTGGATAACAAGAACAAAAGGGTGGATAACAAGAACAAAGGGGTGGACTAGCAAGAACAAAGGGGTGGATTACAAGAACAAAGGGGTGGATAACAAGAACAAAAGGGGTGGACTAACAAGAACAAAGGGGTGGATAACAAGAACAAAGGGGTGGACTAACAAGAACAAAGGGGTGGATAACATGAACAAAGTGGTGGACTAAGAAGAACAAAGGGGTGGACTAACAAGAACAAAGTGGTGGACTAAGAAGAACAAAGGGGTGGATAACAAGAACAAAGGGGTGGACTAACACGAACAAACAGGTGCATAACAAAAACAAAGGGGTGGACTAACAAGAACAAACAGGTGGATAACAAGAACAAAGGGGTGGACCTAACAAGAACAAAGAGGTGGATAACAAGAACAAAGGCGTGGAATAACAAGAACAAAGTGGTGGATAACAAGAACAAAGGGTTGGACTAACAAGAACAAAGTGGTGGACAACAAGAACAAAGGGGTGGACTAACAAGAACAAACAGGTGGATAACAAGAACAAACGGGTGGATAACAAGAACAAAAGTGTGGATAACAAGAACAAAGGGGTGGATAACAAGAACAAAGGGGTGGATAACAAGAACAAAGGATGATAACAAGAACAAAAGATTGGATAACAAGAACAAAGGGAGGGACTAGCAAGAACAAAGGGGTGGATTACAAGAACAAACAGGTGGATAACAAGAACAAAGGGGTGGATAACAAGAACAAACAGGTGGATAACAAGAACAAGGGGGTGGATAACAAGAACAAAGAGGTGGACTAACAAGAACAAACAGGTGGATAACAAGAACAAAGGGGTGGACTAACAAGAACAAAGGGGTGGATAACAAGAACAAAGTGGTGGACTAACAAGAACAAAGGGGTGGACTAACAAGAACAAACAGGTGGATAACAAGAACAAAGGGGTGGACTAACAAGAACAAAGGGGTGGATAACAAGAACAAAAGGTGTGGACTAACAAGAACAAAAGGAGTGGACTAACAAGAACAAACAGGTGGATAACAAGAACAAAGGGGTAGATAACAAGAACAAAGGGGTGGATAACAAGAACAAAGTGGTGGACTAACAAGAACAAAGGGGTGGATAACAAGGACAAAAGGGGTGGACTAACATGAACGAAGGGGTGGATAACAAGAACAAAGGGGTGGACTAACAAGAACAAAGGGATGGATAACAAGAACAAACGGGTGGATAACAAGAACAAAAGGGGTGGACTAACTAGAACCAAGGGGTTGATAACAAGAACAAAGGGGTGGACTAACAAGAACTAACAGGTGGATAACAAGAACAAAGGGGTGGACTAACAAGAACAAAGGGTGGATTACAAGAACAAAAGGGTTGATAACAAGAACAAAGGGGTGGATAACAAGAACAAAGGGGTGGATTACAAGAACTAGAGGCTCCCAGGAGCCTGTATCGCTCACCTGAACCTGAAACCAAACAACCCTTTTTTATCCACCTTTTCATTGCTATAAGGAATTGCCCAACACTTCTGCAAAAATCATTAATTTTGACCTTTTAAGGGAAATAACTCAGATAAGGATGAGCTTTTGATGCTTAGAGGGATAAGGGAAGTTCACATCAAAAATTGCAGTACCTGAAATACTTTTTTAACTATCAGTCGAAAACTCTCTGGACTTCCACCCCCCCCCCCCCCCCCCTTTTCATTTTTTTTATTTTAAGCCAACATAGCTATGTAGGTAGTCAGGTGTCATGATTTGCAAAATTTTGGTAGAGGACGTCTAAAGATGATGTGTGCAATGTTTCAAAGCAGTCCTTTCATTGGTTAAAGAGGAGAAGATTTTTTAAAATCAAGTAAAATTGAATAAAATCAACCCAATGGAGTGTTTCGTAGAGCTTTTGATGCAGATGAAGGCATGTCTCTTCGATTTTCCTGTATCTGATACACTTTTTTAAATATAAGCCAAAAACTGTATTTTACCCCCCCCCCTCCGTCCTATTTTTAGCCATGGTGGCCATGTTGGTTAATCTGCAGCCATGGTTGGTGCAAACTTGGTTGAGGACATCATACAACTTTGACCCAATGGAGTGTTTTGTAGAGCTTTAGATGCTGAAGAAGAAAGTCTGTTCTGTTTTCCTGTATCTGTTATACTTTTTGAACTATAAGCAAAAAACTGTATTTTGACCCCCCTGTTCTATTTTTAGCCATTGCGGCCATGTTGGTTGGTCTGAGGTCATGATTTGGGCAAACTTGGTAGAGGACATTTTACTGATGATGTGTGCAAAGTTTCAAAGCAATCCCTTCAGTGGTTTTTGAGGAGAAGATTTTTGAAGAAAAGTTAACGACGACGACGGACGCCAAGTGATGGCAATAGCTCACATTCGGGTCAGGTGAGCTAACAAAAGGGGTGGACTAACAAGAACAAAGGGGTGGATAACAAGAACAAAAGGCTTGGACTAACAAGAACAAAAGGGGTGGACTAACAAGAACAAACAGGTGGATAACAAGAACAAAGATGTGGACTAACAAGAACAAGGGGTGGACTAACAAGAACAAAGGGGTGGATAATGAGAACAAAAGGGGTGGACTAACAAGAACAAAGGGGTGGATAACAAGAACAAAGGGGTGGACTAACAAGAACAAAAGGGGTGGACTAACAAGAAAAAAGGGATGGACTAACAAGAACAAAGGGGTGGATAACAAGAACAAAGAGGTGGATAACAAGAACAAAAGGAGTGGACTAACAAGAACCAAGGGGTGGATAACAAGAAGAAAGGGGTGGAATAACAAGAACAAAGGGATGGACTAACAAGAACAAACAGGTGGATAACAAGAACAAAGGGGTGGTCTAGCAAGAACAAAGGGGTGGATAACAAGAACAAAGGGGTGGACTAACAAGAACAAACAGGTGGATAACAAGAACAAAGGGGTGGATAACAAGAACAAATGGGTGGATAACAAGAACAAAGGGTGGATAACAAGAACAAAGGGGTGGATAACAAGAACAAACAGGTGGATAACAAAAACAAAGGGGTGGACTAACAAGAAGAAAGGGGTGGACTAACAAGAACAAAGGGGTGGATACCAAGAACAAAGGGGTGGATAACAAGAACAAAGGGGTGGATAACAAGAACAAAGGAGTGGATAACAAGAACAAAGGGGTTGATAACAAGAACAAAGTGGTGGACTAACAAGAACAAAATGTTGACCGCAAAGTTTTTGGCACGAAAAGAGAATGTTACTTTTAACTAAGTTCAGTGCAAACATATACATGTACATGTAATGATGTTGACCAACATACACAATAGCATACCTGCATCATTTCAACATTTTCCATCAACTTTGTTTGATACATTCTGAGGATTGTTTCATCTAAAGGACGTACTGCAGCATCACTCAACTTTTGTTTAAATTCAGAATCTCTCCCCTGGGCCTTTGCTAGTACCATAATAGACTTTTCGATCTGTGCCTTGATTATCTGGTAATCATGATCTGAAATCTTTCCATTAGTAGCATGTCCATAGGACTCATTCCTGAACTTTATCAACTCATCAACTGCTAGGCGTTCTGGCGATCTGTCAGGAATGACAGTTGTAAAATTCAACAAGAGACATCTTGTTAGTGTCAGGTCCAACTGGTTATAATTTATATTGGGGTTGGCAGGACAACAACAGTGCTTTGTCTGACTGTTTGGGTTATGTCCTGGTAACTTGGCTGATGTATCTAGCAGGATGTCCAGTTGAGCAGGATTGAGGATTCTATTAATATGTCGGAAGACTGGTGCCCTGCTTCCTGGTGGACACATACAACATGGCTTGTTGTTATAGCATAAATGGTATATCTCATGTTGTTTTGCTTGTATAAGTTGTAACAGGGTGTGTCCTTGTTTTGTCAAATCATGGTGCAGTAACCCTGTAAAGGCTTCGTTAGTGTGATCCACTATCAAAGTGGAGTTACGATAAAAATTCTCCCTTTCTCTACACGTATGTGTCATACTGCTGCAGGCTTTCGCATACACTGAAACATAATAACATTACAATTATACTGAAACATAATAACATTACAATTACTGAAACATAATAACATTACAATTATACTGAAACATAATAACATTACAATTACTGAAACATAATAACATTACAATAATAGGAATCAAACTCAAATGTTATTTATATATATACTAGTAGAGATTCTTATTAATATACATACTAGTATAGATTCTTATTAATATACATACTAGTAGAGATTCTTATTAATATACATACTAGTAGAGATTCTTATAAATATACATACTAGTAGAGATTCTTATTAATATACATACTAGTAGAGATTCTTATTAATATACATACTAGTAGAGATTCTTATTAATATACATACTAGTAGAGATTCTTATTAATATACATACTAGTAGAGATTCTTATTAATATACATACTAGTATAGATTCTTAATATAAATGTAGGCGCAGCCTAAATGCGAGCATCGCACACATTGTTCCTGTCGTTACTTCAGATCCCCCTAACAGTGCCTCTACATTCCATTGATGACGTGACGTCTTTTCTAATGTGTTGGTGACGTCACAAAACTCAATTTCAAATACAGCGTTTCAGATTGAAAAAAAAATTGTTTGGCATTTTTGTAGTAATTTAAAAAATAAACACTTTAATTTTATTGATGTCAAAATTATTTTCTTCGGATATCTCAGCTACCATCTGAAATGGATTTGTTCATATGGATCACGTGACTTTTTTTACACACACGCATGTAACCGTATAGCTCGCATCTGCGATGCTCGCTATTAATATACATACTAGTAGAGATTCTTATTAATATACATACTAGTAGAGATTCTTATTAATATACATACTAGTAGAGATTCTTATAAATATACATACTAGTAGAGATTCTTATTAATATACATACTAGTAGAGATTCTTATTAATATACATACTAGTAGAGATTCTTATTAATATACAAACTAGTAGAGATTCTTATTAATATACATACTAGTAGAGATTCTTATTAATATACATACTAGTATAGATTCTTAATATAAATGTAGGCGCAGCCTAAATGCGAGCATCGCACACATTGTTCCTGTCGTTACTTCAGATCCCCCTAACAGTGCCTCTACATTCCATTGATGACGTGACGTCTTTTCTAATGTGTTGGTGACGTCACAAAACTCAATTTCAAATACAGCGTTTCAGATTGAAAAAAAAATTGTTTGGCATTTTATTAATATACATACTAGTAGAGATTCTTATTAATATACATACTAGTAGAGATTCTTATTAATATACATACTAGTAGAGATTCTTATTAATATACATACTAGTATAGATTCTTATTAATATACATACTAGTATAGATTCTTATTAAAATCTTCAATCTATATCTGATTATTAAAATGCAGTGATTTACAAATAAATTTATTACCTGTAAAACTTTATAACTGTATTTTCATACATTTTGTATTAATATTGCTTTATTGAAAATTTCAGTTAGACAGAATTGTGTTTTGTCAGGCACATTATTTACAACTTATGTGAAGACTGCATGACGATTACTACAGGTCAACCATCACAGATTCAAACCTTGACTAGGGGTGAGTTTTTCACATCCTACACCGACAACCTAATGTCATTGGTCAGACAGAGATTCAGACCTCAATTTTGTCTAGTAAAATACTAAACAGTTGTAAGAGCAACCCAACTTGTGTACCACTGTGTACTGGCAACTAAAAATCAATAACCAGAGGCACCCCAAGAGCCTCTAACCACTCACCTGGAACACAATTTTATGACTTAAAGCTATATTAAAATTTTTGCAATTTAAAGTTTCAGTCCAGCTGTTATTGTACAGTGGTCCTTAATGGAACTAGAGGCTCCCAGTAGCCTGCAATCACTCACTATTCATGGAATTTTCGCAGAGCCATTCGAAATGGAAATTAGACTTTGTACTCCATTCATAAATAAATAGCAATTTTAACTATTTTAAGAAAACTTATTGGTCAATGCAGCTGTTTTCGTTGCATGGAAAACCTGTGAGAAAAATGGGCAAATAAATACAATGTAACATTTAGATTTATTTGAAAAATATGGCATAGATATTTGTTTGTTGTATTTTGCTTGAGAAATCATTTTTTTCGTGACACGATGAAGTTGTCATATTGGAGGGTTTAATTGGTTAATAAAATGCTTTAAAAAATTTAAGTTACCTGTCATACTTGTAGTAGCTAAGCAATAAACCTTTGTCTTGCTACCAAAGTAGCACAGCCAGGTTTGCCAGCATGTTCCAACTCTACCCAAATGTAATACCCGGCAAGACAACATATTTATTTTTTATTTGGTCTTGTAAAAGATGATTAAGTCTGGTAAAGTTTCTCAGGTTACCACACTGAATGTTCTTTAAAATCTTTTACATTTCGCGATCACTGATACTTACATGTACTATATATACTCATTTACTACCGTTTTATTCCATAGAAACAAATTTTACTGACCCCAACTGGCCAAGTGACTCTGTCAAATAAATAGATTGCTTAAGTCTAATGCTAGGGCCAACAACTAATTTTTAGGATTTAATATATTAAAGTTAATTATTTTGTATAAATTTCTTTTAATAATGTTTCTTTACACAGAATCTACATATAATTTACATTTTAGACAAACTTGGCATTCATTTTAATATTTCATTACACTTGGGACATTTATATCTCTCTTGTTCAATTGCTAAGTGAAGATCACAGACTCTAAAATTGTGTCATTAGCTACTAGTAATTGTTTTTAAATCTTCCTTCTA
Source organism: Limnoperna fortunei (assembly GCA_944474755.1). NCBI lineage: Eukaryota > Metazoa > Mollusca > Bivalvia > Mytilida > Modiolidae > Limnoperna > Limnoperna fortunei. Next base: position 48,676,609 of record OX104125.1, read on the forward strand.
GCTGGAGATTAGTTTTCATTTTAATATCAGATTTTTGTTTGTTAACTATAAAAAAATATTAAAAATACCAGTAAGACAAGTGTTTATTTAAGGTCTTTATTATTGTTATTGTTTATTTAGTTTAGTTTATAAGTAAGGTCTTTAAAACTTTTTTGAAGTTTATATAATGTTTCATCAAGAAAAGTCTGTTATGCAATATCAGCTTCACATTCACCGAATATCTTAGAAGCAGTGTAGAAACCATATTTAGATAAATTATCTAATATCTAACTCTAATGCTTTGTTAAACTACATGTATAGGTTCTGCGACCTTTTAATGGAAATAACTCCTATAAGGAGGAGCTTTTGATGCTTTAAGGAGGGAGGTTCACTTCAAATTTGCTGTACATGTTATACCTTTTTAACCATCAGCAAAGAACTATCTTGACCCCGCCCCCTTTCTATTTTAAGCCAACGTAGCTACGTAGGTAGTAAACTGTCATGATTTGAACAATTTTGGTAGCATACGTCCTTGAGATGATGTGTGCAATGTTTAAAAGCAGTCCTTTCATTGGTTAAAGAGGAGAAGATATTAAAATTAATGAAAAAATGTTCGAGGAGAATAATTCTTAAATAGTTCATCAATCGAACTTTAAGTCATTTTTGTAGCTCTCATAGAGCAGAACAATTAAGCAATGCTAACTTTTTTCTCTAGTTTTAATAATTTTCAAAGATTTGAGGCAAAAATGGCAAAATCATCAATTTCCCCAATTAAAGGACAATAACTCCTATAAGGAGTCATCATAGAACTTCTACCCAATGGAGTGTTTTGTAGAGCTTTTGTTGCTGATGAAGGCTTGTCTCTTCGGTTTTCCTGTATCTATTATACTTTTGAACTATAAGCCAAAAACTGTATTTTGACACCCCGTTCTATTTTAAGACATGTGGGCCATGTTGGTTAATCTGCGGCCATGGGTTTGTGCAAACTTGGTAGAGGACATTTAACGGATGATGTGTACAAAGTTTCAAAGCAGTACTTTCAGTGGTTTCTGAGAAGAAGATTTGTAAAAATCAATTAAAACCTATAAAAAAACAGTTCAAGGGGAATAACTCTTAAACGATTAATTAAGACAATCTTGACCCTAAAGCCACCTAGTTTTCAGTTTCGGTACTAAAACCTGCGGCTATAGTCTTTAATTAATTCTCACGCTTAGTTCAGGTGAATAACAGTTGTCAATATCCGAGTGAAGATGATATTATAGTAGGACCTCACGGTATCGATCTATTTATTAATCCACTTATTTTCGTCAACCATAAACAACATATTATAAATAGACAAACTTATCTCGGTTCCCTTCTTTTGTTATATCCACTGATATTACTAGTCAATGTGTTCAATACCATGGTAATAGTATCTAATAATAATATAATATTAGGTCAAAGGAAGTTGTTTTTAGTCTATGCTTTTATGCTCTTTTATCATGTTTATTTTATTTTGATTGTCTTAACCTGTCTTAATCATTGGTATTTTTACTCACTAGATGCTTACTAATACTTGATTTTATGCCTTCTAAATTATTTTAACCTGCTGCTTTTTACTCGCTAGTTGCTTAGCTACATGTACCTGTGCTGTTTTTATGTATATTGCTTTAGCATGTATGTATGTATGTATGTATGTATGTATGTATATTTTAATGTTGTGTCCCTGTTGTTGTCTATGTACATGTATGTATATCATCTTAAGCGTGCTAAGCCTATGTAAACCACAGTTATTTTACAAAGTGTCCCATTAAGCTCATTTGATCATTTTGGTAGTGAATGGACTATTTTGTCAATGGGGATGAGCAGTAACAAAATATATGAATAGGTCTGATTTTATAATTCAACATATGATTGTGTCCGGTTTAAAACGTCCAAAAAATATATGAATAGTGTGGGTTTCAAATCTCCGTCCGCAGACCTGTACCTAAAAGTATCCTTAGTTTACCCCCCCCCCCTCCTTTAGTGAGAATTTTCTTAATATAAGAAAATTGTCTTTGACTAACAGAGTGATTGACAATTTGAACTGTTATATTTGTGGCTTTCATACTGGTTATTGAAATCTGAGTAAATTGTGTATTGCTTTACCCATTATCACGCCCCTGTTGAAATGCATGTTTAATTAGATTAGATAAGGATAATGTTTGAATGCATAGATATTGAATTTTAGAAGTAAGAAAATACAAGGAGTATAAATTTATAAAAGAAATATCGGTTTAGTTTTAATTTTAATACAGAATATCTGTAAGTGAGAAAAACAGACATTTCAGAACAACTTGTCTGAAGAGGTGGTAAACGCTAAAAATATTATGCAATTTGAAGTTAGACTGGACAAATATTGGGAAAATAAAGAATATGACTATACCAAAGACATCACATTACAAACCAAATCCGGAAGTTACACAAGCTTGAGCAACAAAGAGGAAGAGGTAGATGTGGATAAAGGGGCCAGAGACGCCTCCACTAATGTTCCTACGATATAAACTGGGCATATAAACATAAAATGTGCCTCATCTTCGATACAGTGGTAAAGTGGATTTTTAACAGATTTTTTCGCTATGTTGTAAAATTACTTGTTTACACATTTGTTTTGTTTGTCAATACAGCTAGATATACAAGACACCAATTTTATTAAAAATTACACAAACATAACAATTACTATAGTGGGAGCATGAGTGTCCGAGTGATAAATGTAGTTAGTCATATACTCTATTCGCGTGAGTGTTGACAATGAGTTTGAGTGTCAATGCGGGCAGGGTGTGCTCGACCCTAATTTTAATTAAAAATGATTGTCAGTTTTAATGCCGAAGGTTGGGTGTTTTAGTACTCAGTCTTCTGTACAAAAATGTACTTTGATATAGCTGAATATACGATTGCTTACGTAATTAATATAACTTGTGGTCACCTTTTAATTTTTTATGAATTTTAATATAACGGTGATTAAAGATGGCATTTATTTTCACTGTAACAGTGACGATGAGCGCCATTACGAAAAATTGCATAAAAATGACGCTCTTTAAAATTTAATAAATACAATAATAAAGAAAACATATTGAAAACGTGCAGAACCAAATATCTAGTTAATGCAGTATTCTGAAAACAAGCAACAAACTTACACATATAGACAATTCTTTTTCATTTCTGAACAAGTCGTCCTGGATTTTTTAAACCATCGATTTGTTTTTATTTGGATTACACATGTTAAGAAAATATAAATATCTGCAGAAAGTTAGTATGTTTAATACACACAAAGCACTTTTCTACCACGTGTTGTCTACATAAATACACTGGTATTGAAATGTACGATAAAAAGTTACATATAAGTTACGGTTTACTACGTGTCACATATTAATAGTTGTCATATAACGGAGGTCAATTGTTACTTGTTAGTTATTTTAGTTTTGTTTTAGCCGTCGGTCACTAAACATCACCTATTTGCAGTCGCGAATTAACAATGTAGGTCGCAGGTCACTCACTACACGGCATTTATTGCAGACAAACAGTCACTGTATGCGACAAGTGTTAGCCGTCGATTACTGTAGACCAATCAGTGTTAGAGGTCGATAACTGTAGACCAATCAGTGTAAAACATTGATTACTCTAGGCCAATCAGTGTAAGATGTTGATTACTGTAGACCAATCAGTGTAAGAGGTCGATTACTGTAGGCCAATTAGTGTTAGCCGTCGATTACTGTAGGCCAATCAGTGTAAGACGTTGATTACTGTAGGCCAATCAGTGTAAGACGTTGATTACTGTAGACCAATCAGTGTAAGACGTTGATTACTGTAGACCAATAAGTGTAAGACGTTGATTACTGTAGGCCAATCAGTGTAAGACGTTGATTACTGTAGACCAATCAGTGTAAGACGTTGATTACTGCAGGCCAATCAGTGTAAGACGTTGATTACTGTAGGCCAATCAGTGTAAGACGTTGATTACCGTAGGCCAATCAGTGTAAGACGTTGATTACTGTAGGCTAATCAGTGTAAGACGTTGATTACCGTAGGCCAATCAGTGTAAGACGTTGATTACTGTAGGCCAATCAGTGTAAGACGTTGATTACTGTAGGCCAATCAGTGTAAGACGTTGATTACTGTAGGACAAACAGTGTAAGCCGTTGATTACTGTAGGCCAATCAGTGTAAGACGTCGATTACTGTAGACCAATAAGTGTAAGACGTCGATTACTGTAGGCCAATCAGTGTAAGACGTTGATTACCGTAGGCCAATCAGTGTAAGACGTTGATTACCGTAGGCCAATCAGTGTAAGCTGTCGATTACTGTAGACCAATCAGTGTAAGACGTTGATTACTGTAGGCCAATCAGTGTAAGACATTGATTACTGTATGCCAATCAGTGTAAGACGTCGATTACTGTAGGCCAATCAGTGTAAGACGTTGATTACTGTAGGCTAATCAGTGTAAGACGTTGATTACCGTAGTCCAATCAGTGTAAGACGTTGATTACCGTAGGCCAATCAGTGTAAGCTGTCGATTACTGTAGACCAATTAATGTAAGACGTTGATTACTGTAGGCTAATCAGTGTAAGACGTTGATTACCGTAGGCCAAACAGTGTAAGCCGTTGATTACCGAGGCCAATCAGTGTAAGACGTTGATTTCTGTAGGCCAATCAGTGTAAGACGTTGATTACTGTAGGCCAATCAGTGTAAGCCGTCGATTACTGTAGACCAATCAGTGTAAGCCGCGTTGATTACTGTAGACCAATAAGTGTAAGCCGTTGATTACTGTAGGCCAATCAGTGTAAGACGTTGATTACTGTAGAGCAATAAGTGTAAGCCGTTGATTACTGTAGACGAATCAGTGTAAGCCGTTGATTACTGTAGGCCAATCAGTGTAAGACGTTGATTACTGTAGACCAATTAGTGTAAGCCGTTGATTACTGTAGACCGACTATAGTTAGCCGTAGATTACTCTAGGCAAATTAGTGTAAGACGTTGATTACCGTAGGCCAATCAGTGTAAGACGTTGATTACTGTAGACTAATCAGTGCTAGCCGTCGATTACTGTAGGCCAATCAATGTAAGACGTTGATTACTCTAGAGCAATAAGTATAAGCCGTTGATTACTGTAGACCAATCAGTGAAAGCCGTTGAATACTGTAGACCAATTTGTGTAAGCCGTTGAGTACTGTAGATCAATTTGTGTAAGCCGTTGATTACTGTAGACCAATTAGTGTAAGCCGTTAATTACTGTAGACCGACTATAGTTAGCCGTAGATTACTCTAGGCAAATTAGTGTAAGACGTTGATTACCGTAGGCCAATCAGTGTAAGACGTCGATTACTGTAGGCCAATCAGTGTAAGACGTCTATTCTGTAGGCCAATCAGTGTAAGACGTTGATTACCGTAGACCAATCAGTGTAAGACGTTGATTACTGTAGGCCAATCAGTGTAAGACGTTGATTACTGTAGACCAATCAGTGTAAGACGTTGATTACTGTAGACCAATCAGTGTAAGACGTTGATTACTGTAGACCAATCATTGTAAGACGTTGATTACTGCAGACCAATCAGTGTAAGACATTGATTACTATAGGCCAATCAGTGTAAGACGTTGATTACTGTAGGCCAATCGGTGTAAGACGTCGATTACTGTAGGCTAATCAGTGTAAGACGTTGATTACTGTAGACCAATCAGTGTAAGACGTTGATTACTGTGGGCCAATTAGTGTACGACGTCGATTACTGTAGGCCAATCACTGTAAGACGTCGATTACTGTAGGCCAATCAGTGTAAGACGTTGATTACTGTAGGCCAGTCAGTGTAAGACGTCGATTACTGTAGGCCAATCAGTGTAAGACGTTGATTACCGTAGGTCAATCAGTGTAAGACGTTGATTACTGTAGGCCAATCAGTGTAAGACGTTGATTACTGTAGACCAATCAGTGTAAGACGTCGATTACTGTAGGCCAATCAGTGTAAGACGTCGATTACTGTAGGCCAATCAGTGTAAGACGTTGATTACCGTAGGTCAATCAGTGTAAGACGTTGATTACTGTAGACCAATCAGTGTAAGACGTCGATTACTGTAGGCCAATCAGTGTAAGACGTTGATTACCGTAGGCCAATCATTGTAGGACGTTGATTACCGTAGGCCAATCAGTGTAAGTTGTCGATTACTGTTGGCCAATCAGTGTAAGACGTTGATTACTGTAGACCAATCAGTGTAAGACGTTGATTACTGTAGGCCAATCAGTGTAAGACGTCGATTACTGAAGACCAATCAGTGTAAGACGTCGATTACTGTAGACCAAACAGTGTAAGACGTTGATTACCGTAGGCCAATCAGTGTAAGACGTTGATTACCGTAGGCCAATCGGTGTAAGCTGTCGATTACTGTAGGCCAATCAGTGTAAGACGTTGATTACTGTAGGCCAATCAGTGTAAGACGTTGATTACTGTAGGCCAATCAGTGTAAGACGTCGATTACTGTAGGCCAATCAGTGTAAGACGTTGATTACTGTAGGCCAATCAGTGTAAGACGTTGATTACTGTAGGCTAATCAGTGTAAGACGCTGATTACCGTAGTCCAATCAGTGTAAGACGTTGATTACCGTAGGCCAATCAGTGTAAGCTGTCGATTACTGTAGCCCAATTAGTGTAAGACGTTGATTACTGTAGGCCAATCAGTGTAAGACGTTGATTACCGTAGGCCAATCAGTGTAAGACGTTGATTACCGTAGGCCAATCAGTGTAAGATGTTGTTTACTGGAGGCCAATTAGTATAAGACGTTGATTACTATAGACCAATCAGTGTAAGACGTTGATTACCGTAGACCAACTAGTGTTGTCCGTCGAGTACTGTAGGCCAGTCAGTGTAAGTCGTTGATTACTGTAAACCAATCTGTGGAATACGTTGATTACCGTAGACCGACTAGTTTAAGCCGTCGATTACTGTAGGCGAATTAGTCTTAGCCATCGATTACTGTAGACCAATTAGTCTTAGCCATCGATAACTGTAAGCTGTCGATTACTGTAGACCAACTAGAGTAAGCCTTCGATTAGTGTAGACTGCATGAATTTGTGCTGACCATAAGAGGAAATAAGCTATTGTCGTAATAGAAAGTGAGCGTCTCAATGGCGTAGTGTTATGGCATTTAGGACGGCCGTACTTTAGTGTTATGGCGGCCGTACTTTGATGCTACGAAGGTCGTACTGTAGTGTCATGGCATCGAGATTCTTGAACCGATTATAGTTCCAGTTGTACATTAGACAACAACATGCATTTGGAACCGGAAAAATTAAACTAGTGAAAATATGTACGCCTTATACTAACAATAATTAGAACAAATACTTTTATGATAATAAAGATGTTTTGCAAGAAGTACAACAAACACCGAATATTAATGGTTGTCTTCCCGAAGCGGCCTTTTAAATGTGACAATATTTTTGTATTGGAAGAATTTGCAAATATCCAAACAGAAGTTATTCATGTAATAACTTGTTAACTTCTGTTTTAATCACAACACGTGCATCCCTCCCCTGCCTCCGCCTTTTTTCGAACAAAAGGCTGAAATTATTCAAATATATTTACATCTCAAAGCTCATGTACATGAAATTTCGTTATGTTGCAGAAAAGACAATTAAAGAGTTGCTACATGCACCAGTTATATATATTAAAAACATACCTGCTTACTAGCTTTAGCTGACGATCATACACAACTCCCTGCTTACTAGCTTTACCTGACGATCATACACGACTCCCTCAGAGATATTAGTAAACCTGTAATATCTTAATATTTAGGAACGCCTTATGTTTTATATCAACATTGAAAATGTTTGATAGTTAGTCATAATGGTACTTGATATTTAACAGGATGTCAGATTTGTTAAACGGAAACATATTTCTGTCCTTGTTAGTTGAAATAATAATCACTAAGTTTTCATTTTCCCTAACTCAATTGATATTTTTTAAATTGTTTACATAGAAATTGGGTTTTGAAAGCGTTTAAGAAATTTGCACAATATAGCCATCTTGGTTTGTATCTACGTTTTTGCAACTAATAAAATGTCGTATAAGTTTCTGTAATATTTGGGATAAAGATCTTTTCTGTTAACGTGTTATATTGGCATTTTACGTGTCTGTTTTATTAAATAAAGCAACTGTTAACTGTTATTCAACCATTAGCTGTTATCTGTTTTCAAGCATTAGCTGTTATCTGTTTTCTTAAACAATGAAATTGTTTTAACTGTTACAATGAAAATAAAAACATTGTTTGCTGTTAATAGTCACAACACTGTTACCTGTTTTACAGATTTGTTCTCTGTTATCTGTTAATTCATTTTATTCGCCACTGTTTAACGTAATTGAGTATTCCTATGGAGGGAGGAATATACATCAGACCACATACTAGTTACTACGGAAACAATGATTAATATAAGCTTCTGCTGTTAACTGTTTTTTTTTCATTTTTGACCTCGCTGTTTTCTATTTTCTCATGTAAATTGCTGTTGTCTTTATTTTGAATTTGATAATTTGACACACCGGTCATGAGCACACCCGGTCAGGTACACAACGGTCAGTTTCACGGGGTCATGTCCACACTCGGTAAATTCCATACCGGTCAGGTCCACACCTGGTCAGGTCCACACCCTGTCAAGTCCACACCAGTCAAGTCCACACTGTCCACACCGTCAAGTTCTATAACGGTCAGGTCTACACCAGTCAGACAGATCAGGTGTCCACCCGGTCAGCGCCACACCGGTTAGGTCCACAACAGTCAGGTATACACTGTCAGATCCACACCTGTCAGTCCACACCGGTCACTCCACACCTTTCAGGTCCACACCGGTAACACCAGTCGTTTCACCCTGGTCAGTTCCTCAACGGTCAACACCGGTCAAGTTCACACTGACAGGTCTACACCAGTAAGGTCTACACCGGTCATGTCGATCCACACCGCTCAGGTCCACATATGGTCACACCGGTCGATAAGGTCCACAACGGTCAGGTCTACACCCGGTGAGGTCCACACTGGTAAGGTCCACATCGTTCGAACCGTTCAGGTCTGCACCGTTTAGGTCCGGTCCGCAACTGGTCAGGTCTACACCAGTCACACGGGTTGTTCCACATCAGCCAGGCCTAAACCGGTTAGGTCCACACCGGTCAGGTTCACACCGGTCAGTCCACACCGTCAGGTCCACACCCGGTCAGGGCCACACAGGTTTGGTCTGCACAAGTCAGGTCTACACCGGTCAGTCCCCACCGGTCAGGTCTACACCGATCAGTCCACACCAGGTCCACACCGGTCGGTCCACACCGTCAGGTCCACACCGGTCAGGGCCACACAGGTTTGGTCCACACCAGTCAGGTCTACACCGGTCAGTCCACACCGGTCAGGTCTACACCGGTCAGTCAATACCGATCAGTCCACACGGTCAGGTCCACACCGGTCAGTCCACACCAGTCAGGTCCACACGGGTCAGATCACACCGGTCTAGATTATAGTATCTAATACTGTCATATTGATAATACACGTATGTTGTATTTTGTTATAATTAGATTGTTTCAATTTTTTCATTTGTACCATTATGTTACGAAATAAACTTTCAACATCTTATAATGCTATCTAACAGGTTTTACAAAATTCTATTAAAATGCTACAACTAAAACATCAGAATATTCAAGTATTTTAATATATGTATTCGTGAATTCAAGTCAAACCTCCACAAACAACTTTTGCCAAAAACGCCCCGACCCCACCATCTTTTCCAAAATCACCAAAATCGGGGTAGCTCCTCTCCGCTGAAGTTTGAAGGGTTAAAAATAAAATACATCATAGAATGAAAATATTGTATCCCCGTTGCCTTGTTAAAGCTGAAAAGTGCTGGAGATAACAAATAATTAATACCGTAAACATGATTTTTTTATTCAACCAATGATTTTTTTTTGTTTTGATAGTTTTTAACGTCACTTTCAGTAATTTTTCAGCTATATCATGGCGTCCAGTTTTTATTGGGGGAGGAAGCTGGAGTACCTTGAGAAAACCCCCGACCAGCGGTAGGAAAACTGGCAATCCTTGTCAATTAAGATTGGAGTTGAGTACACCTTGCCTGCAGTGAGAATTGAACCCGCAATCTAAGTGTTGACAGACCACGTGATCAATAGTAGACGAATTACCTTGACCACTTGGCCACCGAGGCCCATCAACCAATGAAATGCGGCATTAAAATATATTAGTCGTTTTGGTTGAAATTCAAAAAATAGGATATTTAAATAATTGGCAATTTATTGATCATAAGCCTGTCAACAATGTGGCTGCGGGTTCGATTCTCATTGTTGGCAGGGTGTACTCGACTTTGATTTTAATTTGATAAAGGTCCGAAGGTCGAGGGTTTTATTGGGCCTCGGTGGCCGAGTGGTAAATGTAGTTAGCCTATTATTGATCACATGTCTGTCAACACTCAGGTTGGTGGTTCGATCGAGTCTTGAGGTGTAGGACCACCATAGTTTTTTACTCTTCGGCTATATTAAAATTTGATAATTTTGACTTATCCTAGAAAATTTACCTTTGTTTCAAATTAAGTGACACTTCTGTCCCCTATAAAAATGCACTGGCTGAACATTCTTTCAAAATATCACAATATGTTTCATTGCATATGAGAAAAAACGCTCAACCTGAAGTCCACGTGGTCTAAAAATCTACTTTCACTTTCTATTTCAGTCCAAAAATAGTGCTTGTCCCTAATTGACTCTCAACATTTTTATGTTCATTTAAAACCAATAAAACTTTATCCTCAAGTTTCCTAAAATATTCAGCTTTCCAAAAATACCAAATTTATTCTGGTATCATGTGCGGTTCAAATTCTATATGATGCAAGAGTGAACCTGTCTGTTGGCTAGTACTACTTTTACGTACAACTGGTTCCCGGTATTTGGTGGTCCTTGATGAGTTTTCCTACCGATGGTCGAAGGTCAGAGGTTTGATTGGGCCTCGGTAGCCGAGTGGTTAAGGTAGTTATTCATCTACTATTGATCACGTGTCTGTCAAGATTAATGTTGCAGGTTAAAGCCCCACTGCGGGCAGGGTTTGTTCCACTCCAATTGACAAGGATTGCCAGGTCAGGAGGTTTTCATCTTGTATTAAGGCTTCCTCCCCTTTGCAATTGGACCCCAGGATACAGCTGACAAATTGTTGAAAGCTGCATTTAAACAAAATACAAAATTAGTAAAGAAGTTTCTAAAATAAATAAATAGATTTCAAATCATTTAAAAACAGAAAAAATGTGTGTTTTGTACTTAGAACAATTTAATGCGTAAGAACAACGTAACTACAGTATTCAAACAAGTGATATTCTTTCGACAAAAACTATTAGATTTATTGAGATTCAACAGAAACTAGAAACATCTAAAGAATGTGTGTACGATTCAAGACAGCTAATAAATCAAAGACTAATTCAGATGTGAAACGAACAAAATATGAACAAATAACAGATATCCAGAGATATATGGGTAATTTTTTTTTCACACATAACTTCTTTCTAAATTGCTTTGTTAAACAGTATAATGGGGTTCATGTTTTTAAATGTGATGCGTTAGCATGTTTTCATTGGTAGCCAATTTTTAATAATGCTGAATTTTATAGATATTTAATGCTTTGATGTGATAACAACAGATGGCGTCCTACTGGCGTATCGTAATGCTTTGACTTGATAACAACAGATGGCGTCCTACTGACGTATCGTAATGTTTTGATTTGATAACAACAGATGGCGTCCTACTGGCGTATCGTAATGCTTTGATTTGATAACAACAGATGGCGTCCTACTGACGTATCGTAATGTTTTGATTTGATAACAACAGATGGCGTCCTACTGGTGTATCGTAATGCTTTGATTTGATAACAACAGATGGCGTCCTACTGACGTATCGTAATGCTTTGATTTGATAACAACAGATGGCGTCCTACTGGCGTATCGTAATGCTTTGATTTGATAAAAACAGATGGCGCCCTTCTGGCGTATCGTAATGTTTTGATTTGATTACAACAGATGGCGTCCTACTAGCGTATCGTAATGTTTTGATTTGATAACAACAGATGGCGTCCCACTGGCGTATCGCAATGCTTTGATTTGATAACAACAGATGGCGTCCCACTGGCGTATCGTAATGCTTTGATTTGATAACAACAGATGGCGTCCCACTGGCGTATCGTAATGCTTTGATTTGATAACAACAGATGGCGTCCTACTGACGTATCGTAATGCTTTGATTTGATAACAACAGATGGCGCCCTTCTGGCGTATCGTTATGCTTTGATTTGATTACAACAGATGGCGTCCTACTGGCGTATCGTAATGTTTTGATTTGATAACAACAGATGGCGTCCTACTGGCGTATCGTAATGCTTTGATTTGATAACAACAGATGGCGTCCCACTGGCGTATCGTAATTCTTTGATTTGATAACAACAGATGTCGCCCTACTGGCGTATCGTAATTCTTTGATTTGATAACAACAGATGGCGTACTACTGGCGTATCGTAATGCTTTGATTTGATAACAACAGATGGCGTCCTACTGGCGTATCGTAATGCTTTGATTTGATAACAACAGATGGCGTCCCACTGGCGTATCGTAATGCTTTGATTTGATAACAACAGATGGTGTCCTACTGGCGTATCGTAATGCTTTGATTTGATAACAACAGATGGCGTCCTACTGACGTATCGTAATGCTTTGATTTGATAAAAACAGATGGCGCCCTTCTGGCGTATCGTAATGTTTTGATTTGATTACAACAGATGGCGTCCTACTAGCGTATCGTAATGTTTTGATTTGATAACAACAGATGGCGTACTACTGGCGTATCGCAATGCTTTGATTTGATAACAACAGATGGCGTCCCACTGGCGTATCGTAATGCTTTGATTTGATAACAACAGATGGCGTCCTACTGGCGTATCGTAATGCTTTGATTTGATAACAACAGATGGCGCCCTTCTGGCGTATCGTTATTCTTTGATTTGATTACAACAGATGGCGTCCTACTGGCGTATCGTAATGTTTTGATTTGATAACAACAGATGGCGTCCTACTGGCGTATCGTAATGCTTTGATTTGATAACAACAGATGGCGTCCCACTGGCATATCGTAATTCTTTGATTTGATAACAACAGATGTCGCCCTACTGGCGTATCGTAATTCTTTGATTTGATAACAACAGATGGCGTACTACTGGCGTATCGTAATGCTTTGATTTGATAACAACAGATGGCGTCCTACTGTCGTATCGTAATGCTTTGATTTGATAACAACAGATGGCGTCCTACTGGCGTATCGTAATGCTTTGATTTGATAACAACAGATGGCGTCCTACTGGCGTATCGCAATGCTTTGATTTGATAACAACAGATGGCGTCCTACTGGCGTATCGCAATGCTTTGATTTGATAACAACAGATGGCGTCCTACTGACATATCGTACTTTATAGATATTAAATGCTTCGATTTGATAACAACAAATGGCGTCCTACTGGCGTATCGTAATGGAGAGGGAACCCTGTTTTGTGTGTCGTAATGATTTCTATTTAAATTGATGCAGCAAATAAAATATATAAAATATAATTTTTAAAAATGTTTCACTTTCTTGTTTTTTCTACAGAACCGAGATTCCTTCTGTAGTATGTTTTGTATATTCCTACGCTTTCCTGCCCAGGTACATTTTAAGGCCTAGATGGTTTCTTGAGTAAGGACAAAATCTTTTTCGTATAATTTAGCATAGGCGGACATATCCCCCCTGTAAAATTGACAAGGCAGACAAAATCCTTCCAGAATCTGATTATGATAATGCCGAAAAGTATCGTACATTTGTACTTGTCTAGTTCAATAGTTCTCTACGTGGTACTTGAAATGATGAACGAAACAAAGAAAAAACATGTTTTATTAATTTTTCATTGGGACATAGAGTTGGTAAATAAATAAAACTGTTTGTATAGTTTTTTACAATATATTTATTAATTTAGCATCCTATAAGGCGTCGCCCCGTTTGATCCTTTGAATAATATTTTATTAAATTATAACTTAGTAATTAAAGCCATACGCGTTTCATTGTCCACAACATGTACAGGTTAAGCGATATTCGTTTGATCAATGTGAGTCTACAAACACACTAATAGATTGATTGTTTGTTGTTTTACGTCCAGCAAGCAATATAATAATAATAATAATAAATAATAATTTATTTATTTATTATAGTGTCACATATCAGATTATCAATAAATATTACCAAATTGAATACATACATGTACAACTCACGCATTAAAACAATAATCTTACATAAAACACATTAGATAAAATAGAGACAAGTAAATCTGATACCCGGCCACTATGACACTTGTTAACAAATCTCTATCGTTAAAATGTAACGTACTGGAAGTGGCTAAAAACGGACGATGAAATAATAATAATGAAATTAATATATTTAGAAAAAGATATATATATACATAATAAGTGAATAGTAAATAAAATAAATTTTAAAAATTCACAAGAACGAAAACTAAATGATTAGGAAGAACTAATTATCATATTAAAATTACAATTAAATCGCATTAATGAAAAAAATTAGAATAATATAAATAATAGAAATAATAAAATTAGAAACTAAAGGTATACAAAAAACAATAAAAATTTAAAAAAATCATCTGACTAATAAGGCACGACGTCTCTTTATTATATTGAATATTAAAATACCAAGGCTATACTGCATTTCACACTTGTGTAAAATAAAAGTAAATTTCTCAATATATGACATAAAAGCAAATGTAGGTTCGATAATCACAGCTTGCTCGATCAAAGTTGATTTATGGTCACTATTTACATCACAGTTTATCAAAAATGGACTTCATCCTTTATTTCATTACGACAGAACGGACAAGTTCTTTGACATAAGGACGTAGGAGGATTATTATAACATCCCGTTTCAACGGCTGGCCGTAAAGTCCCACATCTAACCTTTGCTATACAACTTCGGAGGTGGCGCGGTAAAGAGTTAATCACATAATGTTCAGGAATAAGGTCCTTTTTAACACGTCTATAAAGTCTAAGTTTATTTCCATTCATGTTGTTATTGTCATTCCAAAGTTTGGTGAACCAAGATTGTTCTTCAACATTGTTCATTATGATCTATTTTCCATAAGTCCACTTGACAACACACGTTCGAGAAAATAGTCATTTACCATCTTGACAACCAAAGCGTCCCAAGATCGACGTTTTCATTTAGACCAAACATTACTTCAAGTATCACTTCAAGTCTATGTTTATAAATGCAAGACGTCCATCCTGGTTCACCGTGTGCTCCGATTTTACTTATGTTTTTCGGTAGACCAAGAAATAGTTTTGCTGCTCTGTTTTGTACTTTGTTAATCAATTTGCTCGGATAGTCCCCATATAGACGCACCATATAATAAAATAGGCTGCACAAGACTTTCATAGAGCTTAGTAAAGACATGATAGTCCATACCACCACAACTGTCAAATTTCGTAGTCAGATATCATAACGCACGACTAGCTGATTTTGACAGTTCTGTAATTGCTTTATCTCATGTTACATGTTCGTTGAACCATACGCCAAGATATTTATAGGAATCAACATAACTGACAGTTTTATCGCCACAATTGAAACAAGACCTGAAGACGGAGATAGTTCAGTAGAAACGGGTCTAAAGTATACAATCTGACTTATCACAGTTTATACTAAGGCGCCATTTATAATACCAATTATGCACACAATTGAGCATACATTGTAAGTCATGTTCTGATGGCACAAGTAAAACAATATCATCTGCATAAAGCAAAATGCTAACATTAACACTATCAACATCAATACTCTTGTTCAGTGCCTTTATATCTGTAGCCAGATCATGTATATAAATTGCATAAATCTTGTTTTACCCCACTATGAACAGGAAACATAGACTGATGTAAGTTTGTTTTTGACATGAATACTACAAGTAATATCCAGGACGGCAAACACATTAATTAAATGTAATCAATCAAGCACTGCAGACGAGACAAACGATTATATAACTATAAGACTGTTCGGTTGGACATTATTAAAAATGTATCTTAAAAAGTCACTTTCTGGAGGGATTTTGTCCGTCTTGTATTTGTACATCGTCTAACTATGCTAATTATACGGAAGCGATTTTGTCCGTGTGTGTGTGGGGGGGGGGGGGGGGCGGTTGATTGTCCTACACTCGGATATCTGTAACTGTTTTTGTGTTGTAGTCTGGTTTTCCAGCAGTTATAAAAGACATCAGGTAGGCAACAATCATAGTTACCGACATCAGGTAGGCAACTATTATTTTGCCGAAATCAGGCAGGCAACTATTGCACTTGTTGACATCAGATAGGCAAATATTAAACTTGCTGACATCAGTTAGGCAACTATTATTCTTGTTAAAATCAGGTAGGCAGCTATTATTCTTGTCAAAATCAGGTAGGCAACTATTGCATTTGTAGACATCAGGTAGGCAACTATTATACTTGCCGACATCAGGTACACTACACCTTCCAATTTGGGATAAGTAATTATTACACTTGTCGACATCGGGTAAGTAAATATAACACTTGTCATCGACAGGAAACTATTGCACTTGTCGACATCAGGTAGATAACTAACACACTTGTCAACATGTAAATGATTACACCTCTCGACATCAGCTAGGTAGCTAACTAAAACACTTGTCGACATCGTGTAGGTAACTTTTATACTTGTCGACATCATGTAGGTAACTAATACACTTGTCGGCATCGTGTAGGTAACTATGGTAACGTATTTAGGACATTTACTTGTTGTTTTCGACATAATTCAGCATTTTTATCTCGCAATATCCTCATCTTCCGCAAGAAACGGGGTTTTAAATACAATAAAAGGCATTAATGTGTCTTTGTCGATATAATTTATGTCGCAATGATGAAATTCATTAATTTTATGTTGATATGAGTTTTATTAATTTTTATTATATGCTTATGAAACAAATCGACATTTTTAGGTCGATATATTTTATATTGAATTGTTATAGAACAAGTCAAGATGTCGATAAGAAAGATATCCTCAGCACGCGAAATGAATCTCGACAGCGACTAAGCTTAATACGATTACACGGGTGGTTTTTCTTCAACGTTTTTCGTAACTCAAATCATTGCATTGTATCACACGTGGGGTTATAACTAATTTCAGGTACGGCTTACTGAGCTATTGCGAGATAATATAGTTCGATGTTTGATTTACCGAAGTAAGTGCTTTCTATCTGTAATATTGTTTTGATTATTTTTCAGGTGAAAAACAGTATGTTTTGTATTGCGAAATGTAATAATTTTGTTCTTTGCATTTGAATAAAAATATAATTCTGTTCATATATTCTTACGCGATCAAGCTGGCTAGGTGAACGATCATATTGTTGTATTCATTACATTATGTGCACGTGATTATGTGTGATAATCACTTATTGTAAATGTGTTGAACAAATAAACATTTCGTACTATTTCGTACTATTATCATAAATGCACATTAAATCTGCTCTCATCTGAATTTAATTATATAATTAACGCATTGTAAATATGTCCAATATTATATCATAAATGCACATTCAATCTGCTTTCAACTGAATTGTTAATTGTATAATTAACGCATTGTAAGTATGTCTAACAATAATGAACTTCTTGCTACTGTTTTAATGGTGTATTAAACAATTTTCGTGATGTAAACAGTTAATATTCCAGTGCTGCTGCAGCTGATCATCATGATGTCCTAACAGTAAACACGATTTACACATGTACATCTTTGCAAAATAAAATAATACATAAATCAATGTATTCAGAATTTCGAATATTTTTAAAACAAAGGTAAACCAGTCCTTTATCCAAATTCGGATTGCAGATTTAACAAACGGTACAAATGTAAATAATTTGGGACAAAGATGGCGTTGATGAGGTCTCATTCCATCGTAAATGTTGCATTTTAAAGAAAAACATGTCGTCAAACTTTCAAGTCGAATATTTATTCTGTGAACACTGAAAGTCTCAATTAATTATTTCTTGTACAGAAAATGTATCAATGTCGATGTTTTGGAGACGAAAGGTTCACCCAATCTTGACATTTGAGTTTTGACCTTGCATACATTACTTTTAATAGTTGTGTACAGTACTGCTCAAATTTACCATGTCGCTTTCTTGCATCAAGTACTTTTGAGTTTATAAATAATCATTAAACACACCCGGAAAATATTCTTTTGATGATTTTTCTTATTAATAAATGGTTGTATTGTATGAAGACCGAAATAGTCTCGATAAAAGTTGTTATTTGTTACAAAATATGTGGCCTTGATTGCATGTCGTCAAAAACCTATTAATGTAGGTAACAAAACTCCTGAACATAACTGAAATACTGCCCGCTGAACATAAAGCAAACATCCATCCAAACAATCAATCTATTCAAAGCATGACCAATACACGTTTATTGACGTTCTTTTATTGGTTTTAGATTAAGTTGAATCCAATTATCATCATAACAAATGCTTATCTATGTTTAATTTAAATTGTTGTCAGAAACGAATAAAACAGCGAAATTTATTGTGTCACGTTTAAGAAATTAAGGTCCGTAACACCGTTTGTGAGCGCTGAAACACTAAAGACATTTAAATAATGTGTCATAACTGCTAAAATACATTGCAAAGCACTTCAGAACATCATTAATATATTACTTATATTTAGCACCTAAAGGCAAAATAATTTAAAATGCAGTGCCTTTATTGTACGTAACATATAATGTACGTAATGTTAATGTATGTAACGGTAATTTACGTTACATTACATGTGATGTTATATATTATTTTCCATTACACTATTTATTGTAGATGAGTTTGAGCCAATAAAATTATTTATATTTGTATTTGTATTGTATTATTCTCTCATATTACAATATAAAATGGGTTCCTGTTTTAATCCTCCATTTACTTTAATTGAGTTTCCCCGATATGGTTCAACCATATCTTCTCTTGTTTACTTAGTATCCCGGAGTGTTTTGGTTTGTGATGGAGTTTTAGGAACTGTGGCTCTTTAAGGTGTCATGAAGGCAATAGTTAGCAGATTCTGTTATGCAATTGTTTTGGGTCACTAGACTGTATAATTAACGAAATTGCTTAAATGACCTATGTCAGACACATCATTCGATAATTAAGTTTATGTCTAGCACCTGGTCATCTTTGAATCTTTCTTCCCCAGTCAAAATAAATAATGTCCTGCCTTAATTTTATGAGTTTGAGAGTTTAATGAAAGTTGAGGTACCTCTGCATGAGAGAGCAGATGTGAAAGTGAACGGACGTCTATTTATAATTATTTTGTATATTGGAATATGTATATAATAAATATGTATATAGAAACATTAGTGTTTATGACAATGAAACCAGTAGCTACCCTGTGACATTTATGGTGGCAGCGGCGGGATAATGAAATCGGTGGAATGATGCAATTCATGGAAACGAAGAGCGGTGTGATGATGAAATCGTGGAATTGGTAGGACGAGATTGATCAGATTCGTGGAATTATCTATTAAACAAACTTTGTATAAACATCCGAAATGCCTAGAAAAAGACCCAACTTATTCACATGACATTTTCAGACTCGTGTCCCCTGCCGAGAAGATGCCGAGTTAATTTTAACCCAGGAGGAAGCTTTGGAAGTACCAAGAGAATTTGCGCACTACTGATAGTAGAACGATATGATATTTGTATGAAAGTCGGACATATTGAAAGAAGCTGTAATAAAAAGATGAAAAGTTCGGTAGACTAGTAGCTGCTTCTTTGAAGGGAGGGAATGCAGCAGTAACTGTGAAACCGCCAGAGAGTGCTATTGGAAATTCTTCTTTCGCGAAGTCTTTGCCAATTGAGCCGAATATAAATGAAAATTCTTGTCTCGCCAAGAATGTTTCATTTGGAATGATATACGAAAATATTATCACGTGTGCATCAAATCCTAAATTTTGTGCCGCCAAAATTTGTGGATTTATAAATGGAAAGAGTGATTCCTTATCAGTTGATACGGAATCTACCATGAGTATTGTCAACGATAGCTTTATTGATGTAGCGAAAGTGTCGAAAATCAGTAATGTGCAAATTACGTCAGCTTCGTGTGATAAAATTATTATAATTAGGAAAGCTAATGTTTGTTTCGAAATAGGAAGCACGAGTAAATTTTCTTACGATGTGTATTTAACTTCTAATTTTCCATACAAGTGTATTTTAGTATTAGACATTTTACTCGTAATTCGTGTAGCATAGATTTGGGAGATAATCGCGTTTTCTTTAATGACGAATGTATTGAATTCTATATTGATGATAAAAATATATGTGAAAACAATTGCTCGCAATTAAAAGAATTATATAGAAGGAATTCAGTTAAATGTTCATTCCACTAGTGAAAGTTATTCATTCAATATAAATGTGAATTTAATTGTAAATGAACATGAAAAGTTAAATGTCTTGTTAGAAAAGTACAAAAATGTGTTTGCTATCCATGATAATGAATTAGGATCTACTTCTGTAGTCGAGCATTCCATCGATTTGGGAAATAACAAGCCAATTTTTCAAAGGCCGTATAGAATTCCATATAGTCAAAGGGAAATTGTAGAAACTAAATTCAAGGAATTGTGTGACCGTGGATTTATTAGACCTTCATTGGCTTCAAATAGTCCGTATTCCTCGCCATTGGTTCTTGTTCCGAAAAAAGACGGTTCGTTAGGACTATGTGTGGATTTTAATTTAGAAGAATTAATGCAGTTACTAAGAAGGTAGAACTGAGTATGCTGATGACTAGGATATTATAATGTTGAGGAAATAGAAAGCGGTGACGTTCTTGAAGTATTTGATATGCCATAATCTAGGAATGAATCGAAGAGACTTGAAAAACACTACTAAATGCGGTATAGAAAGTGGCGAAACGCAGTGGGTGAAGAAGTGCGAAATTACGAAATATAAACTGATAAATGACTATCGTCAAGGTGTAAAGAAAAGCTAATTTTTAATATTTTTAACTTTTAACATTTATAAAAACTAAATATAGACAATAAGTCCTTTTCATTTATATACATGTTAATATTTTTATTATGTATTGTGTTGTATTTCTTGTTTGAGAGTGTGATATGTTTGAACTTGTGTGTCGTGACGCCACACTAGGAGGGGAAGGTATGTCATGAAGCCAATAGTTAGCAGATTCTGTTATGCAATTGTTTTGGGTCACTAGACTGTATAATCAACGAAATTGCTTAAATGACCTATGTCAGACACATCATAAGATAATTAAGTTTATGTCTAGAACCTGGTCATCTTTGGATCTTTCTTCCCCAGTCAGAATAAATAATGTCCTGCCTTAATTTTATGAGTTTGAGAGTTTAATGAAAGTTGAGGTACCTCTGTATGAGAGAGCAGTTATGTAAACAATGTGAAAGTGAACGGACGTCTATTTATAATTATTTTGTATATTGGAATATGTATATAATAAATATGTATATAGGAACATTAGTGTTTATGACAATGAAACCAGTAGCTACCCTCTGACAAAGGTACTCGAGCTTTTGTTCGCTTTTTCCTTTCCAGCGACATTTTTCTTCTTGTGTTCAGAGGGACCTCGGCGTCCGAGTGGTTAAGGCGATTCGTTTACTATTAATCACGTTGTCTGTCAACACTGAGATTGCGGGTTCGAGTCTCACTGCAGGCAGGGTGTACTTGACTCCAATCTTAATTGACAAGGATTGCCAGTTTTCTCCGGGTATCCCGGCTTCCTCCCCAATGAAAACTGGCCACCATGAAACAGCTAAAATAATACTGAAAGTGGCGTTTAACCCCATTCTTGTATTCAGCAAATCCCATCTTAATCGGGCTGGCCCAGGCGGAAGATCTGGTACTGCACTGTAACCAGAGCCAGGTTCAAGCTTCAGCGGGATAGCCTCAAAATTATATTTTGTTTATTAGGGTTACGGGACGGTGGGGTTTGTACAGCGGTTAAAAATCATTAACATGTGCATTCTGCATGCCGAGAGTTTTCTCAAGAAACTCCCTGACGAGTATATTTGTCGTTTTTTTGGGAACTCTCTAACATCAGAGTGGCATTTTATTCCACAAATAATTAAATTAAACTTACGTCCCCATAACTCAAGCTTGATCCTTTCGTTGTGTTCAGCTTCTAGTTGTGCTTCTAAGTTGAGCATCAGCTTGTTGTAAAGGTACTTACATTCTGCATTAAAGAATTCAATCTGTTTTTGACTACGTCTACTCGTTTGATGAACTCACTATGCTCAAACTTTATTACTACAATTTCAGTTTTTATGTGACTGTGGAGGCGTTTAAAACATGCAACAATATCTGTAAAGTCTTTACACTCGTATTTTGATCTTTCTGTTGACATTTCAATTGATTGTTTATGTTTATGTTTACAAAATCTCTGTGCTGCGGCGGTAGGGGCGGTGGGAACAAAACAAAACATTCCTGGTCTGTATTTATTTTGGCATAAAGTCTTATCTAGCTTCCTAAATTCACAAAATTTCATATTATTGTGCAGTCTACCGTTAAAATAGTTATATCCGGTCACGCTTTTAGGCAGTAGTTAGTAGAAAATTAGGATTGAAGTTTGCCACCAGTAATACCATCATGGCTATCATCCGGAAGTTACTCAATCACGCTTACCTACAGTATGAGCCGGTCCTCGATCACACTTACCTGAAGTTCACTCTACAAGCACACAGACGTTTCTCTACAACTGTGCACAACCGTGTCTTCACAGTGAACACAGCCTTGCCTAACTACACGAAGCGCAATGTTTAACAACCGAAGCCCCCAAGTAATGTTCTGGCGTGAACATTTTTTACTGAATATTGTTATGCATTTTGCGAAATAGATAGGTTTCATACCTATAGTTATTAAATTATCATGTTGTACAAATCTTTTAAATTCTTAATAGTAATTTTTAAAAACGAGAATCGAATGTACCAAGGAGCAATCAAAAAACGGTAAGTCAAGGACTGACAAAACCATGGTTACACACATCAGGGGACATAAACAAAACAAGCAGACACACCAAAAACAAAAGATTGAACCCCACTGAAAACCGGGGGTGAGTTCATGTACTCCGAAGGTTAAGCAAATTATGCCTCATGCGTGGCACCCGTCGTAACACTCAGGTAAAAATCGAATAATTAGTCATATACCCGGTGTAGTCATATTCCAGTAAGAAGGAGGTTAAGTGTTTACGACAAACAGAACAAATATATGGTCTTTTGTGAAACGGATTTACGATAACAGTCAACTGAGTCATTATGGCGGCCGTAAAACTTTCTAAGTGAGTACCTCGAATTTGTTAAATGTACCTGTACAATATATTTATGTTTATTGAAAACAAACTAATTTTCTGCTGGTTGTTTTAGTTGAAAGTATCGTAATACGTCATGGGGGAATCTTATTTCCAAACACGCCTCTCCCAAATCTCCATAGTTTATTCTTTTTAGCAGATTGCTCTTAATCCATAATAAAGACGAGCCAAACGAATGAACTAAATTATACATTAGGGCTGGTATGAATCATGCAAATTAAGGCATCTCCCGTTGATTACAAATTTTTTCTGCTTTCGTGACGTTCTATTGTATTCAAACAAACCGCGAGTCTTTACCAGAGTAAACTGCAAAGGACATTACCGAAGGGTTTAGAACTAACAACATTCGACTGCTCCTAGATAATAATTCCGTTCAAAACAAAAACGGAACAAAAACAAGCTAAAAACAAACAAATAAACAATAAAAACGTCGTTTTTTAAAACGCTGATAACATGTGAAAAATAATTGTTGATTTTAATTTGCGCCTTTCTAAAACAATGATTTTGCGTACGTTAAAAAGAAAAAGCAGCGCGGATGTCATTACTTTATAGGGGCCTCGGTGGCCGAGTGGTTAAGGTAGTTCGTCTACTATTGATCACGTGGTCTGTCAACACTGAGATTGCGGGTTCGGTTCTTACTGCAGGTGGGGTGTACTCGACTCCAATCTTAATTGACAAGGATTGCCAGTTTTCCGACCGAAGGTCTGGGGTTCTCTCCGGGTACTCCGGCTTCCTCCCCAATAAAAACTGGACGCCATGATATAGCTGAAAAAATGCTGAAAGTGGCGTTAAAACACCATTTAAACAAACAGACATTACTTTATATTAAATAACATACAGATGCATTATGTCGTTATTTTTTGTCACAATACACTGACTCGTTTATTTGTAATCAATCATTACATTTAATTAGAAATAAAATTCATATATTCATAAACAAAACACTCATTTTAACCACCAGTGTGCAGAAATGTGCAGATCCATTTTTGTGATTAAACTTGATATCGCGCTGACCTACGTACAGCAAAAGAACTAGTAATCCTTTTCAGTTAAGTCAGACTCGTACGGAAGCCTACGGAAGCCCATTAGTGCCAGGGTGGTGTTTTATTTTGTCTAACGTATTATTACTACTTAGCTACCTCGTTATAACAACTTACTAGCAGTAACTCGTAACATCGAGTTATTTAAGTCGTAATAACGAGTTAGCTAAGTCGTTATAACGAGTTAGCTATGTCGTTAAAACGAGTTACTAAGTCGTTATAACGAATTAGCTACGTCGTTATAACGAGTTACCTATGTCGTGACAACAAATCAGCTAATTCGTTATAACGAGCTCTGTACAATATTGATTTTGCAGAGTTGAACTTCGATATCCAGTAATAGTGTCGTTCTTAGATTTGATAGTGACTGTGCATGCCTGTATAAGTACACTTTCAGCACGGATAGTTTTTACCCGGAAAAGATAACCATTAAAGACTTAGTATCTGTAAAAAATGTTATTTTATCCATTTCATTTTTTCAGTTGCAATAACTGCACATTTGTATAATACCCATTTCAAGAATAATCAGCACCGTTTGTTGTAGCCCTTTTTAACCACTTAAACAACAATACTTAATTACTAGTATGTGATTTTAAAAATGTTGGCATTCCGGGAATACACCACTTTAAGAATGCAAGAACCATAGATGCATAGATGCATTTTGTATTCCAAACATATGTGTTTTTATAAATTTTAATACAAAATAAAATTTTAAAAATAAGCAAGAGACGCGTGATGCACTATTAAGTCATTTGAAAATACGAAAACGTAATTTTATTGTAATGATTGTTACTATGTGTCATCTACCTGTAGCTACCTGAGGTATAAAAGTGCACTAATAAGAGACGTTAATTGTATAATATGTTAATTACAATCACCACATGTAATAGAGGATAACGTATCCCTTTGAAGTGATTTTATTACAGTGTAAATTTTATAACAACTTGATTATGAATAATTACTCTAATTTCGAAGTAAGCATGTCATAAGGTCAGCATCATATTAAGTTTATGAAAAGGTGGAGATACATGTATTTTTCTAGATACATCGTAAACTACTGTTAGTAAAGACAAAGAAAAACATCTTTATATATTTCATCGTTTTGATAAAATGTTATTAGACATACGAGTAAACCTTGTGGATAAATGTTATAATTTTAAATCAATTCGGATGCAAACGGTCATATTCAAAGTTCGAATAAATATATGAAGTTGTCGTTTAATTAAAATTAACATAGGTAATTATGAAAAAAAATCATATTTTTTAACAAACATAATATACTAGTCCCGCTTGTTACATGCATATGCAAAACCCGCGTTCCTAAAACAAAAAAAAATTTATAAAAAAAGGTATAAAATCAATTTGAAATAGGAGTGTCTCGTGCAAGCAGTTACGCACAAAAGTTACATTAATGTAACTCCTTTGAACATTGTTTTATCTCGACGGGGCTACATTACTTAAGCTATTGTACACAAGTTTAGCAGTTACTGTTTTTGTATCTGTAGCATGTGATATGAATATCACATCTCCTGTTCAGTATACTTGTTTATTACTTGTATCATTTAAAGTGCAGATATAAACTACACATAAAATGGACATGTTCCCTAGGATCGGTTAAACAGCTCATGGGATAGCTGGTGTTCTTTTCTTATAAACCATATGGACTTTAAATAAAACTTTTCTGTATGTTCCGATTTATTCGTATCGACTTAAAAGAATATTTATTTATTTATTTATTTATTTATTTATTTATTTATTTATTTATTTATTTATTTATTTATTTATTTATTTATTTATTTATTTATTTATTTATTTATTTATTTATTTATTTATTTATTTTTAACTGACGACTAAATTACAGTTTATAATATTTAAAAAAATCAGATCCTCTTTAATGCAATATTGTATCAACTTGTAGGCATTTTGTTAAGGTCAATGATTCATTAAACGTATTTAAAAACTATTAATGCACAGTTATTATGCTTAGAGCAGAAAGATGTTATTTAATGTTGCAGTTAATTAAACGTAAATAACGATCTACATGTAAAATCAAATTGCCCAAGCACTATACGATGTACGATATTACAACAGAAAAACCATACGGCGAACGATAACACAGACGATAAACCATATGATGTACGATAAACCAGACGATATACGCTAACATAAACGGAAAACCATGCGATAAACGATAGAACAAAATATTCACCATACGATGCACGCTGGAGAAAACGATGCACGATATACTATACGTTATATATATTTCTATTTCGGGTAGAATGGGCTTTTACCTAAGTTAGTACATATAAATTATAAATAACTTGTTTGGTCAGTTTTGAAGTTGTTTGGTCAGTTCTATAGTTAAGTGTGGGTAGAATGCACGCTTTTACACTGCACTGCACGATTTGCATAATATGGACGGACGCGGACTGATATATATAGTGTTGACGGGTATTACGGGTATCGACGCTTGCATTAACCCTAAAGAAACGGGTGTTTTTTCTTTGCATACTATGTCACACGGAGAAGATTTTAGTGAATTCTACAGAATTATCAACAGAAGCGGCTATAAAACAATTTACTGCTACGCTGAACGAAGCTTTGGAACGACAGAAAACCACAAGAATTCAACATTTTGAAGATAGTTTTGAATGTTCCACATCTCGAAAAGCTACCGGTGTAGATGGTTATGATTATGTTTTTAAGAAAGAGGGAAATTAAATTCATTATGGCTTTAACGGTGAAAGGTTGCACAAGTAATCTATGTTGGAAAGTTGTTTGAAGTTTGGCAAGATGGAAGACGCTTTTAATTTGATCACTGCAGAGAAAGAAGTTATTCGGTAGAGAAATAAGATATTGAAGATTGCAGACAAGCACGGGTGGGACACCGTTAAAGAGTACTTGGACAGTCCTTTGGCGGACAACAAAGAAGATGCAGCAGACCTACGTGCCGCTATTTCTTGGTAAAGAGATATAAAAATAAATTGGGGCTATTATACATAGTAATAATAAGAACAACATATTTGTTATTTGAATATACACTTTTCATTCTGCAAATATATTATTTTTTGTTAATTGTGTAACGTCATGTCTTCGGTAGTGAGCAAAATAGTTTACTTGCGGTCCTACGGTTCTTATAAGTACTTTATTTTATTCCTAATATATATTTAGAATTAGCTAGTTGTTCTTTTATAGATTGAAAAACATTTTGGTATGTATAAAATAGGTTTATTCGTTTATTATATGCGATATGTAATTTATATTGTTAGTACTGTTAATAATAATCATTATTAATAGAATTATTAAACAAATTAAAAAACAAACAAACAGAAAAAAAACTTTCGCAAATACGTTTACCTGTAAAATAAATAAATATACAAGATTTTCATGTATGTTGTATTTCTATCCAGTTTATTGAAGTACTAATTATGTTTTTAAGAGCTTATTGCAATAGGACCTTTAAGTATTATGACAGAGTTCGGCCTACTGAATCATCAGGATTCTCGCAAAATTCGTCTGTTAGGAGAGGAAATTTTACTCCGGAAGTTTTTTTCGTGGCTTTGGCCAATACAGCGATCGGATATCCAAAGAAGAAACCAGAAAACACCAGAATTCTTTAAATGCTTCTACTGTAATCAACCGGGTCATTTCGCCAGTGCCTGTCTTCAAAGGCGATCACTCCTTGCAGCTAGTTCAATCTCATCAGTTCCAAAAGACCTCACAAAAGATCAGTGAACCAGACACAGCAGATATAGTTGAACATTCAACTCCTAGTACGTCTAGTATAAACATTGACAGCTTTCAAAGTAGTTCAATAATGTTAAGTGTTAAAAGCAATTTAAAGAAACATGTTAGTTTATGGAAAAATAATTTGCATTGCAATACATTTATTTTGAATGTTATCAATTTCGGTGACCGGATTCCTTTTCATACCACACCTACGTCAGCGTTTTTGCGTAATAATAAATCTGCACTTCAACATTCGGATTTTGTTGTACAAGCTATTAATGAACTATTGCAGAATAATTGTATCAATGAAGTAGATTGTCCTTTTGTTGTAAATCCATTAACAGTACCGGTTAATTGCTCCGGAAAGAAAAGGTTAGTTTTGGATCTTCGTCATATAAACGAATTTGTTGACAAGATGAAAGTTAAATTTGAAGGTGTAAAAGAAGATAAAACTTTTGTGACTTCTAATTGTTATGCATTTAGGTTTGATTTAACATCCGGGTATCACCATAATGATATTCATCCTGATGATCAAAAATTTCTAGGATTTTCTTGGATATTTGGTAACACACAATTCAAGAATTATGCCACCGATTCAAGATTTTCTAGTATTATTAAACAGTTACCTAATTACGTATAATTTTCCAAATCAGAAAATACAATCAAGAAATACAAATGCTATTTTAAAAAATGTAAGACTTGGTGCAATTCTAATTCATTACAGTGTTTGCAACCTACAGAAACCACTGTGTCACTTTATATTGGTAGTCTTATTCAGAGTAAATGCAGTGAAGCAGTCTTATTATCCAATTTTTATGCTGTCAAATGGTTTCATGATTTTCAGTTTAAGATAAATCCTTGTTCTAATAAATTTTTGAATCTAATTTAAGAAGTTGGAATCTTGGCATTTAATTCTTAACAACTCCTTTTTTTCGAAATAACTGCGAGCAACTAAGCCCAGATATTTGTTTTGTCTATCACGCCATTCGCCATGGAGTAGAAATAATTGAAATTCGGACGATTTTAAGAGGGAGAATTTTAACGGTACCATATACATGTACGAACGATATACTGTGAAATGAGCATTGCTTTAGTTCTGAAAATCGATCGAACTGTAAGTGATCATGATGCAACTTCTGTAACAATTAAAGCTGCTATTAGTTTTGAGAAAACTTATAAACGAGAGGTCTGGCTTTATAAGCATGGCGATTTTAACCAACTTAATACTGAAATATCTAGATTCGACTGGGAAAATTTTCTTAGCGGAGAAAGGGACATCAATAAAATGACTGAAAACTTCACTAACAAATTCCTGTCCCTAGCAAGAAAATGTATTCCTACAAAAGTTGTAACAATTAGACCAAATGATAAACCTTGGTTTAATTCTAAAATAAGAAAAGAAATAAGAATAAGAGATAGGCTGCATAAATTAATGAAGAAAAAGCATACTACAACGGCTATTGAAAAGTTCAAAACGCAAAGAAATAAAGTTAATAACATGATAAAATATGCACGTGAACAGTTCTTTCTAAATGCAAATAATCTTCTTGATGAGAATAAAAAGAACAACCCGAAAACCTACTGGAAACTAGTTAAATTTCTTAGTAATGCATATAAATCAAGTACGATCCCCCCTCTCATTGAAAATGTAAGTGGTAATCTAGTCATGTCCGACAAAGAAAAAAGTAATGTCTTAAATAATTTCTTTTCGTCCATATCTGATATTCAAAATGCCGAAAATACTGTCCCTGATTTCGAAACTCGTACTGATAAGAAAATTGATATTGACTTTATTACATCTGATGAAATAAAAGACGTATTACAGAGTCTGCCTCTTGGTAAAGCCGTCGGTGAAGACCGTATAAGCCATCATTTACTGAAATTTACGGCCGCGAGTATATGTATACCGTTACAAATAATATTTAATCTCTCACTTTTTCACGCTGAATTCCCTACAAAATGGAAATTGGCCATAGTTATTCCGCTTTTCAAGAAAGGGGAAAAATCCGATCCAACTAATTACCGACCAATAAGTTTATTAAGCTGTCTTGGAAAAGTTTTTGAGAGAGTGATCTACAAATACATATACAACTTTCTACTAGAAAATTCCCTTTTATACAAATACCAATCAGGATTCATGCAAAAACATTCTACTGTTCATCAGCTCATAGAAATATACCATAATATTTGTATAGCATTGGAAAATAGAAAAGTTGTCTGTTCAATTTTTTGTGATATTTCTAAAGCGTTTGATCGTGTTTGGCATAAAGGACTAACTAAAAAAATTAAAGCATATGGAATTTCGGGAAAACTACTAATATGGCTTGAAAATTACCTCAGTAATAGAGAACAGAAAGTATGTATTGGTAATTCTTACTCAGATGTTGGCAATATCAAAGGGGGGGGGTACCTCAGGGATCAGTATTAGGTCCCCTATTGTTTTTAATATATATAAATGATATTGCTGATACAACTGACAGTTTGACAAGATTATTTGCCGATGACACATCTTTATTATGTTCCTCTAATAACATTCCTGATACTGAAACTATTCTTAACTCTGACCTTTGTAAAATACAACTTTGGTCTGAAAAATGGCTTGTTAGCTTTAATCACAGTAAAACAGAGTGCGTAGTATTTACAACTCAAGGAATAACCAAAAATCTAAATGTTATTTTCAACACAAACATCTTGGTGTCACGTTTTCTTCAAACTGTAAATGGACTAATCATATACAGAACATAATTAATAGCGCATCAGCTAGATTATGTGTGCTAAGAAAATTTAAATTTAGTCTAAGTAGATCAAACCTTGAAAAGATTTATTTTACTTATATTCTCCCCATCTTAGAATATTCTTGTGAGCTTTGGGATGGCTGTTCTGTTCAAGATAAAAATAAACTTGAACAAGTTCATAACGAAGCTGCAAGAATAATAACTGGTCTTCCACAATTTGCGAGTATTGAATCGTTATATTTTGAAACGGGATGGGAAACGCTTCAATCTAGGAGAGAAAGAAGGAAATTGAATTTGTTTCACCAAATTAAATATAATAACTGCCCTTCATATTTGAGTGATTGTTTATACCCCTTTTATAGGGAAAACGTCAGGAATTTAAGAACGCAGAATCAATTTCAAGTACCTAGACAGAGATTACAGCCATATACTACTCTTTTTTTCCCTCAACTATTCAACTATTCAACGGTGAAATCACTTAAACGAATCTTTAAGAAACACAGAACCATACCAAATATTCAAAAGACTATTATTAAAAGAAAAAGATCTTGTGAAACCTCCAAATTTTTATCTTGCTGGTAATAGATTACTAAATATATTACATACTAAACTTAGACATAGATCAAGCAACCTCAATGCAGACCTCTTTCGGGTAAACTTAATTGATTATTCAAGTTGTAACTGCGGTCATATATTTGAGGATTCGATTCATTTTTTTATTGAATGTCCTTTGTACATTGGTCCCCGCACGGAGTTATTTAGAAAACTAAATTTTGTTGATATTAAAATTTGAAATCTTACTTTTTGGTAGCGAGACTTTGAACTATGATAACAACTTAAAGCTTTTTCTAGCAGTGCAGCAATTTATCAAACAAACAAAACGATTTACTTAATTGATCATAATTTTAACTTTATTGTAGATTCCTTTCTGCTCCTCTCTCTTTCCGCTTTATTTGTATCATCTCTCCTTATATGGTTCAATGTTAATGTTAAACATGACCCCATCCCCCCTTTTACTGTTTTTTTTAAATTTTATTGTAATTGTATTTTTGTTATTATATTTGTTCTGAATATTGCATGATATTTATCTTACATGTTAAAATGTATTGTATGTATGTACTTAATTATGTGCTGACGTATGCATGTATATGTAGCATTCATTGTGTTATATGGAGAGGATAAGATAAGTTGTGATAACTTGTATCCGATCCAGTGTTATAACTTTATGGCAATAAATATGTTTAAATTAATTAACGATATACGCACGATGTACGAACGATGTACGGATGTTGTACGAACGAAATCGTTAACTTATACGTTCCAGCAGGAACCTATAAATCAACTATACTTGTCCCATGTTCCAGGGACTATAATATCAAACAGCGTTTACTTATCGGGTAAAATATTGCTGTTTGTTTCAATATTTCAATTATAACCAATCGTCAAAATCTAAATATGGCACTAATAGAAATATTAACAATATATTCATGCATCATCAGGTATTTTTATTCAAGAACGAACTATACGCATTTTAATTACACCTCATATACAAAAGATCATTAGACAGTGTATTTTTCGCACAGTAAGCGTAACATGGGTACTCGATTTTGAAAACCGGTCCCGATAGTAAAGAGTCAAAAAACAGCAAGCAAGTGGTCTAGTATCACAACTCTTTGAAATCATGATATTCGGTGTAAATAAATAGATAAATCATGTCTGGGGGGGGCTATTCGTGAAAAATACCAGTCTCCAGAATCAAATTTCGCTCGCCTAACGACTTGGGAAATATTTCATCTCTCGGCTGATACTTTACACAAATACCTGTCCTAGACATGATATATATGTTTATAATTTACACAGTTATAACAGTATAGTAACGGATACAACCTATTTATTAGTAAGGCGTTCATTCTGCAGTTAATATGTGCTATAAAAATCAGTAATGCTTATCGGAGGACTACGACTTTAACTACAAATTCGTTTCATCATGGCAATGGGTCGTGTGTTTCTACAGTGATGTTCTCATCAATTTACCTTAAATCACATTTTGACCATTCAAACGTAATCAAGCATTAGGGACTGTACAATATATTTATCTAATGGATGGGTCGATCCAAATCTGGACGCGCAAACAAACTTTTTCTGCTTATAATTAAAAAACAAACAAACAAAAAACAACAACAAACAAACAAACAAAAAACAACAACAAACAAACAAACAAACAAAAATAACTTTGTCGGGTGGGAACGTTGTTGAAACTTTGAAAAATATATAATTAAAGTGCTAAATAAAGTTTTAAAGTTTTAACTGTATTTATAAAAAACAACATAACAAAATATAGACTGTGTTTTTTAACGCATGAATAACTATAATGGTTTATTGTTTATTTTTCTTAAAAATGGATATGCCTTTTACGGGCTCCACTTTCAGATAAAAATTGCACAGTCCGTAATAAATTTGAGGAACCTGTTGTTATACTTTTCATACAAAAAGCTGAATTAAACTAATGAATTTCTCATATAAAAGAGTCCAAAGCATGTTTAAAGCGGCTGTTTTCAAATTCAACTTCCTAACACGCGGAGGTAACCCATGATGATTAATATCCTTGATATCAAAAAGTAAGCTGAACAAAATTTAAGTTGTTTGTGAAGATGTCATGTCAAAAAGATGTATGAACAAACACTACGAATTAAAAGCTGCCGAGGTAAATGAATCTTACAAATGTGGCATAATGGCGGTTTTAACTCCGTTTCAGTTTTAACGGATATACCGAATGTACTATGGAGTGTTCTTCAAACTCGCGTGTTTTAGCAAACCAATCGGTTTGGTCGTTTTGCAGGAAAGGATATGTCAAACTACATTTTTTTTAAAATCATGATAATGTTTTACACAAAATATTTATTCATTCAGTTTCTTGGTCGTAATTGATGCTCTAGAGTTTTTGGGACTGTGGGGGTTCAGGACAATTTCACTAAAAATAATTTGTTATTGATTTTTCTTTAAACTTGCCAATATTTATTAAAAATAATAATAGGGGTTTCAGAGCTTATTTTTGAGGGGCTGAACATTTTCTAATAGATTATACCGTGAGAGAAGCGGTTCTAGTCTCACTGCGGCAGGATGTGCTCGACTCCAACCATAATTGGCAACTTTTCCCACCAAATGTTGAGGGTTTTTACCATAGGTACTACGCCTTCCTAACCAATAAAAAAAACTGAACGCCATGACATAGCTCAAAAATAGCCAAAAGTGGCGTTAAAAACCAAACAAACAACATGAACGTTAACATTTACAGACAATATTTTTTAGGGATTTTTTTAATTAGACGTGAAAAAAACATTTTAATATTCTTCTATTTTCTATTCGTACTAGGACTTCAAAAATATTTTCGTATAAACGTTTCGAGTACCTTATCTGACGTGGATCGAGCATAGTTATCAAATGACCGAATAAACTGCAGAAAATTCGAAAGAAGATAAATAATCAACGAGGGTTGAGAAGGTCTAATTCGTTCGCATAACTGAAAGTTGCTAAAGATCGAATGGAATTGGTCCTTCGACTATAGTTTCAACAATAGTATTGCGAGATTCCGATGATTATTCTTTATTAATTATATTCATGCTGCAATTTATTTATATTGAGTGCTTTGATTGGATGAAAACACTTAAATGGCATCTTCTCAGATAACTTATTTATCGATATTTCCTCTGAGCGGACTACTTTCAGTATCCAATGTAAACAAGATGGCGTCCTCCTAGCGTATCGTCAGGGTGAAGGGACAATGTTTTCTCTGCCTCCAATTAAAATCGATTGAGATTTCAAATAAAATATAATATAAATACAATTTAGTGTTTCATTTTTTTCCTATCAATATCTACAGAACCGGGATTCCTTTGGTACTATGTTTTGCATATCCCTACACGTTCGGCCTAGGTACGTTTTGAGGTCTAGATGGGTTTCTGTATTAACACTGGGTTTTAGGAAATAATCAATGTGTAAACTCCGGCGACTCCCTCACAAACTTGTCATAAAGTCCTTCGACTTTATTTAGTTTGTGAGTGAGGCGCCGGAGTTTACACATTGATAATTTCCTAAAACCCAGTGTTTAATCCTATAATAAAATAGGTTAAGCACTTTTTTTTCATTAACTATTGACCGGTCACTATTTTACCGCAAACGTCATTACATTTTCCTGACATTTCAATAAATGGCTACGGATTGGCTATAGCGGTTTTAAGACATATTTCGGAATTATCGGTACTTTTTGTCATTTTAACGGATGATTCTATCAATTGAAAGCACCAAAACATCAGTCGAAAGGTGAATAATGGAAGGACGTTGAGTTAAGTTATATGTTGTCTCTTTCGGTACAATAAAACACTCACTGACTGAATATTCGTGGAATAGTAAGTTTATTTTTTCCTTGGCTTCGCCTCGGGGCAATAGCTGCACTTCGAGGAAACGAGAAAAAAAACCTAATATTCCCTTCATACCTAGTCAATAAGTATACATTAATTTACCTGAGGGTCAGCAAATAAAAAAATACATAATTTGATTACATGAATAGAATTTTACGTGTTTTTGATTGTTCTGATAACTACTGTTAGGTCATGTTAAATAACAACAGGGCTTAAATGGAATCAACATATAGTTATTATTGTCTGGAATATTGAACTTCATTCTGATTCGATGCATGTACGCGTCTGTAACCTAAAGTGCTGTTCATAAATTTACTACGATAAAGGATGATTTGTTTGATTTTGTAAATGTGATAAAACAGTTACTGCCTTTGATATGGGGTCACTATCGGAATTTCTCAGCCCTCAAAAATATATATTCACTTCGCCTAACGGCTCGGTGAATATGACATTTTCTCTGGTTGAGACATGCCCGATATCGACATATTTCAAGGTCAATAATTGCATATTATTGCATGAATATAATTTGGGTGTTTTTGATTGATCTACAAACTACATCGAGTCATGTTAAATGGCAACAGTACTAAAATTGCATATAAATATTGTTTATGTACGCGTCTGTAACACAAAAAATGGACGCACCTGCTGCTACGACATCCAATGATTTATTGGTTTTATTCATGTAATAGAACAGTTATTGCATTGTCAAAAAGACAATCCCAATTTAGGGTACACTTAGTCATGTTAGTACGTTCAACAAAACATATTAAGTTAGACGCAGACTGGAAACCGTACATATTACATCAAACATAGAAGTTTTGAGACATTATATAGACAAGGTATTATTAAATTACCGATAACGAGTCCTATCGTACATGTAACTAAACGAGCAAAAAAGACACCCCAAAATATAGGAAAACAGGCTGAAGAATTAAATTGTGACTTGCGATAATCAAATGAGAAGACTTTGATTTCTAAATTCACTTTCTGCTATACGATAATGTCAGCTTCGACGTGCTTGCCTATTTAATTGGTTCAGGAAATATATTCCGAATTTCAATTCGAAAATATCTCTAATAGACAAATTATATAAGAAATAACACATTTTACTATAGAAGTGAGCTCTTTTTTATTTAGTATTCGTTTGTTTGAATGGTAATTAACACCAATTTTTAAGCATATCGTGGTGTCCAATTTTTATTGGCGGAGGAAGCCGGAGTATACGGAGACAACCCTAGTCCCTCGGTAGGAAAACTTGCAATCCTCGTCAAGATTGAAACCGAGTACACTTTACCCGCGTTGAGGTTCAAACCCGCAACCTCAGACCACGTAATCAAAGTCAGATGACTAACTACCTTAACCACTCTGCAAATGGGGCCCTTTGTTTGTTTTCAAATATAACGAACTCTGATTTATATGCATTAACTCGTTTACATGAGCCGTAGACACTTTGTCAAGTGACATAGAGTTAATGTTCAAATCCGAAATCCCAAACTCTCGCGCACGAGATTTGAGTGCGGGGGGTGTAAAGGTGTTAAGAGATATTTCTTTGATGTAATTGTATATTTAATGTGCCTTGTTTATTTATTACCTGACACTTAACTTTGATAAAAGGTAAAAATCAAAGACCAACAAAAGACCTACATAATAAGCTGGGAAAATGTAAATTAAGATTATGATTTACATACAAAAATTAGATTAAAAAAACAGTATGTTTTAAAAAAAATATGTCTAATTCAGTAAAAATCAGTCAGTGGTAAAAATGCAAGGGCAAACAAGAGAATAATAAATATCTAAAGTCACAAAAGAGATTGAATGAATTTTTATTTATTTTGAGATCTAAAAATTTTCCTGTATAACTATTTTAAAAATTCAAGTTATATTTAGATACTACTTATAGAATGAAATTTAAAATACAAATGATCGTATATGAAGTCCTTAACATAAATTTAAAAAGCTAATCAAAATTTTGCAAAATGTAGTAATAATTCAATAAAAAATAATTCAGTTCAGTTAAAAAATCACCAGTTTATATAAAAAAAAATCACAAAAGTTAATTATTTCATAAATTGTGTTGCAAAAATGCGGATCTTCTTCTAACATTTTTGATGGTTTATTTTAAAGTGTGAGAATAGTAAGTTCTTAACAATGTTTACACACATGAATGTTAGTTTTCCGTTTGTAATTGCAAATCTGTTGAAAAAATTTTCATTAAGTGTAAAAATAATTCAATGGAAATTTGATTTGTCGGTATCTTTTCTTTGATCTTCCGACGATGCTTGACGGAAAGACACGTTAACTGTCGATCTTACCCCCCTCCCCCCACCAAAACCCCACAGAACCACGTGACCATGGGATTTTGATATGGTCAATAGGAAAGCTGAGCAAACAGAAATAGTTCCAAGATTCAGGTCCAAAATTTTGATTGAGGCAAATGTCAACAATTATATGGCACTTGTTAAATGGAATTGCTTGGTCCTCGACTATGTGGACTATATGTACATGGAAATAAATTTATTGTAAAATGCGATCACCAGATTTCAAACCAATATTTCAGAAACATGTACAATTTATGAACAATTTATGGCATTTTACAACTGCTTAACCTTGAAATTATGGAGTATAAACTTGCGTGCAAATGCAAGTAACAGACGCATTATCGCGTTTTCACTGGAATAGACCCAAATATTTCTAACCAAGTAGTTTGGAAATCTTTGTCAATTACCACATAAGTGGTTTTTTTGCGCTGTGGTTTAATTTTCGCTATATTCGAGGTAAAAGTTGGACCGCGAAAATAAAAAACGCGCGAAATATTGAGACATATGATAGAGTTATTCATTATGTTTTCGGACAGCGAAAATTACATTACGCCAAAATAAACTCACACAGTTTTTTCAACAAAAACGCTAAATTTTTCCCACGCGAAAAATCACTTATACAGTTTTATTGGAGTCGAGCACACCCTGCCCGCAGCCTAAGTGTGTGTTGACAGGGGCGTTATTAATAGTAGCTGTATACCTACCATAACCACTCGACCACAGAAGCCCAAAACAGGGTAAACAATATAAATAGACAATCGTCCTTAGTAAAAACTTTTATCAAGATTGCTACTCATCTCTTTAACGCAAACCAAAATGTAAGCCCAACCTAAGGATAAACTCCAATTCATGTCTTCAACTCTGCTGATTTTCCATTCAAGTAAAGGAGGCCTTCATATTTGAGTTCAGAGCTTAAGAAGGGGCAAAATATTAAGGAATATAAATGTTAATGTTACAACGGTAATAAAATATGATATTTTTGAAAAAAAAACAACAATGGTTTATACACAACAAAATAACTTTATAACTTCTTCTTAACACTAGAGATGATAACATTATATACAGATGTCCACTGTAACTCTAAGCGACTAGACCTAATGGTGTCTACCACACATACATATGTACAGCCATACACACACAAACAACCATACGCTCAAATTGAACATACATGTATAAAAAAATCATTTGTCGTATTCTACTAGCCAATTTGTTGTATATTAGTAGCCATCTTGAAAAGAATAATAGCAAGAAAACACACATCCTCACAAGTCAGTGTTTCTGTGTCTACATGTGTCCACGAAACCCTGACAAACTTAGATAGGAAATTCCCGGGCTAGAAGATTTTCGTATGACGTCAATCCTTCAAAATATCAACTAATGAAATCGCTTGAAAGAAGCAAGTGTTTGGCGTTAGTCATTCTTACTCATTCTTGAGTGGGAAGAAAATGTAACGCAACTAATAAATTACACGGTAATAACAAACTATTAACACTACTGTACAAAATACACTGATTTTCACATCGTCTATGCAACACATCCGTGTGGTTTATTTACAATCAATATCGGGATATCCCCTAACCAAGTCTTGAATGAAAGCGAGCTTTTGATTGGCTACATTAAGGTATGATGTAGCCAATCAAAATAGTGACTTCTAGCCCGGGAATTTCCTAGCTAAGTTTGTCAGGGTTTCGTGGACACACATGTAGACACAGAAACACTGACTTGTGAGGATGGAAAACACACTGAACATACCTTCCTTATGAATCCTTGATATGAAATAAAATAACAAAAAACGAATTGGGAGAATATATTACTATTAGCTAAAATTCTGTTTGTGGAAAAAAATCAATGGCCAAATGCAATAGAAAATGTCAAATTCAGCTAATAAAACTGCACAATACATGAAAGTATAAACAAGTTCGGCACACTCCTCACATAACATACTCTCATAAAACAGTGAGAAATATTTGTTTTATTTATATTTCTTTATATATTTTAAAATGTACATAAATGAAAATAATATAAAACATTGTATCTATTTACAAATTTATCCATAACAACAAGTTTTGTTTAAAAAAAGTTTCAAATGCATACTTGTGCAAATATGCTTTTGTATACGACATTAAAAAATGCTGTATATTTAACGAGCTTTATGTTTACCTATTAAAACTGATTTATTGCAGATCAACATTGAGATACACCAAAATCTGTTGCACTTATTACTATAATGTACAGGTAACATCCTTACCTGACAGTGACCTTGGTACTGTAATGTACAGGTGACATCCTTACCTGACAGTGACCAGGGAACTGTAATGTACTGGTGACATCCTTACCTGACAGTGACCTTGGTACTGTAATGTACAGGTGACATTCGTACCTGACAGTGACCTTGGTACTGTAATGTACAGGTGACATCCTTACCTGACAGTGGCCTTGGTACTGTAATGTACAGGTGACATCCTTACCTGACAGTGGCCTTGGTACTGAAATGTACTGGTGACATCCTTACTTGACAATGGACTCTGTACTGTAATGTACAGGTGACATCCTTACTTGACAATGGCCTTGATACTGTAATGTACAGGTGACAGCATTACCTGACAGTGGCCTTGGTACTGTAATGTACAGGTGACATCATTACCTGACAGTGGCCTTGGTACTGTAATTTACTGGTGACATCCTTACTTGACAATGGACTCTGTACTGTAATGTACAGGTGACATCCTTACTTGACAATGGCCTTGGTACTGTAATGTACAGGTGACAGCATTACTTGACAGTGGCCTTGGTACTGTAATGTACTGGTGACATCCTTACTTGACAATGGCCTCGGTACTGTAATGTACTGGTGACATCTTTACTTGACAATGGCCTCGGTACTGTAATGTACAGATGACAGCCTTACCTGACAATGGCCTCGGTACTGTAATGTACAGATGACAGCCTTACCTGACAATGGCCTCGGTACTGTAATGTACTGGTGACATCCTTACTTGACAATGGCCTCGGTACTGTAATGTACAGATGACAGCCTTACCTGACAATGGCCTTGGTACTGTAATGTACAGGTAACATCCTTACTTGACAATGGCCTCGGTACTGTAATGTACAGGTAACATCCTTACTTGACAATGGCCTCGGTACTGTAATGTACAGGTAACATCCTTACCTGACAGTGGCCTTGGTACTGTAATGTACAGGTGACATCCTTACCTGACAGTGACCTTGGTACTGTAATGTACAGGTGACATCCTTACCTGACAGTGGCCTCGGTACTGTAATGTACAGGTGACATCCTTACCTGACAGTGGCCTTGGTACTGTAATGTACAGGTGACCTCCTTACTTGACAGTGGCCTTGGTACTGTAATGTACAGGTGACATCCTTACCTGACAGTGACCTTGGTACTGTAATGTACAGGTGACATCCTTACCTGACAGTGACCTTGGTACTGTAATGTACAGGTGACATCCTTACCTGACAGTGGCCTCGGTACTGTAATGTACAGGTAACATCCTTACCTGACAGTGGCCTTGGT
Organism: Limnoperna fortunei; assembly: GCA_944474755.1. Lineage (NCBI taxonomy): Eukaryota > Metazoa > Mollusca > Bivalvia > Mytilida > Modiolidae > Limnoperna > Limnoperna fortunei. The sequence continues at coordinate 48,717,790 of OX104125.1, forward strand.
ACTGTAATGTACAGGTGACATCCTTACCTGACAGTGGCCTCGGTACTATAATGTACAGGTGAGATCCTTACTTGACAATGGCCTTGGTACTGTAATGTACTGGTGACATCCTTACCTGACAGTTGCCTTGGTACTGTAATGTACTGGTGACATCCTTACTTGACAATGGCCTCAGTACTGTAATGTACAGGTGACATCCTTACCTGACAGTGGCCTTGGTACTGTAATGTACTGGTGACATCCTTACCTGACAGTGGCCTTGGTACTGTAATGTACTGGTGACATCCTTACTTGACAATGGCCTCGGTACTGTAATGTACAGGTAACATCCTTACCTGACAGTGGCCTTGGTACTGTAATGTATAGGTGACATCCTTACCTGACAGTGGCCTTGGTACTGTAATGTACAGGTGACATTCTTACCTGACAGTGGCCTTGGTACTGTAATGTATAGGTGACATCCTTACCTGACAGTGGCCTCGGTATTGTAATGTACAGGTGACATTCTTACTTGACAGTGGCCTCGGTACTGTAATGTACAGGTAACATCCTTACCTGACAGTGGCCTTGGTACTGTAATGTACTGGTGACATCCTTACCTGACAGTGGCCTTGGTACTGTAATGTACAGGTGACATTCTTACCTGACAGTGGCCTTGGTACTGTAATGTACAGGTAACATCCTTACCTGACAGTGGCCTTGGTACTGTAATGTACAGGTGACATTCTTACCTGACAGTGGCCTCGGTACTGTAATGTACAGGTAACATCCTTACCTGACAGTGGCCTTGGTACTGTAATGTACAGGTGACATTCTTACCTGACAGTGGCCTTGGTACTGTAATGTACAGGTGACATCCTTACCTGACAGTGGCCTTGGTACTGTAATGTACAGGTGACATTCTTACCTGACAGTGGCCTTGGTACTGTAATGTATAGGTGACATCCTTACCTGACAGTGGCCTCGGTATTGTAATGTACAGGTGACATTCTTACTTGACAGTGGCCTCGGTACTGTAATGTACAGGTAACTTCCTTACCTGACAGTGGCCTTGGTACTGTAATGTACTGGTGACATCCTTACCTGACAGTGGCCTTGGTACTGTAATGTACACTTGACATTCTTACCTGACAGTGGCCTTGGTACTGTAATGTACAGGTAACATCCTTACCTGACAGTGGCCTTGGTACTGTAATGTACAGGTGACATTCTTACCTGACAGTGGCCTCGGTACTGTAATGTACAGGTAACATCCTTACCTGACAGTGGCCTTGGTACTGTAATGTACAGGTGACATTCTTACCTGACAGTGGCCTTGGTACTGTAATGTACAGGTGACATCCTTACCTGACAGTGGCCTTGGTACTGTAATGTACTGGTGACATCCTTACCTGACAGTGGCCTCGGTATTGTAATGTACAGGTGACATTCTTACTTGACAGTGGCCTCGGTACGGTAATGTACAGGTGACATCATTACCTGACAGTGGCCTCGGTACTGTAATGTACCGATGACAGCCTTACCTGACAGTGGCCTTGGTACTATAATGTACAGGTGACATTCGTACCTGACAATGGCCTCGGTACTATAATGTACAGGTGAGATCCTTACTTGACAATGGCCAGGGAACTGTAATGTACAGGTGACAGCCTTACCTGACAGTGGCCTCGGTACTGTAATGTACAGGTGACATCCTTACTTGACAATGGCCAGGGAACTGTAATGTACAGGTGACAGCCTTACCTGACAGTGGCCTCGGTACTGTAATGTACAGGTAACAGCTTTATCTTACAATTGCCTATATACTGTAATGTACAGGTGACAACATTACCTGACAATGGCCTCGGTAGTGTAATGTACAGGTGACAGCCTTACTTGACAATGGCTTCGGTACTGTAATGTACAGGTGACATCCTAACCTGACAGTGGCCTTGGTATTAAAATGTACTATTAACATCCTTACCTGACAATGGCCTCGGTACTGTAATGTACAGGTAACATCCTTACCTGACAATGGCCTCGGTACTGTAATGTACAGGTGACAGCCTTACTTGACAATGGCCTCGGTACTGTAATGTACAGGTAACAGCCTTACCTGACAATGGCCTCGGTACTGTAATGTACTGGTGACATTTTTACCTGACAATGACCTCGGTACTGTAATGTACAGGTAACATCCTTACCTGACAATGGCCTCGGTACTGTAATTTACAGGTGACATCCTAACCTGACAGTGGCCTTGGTATTAAAATGTACTATTAACATCCTTACCTGACAATGGCCTCGGTACTGTAATGTACAGGTAACATCCTTACCTGACAATAGCCTCGGTACTGTAATGTACAGGTGACAGCATTACCTGACAGTGTCCTCTCTACTGTAATGTACAGGTGACATCCTTACCTGACAGTGACCTTGGTACTGTAATGTACAGGTGACATCCTTACCTGACAGTGGCCTCGGTACTGTAATGTACAGGTGACATCCTTACCTGACAGTGGCCTTGGTACTGTAATGTACAGGTGACCTCCTTACTTGACAGTGGCCTTGGTACTGTAATGTACAGGTGACATCCTTACCTGACAGTGACCTTGGTACTGTAATGTACAGGTGACATCCTTACCTGACAGTGACCTTGGTACTGTAATGTACAGGTGACATCCTTACCTGACAGTGGCCTCGGTACTGTAATGTACAGGTAACATCCTTACCTGACAGTGGCCTTGGTACTGTAATGTACAGGTGACATCCTTACCTGACAGTGGCCTCGGTACTATAATGTACAGGTGAGATCCTTACTTGACAATGGCCTCGGTACTGTAATGTACAGGTGACATCCTTACCTGACAGTGGCCTTGGTACTGTAATGTACTGGTGACATCCTTACCTGACAGTTGCCTTGGTACTGTAATGTACTGGTGACATCCTTACTTGACAATGGCCTCAGTACTGTAATGTACAGGTGACATCCTTACCTGACAGTGGCCTTGGTACTGTAATGTACTGGTGACATCCTTACCTGACAGTGGCCTTGGTACTGTAATGTACTGGTGACATCCTTACTTGACAATGGCCTCGGTACTGTAATGTACAGGTAACATCCTTACCTGACAGTGGCCTTGGTACTGTAATGTACAGGTGACATCCTTACCTGACAGTGGCCTTGGTACTGTAATGTACAGGTGACATTCTTACCTGACAGTGGCCTTGGTACTGTAATGTATAGGTGACATCCTTACCTGACAGTGGCCTCGGTATTGTAATGTACAGGTGACATTCTTACTTGACAGTGGCCTCGGTACTGTAATGTACAGGTAACATCCTTACCTGACAGTGGCCTTGGTACTGTAATGTACTGGTGACATCCTTACCTGACAGTGGCCTTGGTACTGTAATGTACAGGTGACATTCTTACCTGACAGTGGCCTTGGTACTGTAATGTACAGGTAACATCCTTACCTGACAGTGGCCTTGGTACTGTAATGTACAGGTGACATTCTTACCTGACAGTGGCCTCGGTACTGTAATGTACAGGTAACATCCTTACCTGACAGTGGCCTTGGTACTGTAATGTACAGGTGACATTCTTACCTGACAGTGGCCTTGGTACTGTAATGTACAGGTGACATCCTTACCCGACAGTGGCCTTGGTACTGTAATGTACAGGTGACATTCTTACCTGACAGTGGCCTTGGTACTGTAATGTATAGGTGACATCCTTACCTGACAGTGGCCTCGGTATTGTAATGTACAGGTGACATTCTTACTTGACAGTGGCCTCGGTACTGTAATGTACAGGTAACTTCCTTACCTGACAGTGGCCTTGGTACTGTAATGTACTGGTGACATCCTTACCTGACAGTGGCCTTGGTACTGTAATGTACAGGTGACATTCTTACCTGACAGTGGCCTTGGTACTGTAATGTACAGGTAACATCCTTACCTGACAGTGGCCTTGGTACTGTAATGTACAGGTGACATTCTTACCTGACAGTGGCCTCGGTACTGTAATGTACAGGTAACATCCTTACCTGACAGTGGCCTTGGTACTGTAATGTACAGGTGACATTCTTACCTGACAGTGGCCTTGGTACTGTAATGTACAGGTGACATCCTTACCTGACAGTGGCCTTGGTACTGTAATGTACTGGTGACATCCTTACCTGACAGTGGCCTCGGTATTGTAATGTACAGGTGACATTCTTACTTGACAGTGGCCTCGGTACGGTAATGTACAGGTGACATCATTACCTGACAGTGGCCTCGGTACTGTAATGTACCGATGACAGCCTTACCTGACAGTGGCCTTGGTACTATAATGTACAGGTGACATTCGTACCTGACAATGGCCTCGGTACTATAATGTACAGGTGAGATCCTTACTTGACAATGGCCAGGGAACTGTAATGTACAGGTGACAGCCTTACCTGACAGTGGCCTCGGTACTGTAATGTACAGGTGACATCCTTACTTGACAATGGCCAGGGAACTGTAATGTACAGGTGACAGCCTTACCTGACAGTGGCCTCGGTACTGTAATGTACAGGTAACAGCTTTATCTTACAATTGCCTATATACTGTAATGTACAGGTGACATCATTACCTGACAATGGCCTCGGTAGTGTAATGTACAGGTGACAGCCTTACTTGACAATGGCTTCGGTACTGTAATGTACAGGTGACATCCTAACCTGACAGTGGCCTTGGTATTAAAATGTACTATTAACATCCTTACCTGACAATGGCCTCGGTACTGTAATGTACAGGTAACATCCTTACCTGACAATGGCCTCGGTACTGTAATGTACAGGTGACAGCCTTACTTGACAATGGCCTCGGTACTTTAATGTACAGGTAACAGCCTTACCTGACAATGGCCTCGGTACTGTAATGTACTGGTGACATTTTTACCTGACAATGACCTCGGTACTGTAATGTACAGGTAACATCCTTACCTGACAATGGCCTCGGTACTGTAATTTACAGGTGACATCCTAACCTGACAGTGGCCTTGGTATTAAAATGTACTATTAACATCCTTACCTGACAATGGCCTCGGTACTGTAATGTACAGGTAACATCCTTACCTGACAATAGCCTCGGTACTGTAATGTACAGGTGACAGCATTACCTGACAGTGTCCTCTCTACTGTAATGTACAGGTGACATCCTTATCTGGCAATGGCCTCGGTACTGTAATGTACAGGTGACAGCATTACCTGACAGTTGCCTCTGTACTGTAATGTACAGGTGACATCCTTATCTGACGATGGCCTCAGTACTGTAATGTACAGGTGACATTCTTACCCGACAGTGGCCTCGGTACTGTATTGTATCGGTGACATTCTTACTTGACAGTGGCCTTGGAACTGTAATGTACAGGTGACATTCTTACTTGACAATGGCCTCGGTACTGTATTGTATAGGTGACATCTTTACTTGACAATGGCCTCGGTATTGTATTGTACATGTGACATTCTTACTTGACAATGGCCTCGGTACTGTTATGTACAGGTGACATCATTACCTGACGGTAGCCCCGGTACTGTTATGTATAGGTGACATCATTACCTGACAGTAGCCTCTGTACGGTAATGTACAGGTGACATCCTTATCTGACAATGGCTTCAGTACTGTAATGTACAGGTGACAGCGTTACCTGACAGTGGCCTCATGACTGTAATGTACAGGTGACATCATTACCTGACAATGACCTCGGTATTGTAATGTACACGTAACAGCCTTACCTGACAATGACCTCGGTACTGTAATGTACAGGTGACAGCATTACCTGACAGTAGCCTCTGTACTGTAATGTACAGGTGACATCCTTATCTGACAATGGCCTCAGTACTGTAATGTACAGGTGACATTCTTACCCGACAGTGGCCTCGGTACTGTATTGTATAAGTGACATTCCTTGGAACTGAAATGTACAGGTGACATTCTTACTTGACAATGGCCTCGGTACTGTATTGTATATGTGACATCTTTACTTGACAATGGCCTCGGTATTGTATTGTACAGGTGACATTCTTACTTGACACTGGCCTCGGTACTGTTATGTACAGGTGACATCATTACCTGACGGTAGCCCCGGTACTGTAATGTAATGGTGACATCATTACCTGACAATGGCCTCAGTACTGTAATGTACAGGTGACAGCTTTACCTGACAATGTCCTCGGTACTGTAATGTACAGGTGACATCATTACCTGACAATTGGCCTCGGTACTGTAATGTACAGGTGGCAGCCTTACATGACAATGGCCTCGGTACTGTAATGTACAGGCGACAGCCTTACCTGACAATGGCCTCGGTATTGTAATGTACAGGTGACATTCTTACCTGACAGTAGCCTCTGTACCGAATGTACAGGTGACATCCTCACCTGACAGTGTCCTCTGTACTGTTTTGTACAGGTGACATACTTACCTGACAGTGTCCTCGGTACTACAATGTACAGGTGACACCCTTACCTGATCGTGCTTTTGGGGGCATAACATCTATACTTAGGTAGCAAGATACGGTTTTGTAGTTTAGTTTCGAATGTCCCCTGTGAAATTTCTTAATATAGTAATATGGTCCAGTTGCAGTTTACTCACATCTATGATAAATGAAATGCAATAAATTTTTGAAGTGTCAGTAGAAAGTGTCATGTTTATAGAAAATAAATATATATAATATGTGGGTGTCATCCTTGTTATAGTAGTAAAACCCCGAGACTGCCTATAAGACCATTTGACTCCTAGCTTTAGCTCTCTCTGATGCATTAAAATGGCAGGTTCCTTGTCAAAAAAATTGTGTGAAATCGAGGTGGATTGCAGGTATTTTGCCAGTGTTTTCCTGCTTGGAAATTGATCTAAATAAACAAATATATATGTCATATTGTGCTCTTCTGTTAGGCGTTAAAGTGTCAGAATTTTTCAAATGAAAGGTAAATGCTAAGGATTTGTCCGATTTTCTCACTTGAAACAGCTGATTTTTATCAATGATTTGATAAAAATCTTATCAAATTACCATGAAACTGAAAATGCAGGACACAAATTAAATATATGTACAACATTTCCAGTACAATTGGATCCATGAAAAAATGTCACACATGTTTTTGTTTTTATTTTTGCTTTATTTGACAAAACAAGACCACGATCTCTGTTGATAATATTTTAATGCAAAAAACCGTATATTGCATCCTTAGGTACAACAAATCCATGTTTGAGAATACTTATTGACGATTTCCAAAATCTTGCGTATGGGATTTATCGAGAACGAAGCTTGAACCTGGACGTCAAGTCACTACATTAATATTACATATTTTAAATGTATATAATAATTTGTTTTGTTTTAATGCTCGGTTCAATTACAGTAAATGTCATTCAGATTATATTCAGTTTAGTATAAACATTATATTTTATAATATTTCCCAAGTTGTTTTTATTAAAATACGTCTGTTCAGTGTCGAATATTTGCTAATTCATGAAGCTTTATTATCACAGCGTTTAAAATTCATGGTCTATACAAGTATAAAGAAATGAGAATCTGTTAGACTTTATTTCATACTTATTGCTGAAACAAAATCTGTATGTTTTAACATGTATTATTGCTAAAAGTTTTCCATATTCGTTGAGTTATTGGTTTAGCCATATTGGACTGAAGGGAAGCCGAGCCATGCCTAGACGAGGACCAATTACTCAGCCAATACGAAAACTCTACACAGTTACACCGTGTTTGACAAAGTATGTCAATATGTAATAACTGGATCCAAAACTAGGCCAATACCTGATATTGACATACATTAGTAATTGATACTGGGCTAATACCTGATATTGACATACATTAGTAATTGATACTGGGCCAATACCTGATATTGACGTACATTAGTAATTGATACTGGGCCAATACCTGATATTGACGTACATTAGTAATTGATACTGGGCCAATACCTGATATTGACGTACATTAGTAATTGGTACTGGCCCAATACGGCATATTGGTGAACAAGGTATTTTAGTCACTTTCAGCAATTTTTCAGCTATATCATGGCGTCCAGTTTTTATTGGGGGAGGAAGCCGCGGTACCCGGAGAAAACCCCCGACCTGCGGTAGGAAAACTGGCAATCCTTGTCAATTAAGATTGGAGTCGAGTACACCCTGCCTGCAGTGAGAATCGAACCCACAATCTCAGTGTTGACAGACCACGTGATCTATAGTAGAAGAACTACCTTGACGACTCGGCCACCGAGGCCTCTTTAAGAAATTAGATTAATGTTGAACGTTTCTCAATTTAAAGAGTATATATAATGAAATTCTATCATTTTTTATTTTAATTTCCAAAAAACTGATAGGGTTTTCCGTACCAGTAATTTAAAGTTGTACGTAGGCTTGCTACGCCTATGACGTCACATAATATCGGCACAACATAATGTAATGATCGAGCAACAACAGTAAAAGTAACCGAGCGTAAAATGATGTAACTACAGTATATAACAATGAACCACGACATATACATTTGTAATGACGACACCACACTATATATAGTTACATGTATGTAACCAGTTGTTTACTCGCGTCACATGAAATCACAATATATTACTATGGAGCCTCATTAAATAATGACGGACTCATATTAATGTTCACAGCAGGTATTGATGAAACATCAGCATCAAATGATGGGGCTAAGTCAAATAAAGAAGGAACCACAGTATATAGTGACGACTCCACACCATATCATTAGGAACCACAGTACATAGTGACGACTCCCCACCATATCATTAGGAACCACAGTATATAGTGACGACTCCACACCATATCATTAGGAACCACAGTATATAGTGACGACTCCACACCATATCATTAGGAACCACAGTATATAGTGACGACTCCACACCATATCATTAGGAACCACAGTATATAGTGACGACTCCACACCATATCATTAGGAAACCACAATATATAATAAGGCACTCACAGCAAATAATGTTGAAACTACAGGATGTAATAAGGGAACAAGACAAAGATAATGGAACCACTGCATATAATGAAGGAACCATGGCATATAATGATGAACCTCAACATATAACAATGTTACCACGGCATATAATGATGGAACCACTGCATATAATGATGGAACCACGGCATATAATGATGTAACCACGACATATAATAATGGAACCACAATATATAATAATAAAACCACAGCTTATGACGAAACCACTGCGAATAATGATAAAACCACAGCATTTAATGATGTAACCACTGCATGTAATGATGGAACCACGGCATACAATGATGGAACCACGACATATAATGATGGAAGCACGACATATAATGATGTAACCACTGCATACAATGATGGAACCACGGCATACAATGATGGAATCACGGCATACAATGATGGAACCACGGCATACAATGATGGAACCACGGCATATAATGATGGAACCACGGCATACAATGATGTAACCACTGCATATAATGATGGAACCACGGCATACAATGATGGAACCACGGCATACAATGATGAAACCACGGCATATAATGATGGAACCACGGCTTACAATGATGAAATCACGGCATACAATGATGAAACCACGGCATACAATGATGGAACCACGGCATATAATGATGGAACCACGGCATACAATGATGGAACCACGGCATACAATGATGGAACCACGGCATATAATGATGGAAGCACACCATATAATTATGGAACCACAATATATAATGATGGAACCACATCATTTATTGATAGAAAAACAACACATAATAATGGAACCACATGTATATAATTGATGTAACCATGGAATATAATAATGGAAACACGCATATAATGATTGAAACACGCATAAAATGATGGAACCACAACATATAATAATGGAACCATATTTTATAATATTAAAACCACATCACATAATGATGGAACCACAACATATAATAATGGAACCATATTTTATAATATTGAAACCACATCATATAATGATGGAACCACGGCATACAATGATGCAAATACAGTTGGTTTCAACGAAATTAACGTCCGTTAAAGCAACACACTTTCATCGCCGATATTCTAGTGTACTAGACATATATGGAACCACAGCATAATGGACTGTTTGTTTTAATGGTGTCTAACGCACCTTCATCAATTTATCAGCTATATCAGGGCGTCCAGTTTTTATTGAGGAGGAAGCCGGAGTATCCGGAGAAAACACTCTGCCTCCAGAGAGAATAGAATGCGCAACCTTTGTGTCGGCAGGCATGTGATTAATAGAAGACCAACTTACATAACCACTCGGCCACTTATAATGATGGAACCAAAACATAAAATAATACAACCACAACATATGATTGAACCACGGCATAGTATGATGGATTCACGGTATGTGATGTTCGACAACTGTATACAAGTACTATTTTCAACGGAATTTAAAACAAAACATTATCTAAGAGATAGTTTTTCAAAGTGTTTCTAAAGTACAGCGTTTACACGACGTGATAACATATTGCGTTGGCGTATTAATTTAATTCTACACCATGTTCAAAGAGCGTGAAGAGATTGACAATTGACACATAAATTCCCACTTTATGCACGTCAGATTAACTTCCCAACATAAAATTTTTTTCCCGCGTTTCGATAGTAAGAGGGAAAATTTTGTATTTACGGTACATAGGTACTAATTTTTATTTGGCGTAGTAATCGAGTAGACCGGGAAAATTAATGTGGTCAGTTATATGGTAATCAGTGTTAGACCTATTTATGTGGTCAGTTATATGGTAATCAGTATTAGACCTGTTTATGTGGTCAGTTATATAGTAATCAGTATTACACCTGTTTATGTGGTCAGTTATATGGTAATCAGTATTAGACCCGTTTATGTGGTCAGTTATATGGTAATCAGTATTAGACCCGTTTATGTGGTCAGTTATAAGGTAATCAGTATTACACCTGTTTATGTGGTCAGTTATATGGTAATCAGTATTAGACCTGTGTATGTGGTCTGTTATAAGGTAATCAGTATTAGACCTGTTTATGTGGTCAGTTATATGGTAATCAGTATTAGACCTGTTTATGTGGTCAGTTATATAGTAATCAGTATTACACCTGTTAATGTGGTCAGTTATAAGGTAATCAGTATTAGACCTGTTTATGTGGTCAGTTGTATGGTAATCCGTATTAGACCCGTTTATGTGGTCAGTTATATGGTAATCAGTATTAGACCTGTTTATGTGGTCAGTTATATAGTAATCAGTATTACACCTGTTAATGTGGTCAGTTATAAGGTAATCAGTATTAGACCTGTTTATGTGGTCAGTTATATGGTAATCAGTATTAGACCCGTTTATGTGGTCAGTTATATGGTAATCAGTGTTAGACCTATTTATGTGGTCAGTTGTATGATAAACAGTATTAAACCTGTTTATGTGGTCAGTTGTATGATAATCAGTGTAAGACCTATTTATGTGGTCAGTTGTATGGTAATCAGTATTAAATCTGTTTATGTGGTCAGTTGTATGGTAATCAGTATTAGACCTGTTTATATGGTCAGCTGTATGGTAATCAGTATTAGACCTGTTTATATGGTCAGTTGTATGGTAATCAGTATTAGACCTGTTTATGTGGTCAGTTATATGGTAATCAGTATTCGACCTGTTTATATGGTCAGCTGTATGGTAATCAGTATTAGACCTGTTTATATGGTCAGTTGTATGGTAATCAGTATTAGACCTGTTTATGTGGTCACTTATATGGCAATCAGTACAAGACCTGTTTATGTGGTCAGTTATATGGTAATCAGTATTAGACCTGTTGATGTGGTCAGTTGTATGGTAATCAGTAATAGACCTGTATATGGTCAGTTGTATGGTAATCAGTATTAGACCTGTTTCTGTGGTCAGTTATATGGTAATCAGTATAAGACCTGTTTATGTGGTCCGTTGTATGGTAATCAGTATTAGACCTGTTTATGTGGTCAGTTGTATGGTAATCAGTATTAGACCTGTTTATGTGGTCAGTTGTATGGTAATCAGTATTAGACCTGTTGATGTTTTCAGTTTTATAGTAATCAGTATTAGACTTTTTTGTGTGGTCAGTTGTATGGTAATCAGTATTAGGCCTGTTGTGTGGTCAGTTGTATGGTAAGCAGTATTAGACCTGTTGATGTGGTCAGTTTTATGGTAATCAATAATAAGTTCTTACATATGTTTCTGGGAAAGACTGGGGCATCTTCCATGAAAGATAAATGTGTATGTCTTTTCGCGAGTGGAGCTCAGCAGAAGCAAAAAATAATGAGTGGAACATCACTTGTTTTCCTAGAAACTTATGAAAATACCTATTTCTTCTTGAAACCAACGTTTACATTGCAATATCCTATACACTCTCCACTGTTTTATATCACACATCCCATCACCTGCAACAAGGACGTTAAGCAAGAATTTTGGTATGCTACAATAATAACATTCTTGTTTCAGATGTTTTGTTAAGATGAAGAAGACGAGTCACCTCTCACAAACACATGTCACTTCGCAAATGTTACAGAAGCTTGTGACATGATATCATAGGACACATAAACATTTCATTCTAACACATGTCCTCTCACCAAGTCAAAAGTCACCTAAAAAGATATAATTTACATCACAGGTATCTCAAGGACACATGTCATCTCTCACATTATATCGACTTATCTCACATGACATCACACCGACACATCTCACATGACATCACACTGACACATCTCACATGACATCACACTGACTGACACATCTCACATGACATCACACCTACATATCTCACATGACATCACACCAACACATCTCACAGGACATCGCACCGACACATCTCACAGGACATCACACCAACACATCTCACATCACATCACACCGACACATCTCACATCAGATCACACCAACACATCTCACATCACATCACAACGACACATCTCACATGACATCTTACATCACATCACACTGACACATTTCACATCACATCACATCTCACATGACATCACACCAACACATCTCACATGACATCACACCAACACATCTCACATGACATCACACCAACACATCTCACAGGACATCGCACCGACACATCTCACAGGACATCACACCAACACATCCCACAGGACATCACACCAACACATCTCACATAACATCACACCAACACATCTCACATGACATAACACCGACACATCTCACATGACATCACACCAACATGACATCACACCAACACATCTCACATGACATCACACCAACACATCTCACATAACATCACACCAACACATCTCACATGACATCACACCAACACATCTCACATAACATCTCACATGACATCACACCAACACATCTCACATAACATCTCACATGACATCTCACCAACACATCTCACATAACATCACACCAACACATCTCACATAACATCACACCAACACATCTCACATGACATAACACCGACACAGCTCACATGACATCACACCAACACATCTCACATAACATCACACTGACACATCTCACATGACATCACACCGACTCATCTCACATGACATCACACAGACACATCTCATATGACATCACACTGACACATCTCACATGACATCACACCGACACATCTCACATGACATCACACCGACACATCTCACATGACATCACACCAACACATCTCACATGACATCACAGCAACACATCTCACAATGAGATATATCATCCCACAGGAACAGGTGTCACCTTACACAGTCTAGTCCTTGGAAAAACATAACTGAAAAACCAGTTTTGTGAATAAGTTTCCAATTATTTTAATCATTTCATGTACACATTTTATTTAAAGTAAATCATTTAACAGAGTAATCACATTGATTATAAAAGAATACAAAATAATTGACATCATTTTTATTAGATGGTATCACTAATACACATAGACAGTAAAATACATGATGTTATTGTAAAAAAAACAAGACAGTGAATATAATACATTGTCATTTGAATAAAAATATGTAAATTATTTACATGATGTGTATTATCTTTCACTAATTCTTTACATATTCACAATATTCAATACATTCAAGGAGAAGTCCTACAATTATAAATCATTACTAGACCAGTTCATGTAAAAGCCATTTAACAGAGTAATTATATTGATTACAAAAGAGTACACAGAATACCTTTAAATAGTAACTATTTATATAAGATGTCTAATTATAGATATTTAGGTCAATAGGTCAATTCAATCATTCTAAACATATCAGCTTTCATACTACATTGGACATTTATTTAAGAGTTCATTATACAGAATATTATCTTTAATTCTTGACATATTCACAATATTTACATGCAGTTATTTAATACATTGATACACATTGTTTACATCCAGTGATCAATAACAACAGATAAGTCAGACATATGTAAACTACATGATCACTTCCTGGGGTCAATCAGAATATATTGTAATGTGGATTATTTATACTTTCTTATAAACATAAACATTGTCATGACGACCAATAACAACAGATAAGTCAGACATATGTAAACTACATGATCACTTCCTGGTGTCAATCAGAATATATTGTAATGTGGATTATTTATACTTTCTTATAAACATAAACATTGTCATGAAGACCAATAACAACTGATTTAAACAGTGAATTATAACATATATATGGAGACCAAATAGATGATGACGGTATCTGTGTAATAATAACCTGACTGTGTTTACCATCAGGACTAATCCTGAGTACATTTTTAGACCCACAACATATAACAAGTACATGTCCTTCATCATCTGTTGTAATTCCCAATGGTGTACTCATGTTAGAATCAGTAAATGTAAACAAAGTGTTCCCCACTGTATCAATACAGTACAACTTAACACGGTCAGTACAGTAGATACGTCCTGCCTCACCACCACAGATATAGTAAGGTAATACACCCACTGGTATTGTATGTGTTACCTCCCCTGACATGTTCATTACCTTTATTGTGTCATCACTACAGCCTACAAACAGCTGGTTATCTCTGTACATGATACCATCACACACCACCTTTACATCAATACGTTGTATAACTTGTCTCTGTCTGACATCTACTATCACTACAGTAGTAGTATAAAATGTAACAGCTACAGTGTTGTTGTCTACTACAGCTATACACCATGGTCTACCAGGTAATGGAATGGTATGTTGTTGTTGTCCTGTTATATCACATGTTACTAATTGTTTACCACTCCAATCAGCTATAACTAACACATCATCATGTAACACCTTTATATCCCAGATCACTACATTGACCTTGAAGTTATAATCCAGTGAATACATGTCCTGTACATGTTGTACAATGTGATATTTAGGATCTGTTGATTCCCTGTGTTGATTGTTACAGTCCTGACACATTGATCTCTGACAGCCATGACACCAGTATACAGATGGTTCCTTGTCACAGACATGACACCTGTAAAGGATGTATATAAATGTAATATCATAATTATGACATAAAAATAATTTAATTTTAAATTATACAAAGTAAACATAATTCTGACTAAAACTATGACAAAAACTGATAAAATAACATTAACAATTCTGTATGCCTAATTAAATAGGTCAAATGATGAATCTGTGTAAAGTAAAGTAAACATAACTCAGTGTTCTCCCCTTTTAGCATCCTGGCAATGAGATGCTATCTGGTTCAAATATGATGCTTTCTGAAAACATCCTTAATATATTTCATAAGAAATGTGATGCTATAATTTCAAAGCAAATGATGCAATTGTGAAAACTGAAAATACCAGGATGCTACTAAAAATTTCTGGGGAGAACACTGATACTTTAATCATTAGTAAAAGAGTGAACAGTAACAATTAGTACTTATTTGTTGATACAGTTTTGATTGATATCAATAAATTACACTAGACTAACTCGAATAATAAAATCTAAAAACTTGAGGTGTCAGGACAATTAACAAGATTTTCCTCGCGGTGCAGTGGGTACAAACAAATAATATTCTTACTGGGGTCAACAGAATTAGCAGTTACATTCCTTACAGACTGTTACATGGACAGTGTTAGTATACAAATAAATCCATGTGTAAGGTACTTACTACTGACCATGTCTATGTGACTCCCTGTAAGGTATTTACTTCTGACCTTGTCCATGTGACCCCCTGTAAGGTACTTACTACTGATCCTGTCCATGTGACTCCCTGTAAGGTACTTACTACTGACCCTGTCTATGTGACTCCCTGTAAGTTACTTACTACTGATCCTGTCCATGTGACTCCCTGTAAGGTACTTACTACTGACCCTGTCCATGTGACTCCCTGTATGGTACTTACTACTGATCCTATCAATATGACTCCCTGTAAGGTACTTACTACTGACCCTGTCCATGTGACTCCCTGTATGGTACTTACTACTGATCCTATCAATATGACTCCCTGTAAGGTACTTACTACTGACCCTGTCCATGTGACTCCCTGTATGGTACTTACTACTGATCCTATCAATATGACTCCCTGTAAGGTACTTACTACTGACCCTGTCTATGCGACTCCCTGTAAGGTCCTTACTACCGACATTGTCTATTTGACCCTCTGTAAGGTACTTACTACTGACTGTCTATGTGACTCCCTGTAAGGGACTTACTACTGACCCTGTTCATGTGACTCCCTGTAAGGTACCTAATACTGACCCTGTCCATGTGACTCCCTGTCAGGTACTTACTACTGACCCTGTCTACTGACCCTGTACTTTTGACACTGTCCATGTGATTTCCTGAAAGATACTCACTACTGACCTAGTATATATGTGACTCCCTGTAAGGTACTCACTACTGACCTTGTATATATGTGACTTTCTGTAAGGTACTTACTACTGACCCTTTCTATTTGACTCCCTGTAAGGTACTTACTACTGACCCTGTCTATGTGACTCTCTGTAAGGCACTTACTACTGACCCTGTCCATGTGACTTCCTGCAAGTTACTTGTTACTGAGATCCTGTCAATGTGACTCCCTGTATGGTACTTACTACTGACCCTATCAATATGACTCCCTGTAAGGTACTTACTACTGACCCTGTCTATGTGACTCCCTGTAAGGTACTTACTACTGACCCTGTCCATGTGACTCCTGTAAGGTACTTACTACTGATACTGTCCATGTGACTCCCTGTAAGGTACTTACTGCTGACCCTGTCCATGTGACTCCCTATAAGGTACTTACTACTGACCCTGTCTATGTGACTCCCTGTAAGGTACTTACTACTGACCCTGTCTATGTGACTCCCTGTAAGGTACTTACTGCTGACCCTGTCCATGTGACTCCCTATAAGGTACTTACTACTGACCCTGTCTATGTGACTCCCTGTAAGGTACTTACTACTGACCCTGTCTATGTGACTCCCTGTAATGTACTTACTACTGATCCTGTCCATGTGACTCCCTGTAAGGTACTACTGACCCTGTCTATGTGACTCCCTGTAAGGTACTTACTACTGACCCTGTCTATGTGACTCCCTGTAAGGTACTTACTACTGACCCTGTCCATGTGACTTCCTGCAAGTTACTTGTTACTGAGATCCTGTCAATGTGACTCCCTGTAAGGTATTTACTACTAACACTGTCCATGTGACTTCCTGTAAGTTACTTGCTACTGAGATCCAGTGACTCCCTGTAAGGTACTTACTACTGACCCTGTCTATGTGACTCCCTGTAAGGTACTTACTACTGACCCTGTCTATGTGACTCCCTGTAAGGTACTTACTACTGACCCTATCTATGTGACTCCCTGTAAGGTACTTACTACTGACCCTGTCTATGTGACTCCCTGTAAGGTACTTACTACTGATCCTGTCTATGTGACTCCCTGTAAGGTACTTACTGCTGACCGTGTCCATGTGACTCCCTATAAGGTACTTACTACTAACCCTGTCTATGTGACTCCCTGTAAGGTACTTACTACTGACCCTGTCTATGTGACTCCCTGTAAGGTACTTACTACTGACACTATCTATGTGACTCCCTGTAAGGTACTTACTACTGACCCTGTCTATGTGACTCCCTGTAAGGTATTTACTACTGATCCTATCAATATGACTCCCTGTAAGGTACTTACTACTGATACTGTCTATATGACTCCCTGTAAGGTACTTACTACTGATCCTATCAATATGACTCCCTGTAAGGTACTTACTACTGACCCTGTCTATGTGACTCCCTGTAAGGTACTTACTACTGATCCTATCAATATGACTCCCTGTAAGGTACTTACTACTGACCCTGTCTATGTGACTCCCTGTAAGGTGGGACTACTGACCCTGTCTATGTGACTCCCTGTAAGGTGGGACTACTGACCCTGTCTATGTGACTCCCTGTAAGGTGGGACTACTGACCCTGTCTATGTGACTCCCTGTAAGGTGGGACTACTGACCCTGTCTATGTGACTCCCTGTAAGGTACTTACTACTGACCCTGTCTATGTGACTCCCTGTAAGGTGGGACTACTGACCCTGTCTATGTGACTCCCTGTAAGGTACTTACTACTGACCCTGTCTATGTGACTCCCTGTAAGGTACTTACTACTGACCCTGTCTATGTGACTCCCTGTAAGGTACTTACTACTGACCCTGTCTATGTGACTCCCTGTAAGGTGGGACTACTGACCCTGTCTATGTGACTCCCTGTAAGGTGGGACTACTGACCCTGTCTATGTGACTCCCTGTAAGGTACTTACTACTGACCCTGTCTATGTGACTCCCTGTAAGGTGGGACTACTGACCCTGTCTATGTGACTCCCTGTAAGGTGGGACTACTGACCCTGTCTATGTGACTCCCTGTAAGGTGGGACTACTGACCCTGTCTATGTGACTCCCTGTAAGGTACTTACTACTGACCCTGTCTATGTGACTCCCTGTAAGGTGGGACTACTGACCCTGTCTATGTGACTCCCTGTAAGGTGGGACTACTGACCCTGTCTATGTGACTCCCTGTAAGGTGGGACTACTGACCCTGTCTATGTGACTCCCTGTAAGGTACTTACTACTGACCCTGTCTATGTGACTCCCTGTAAGGTGGGACTACTGACCCTGTCTATGTGACTCCCTGTAAGGTACTTACTACTGACCCTGTCTATGTGACTCCCTGTAAGGTACTTACTACTGACCCTGTCTATGTGACTCCCTGTAAGGTACTTACTACTGACCCTGTCTATGTGACTCCCTGTAAGGTGGGACTACTGACCCTGTCTATGTGACTCCCTGTAAGGTACTTACTACTGACCCTGTCTATGTGACTCTCTGTAAGGTACTTACTACTGACCCTGTCTATGTGACTCCCTGTAAGGTACTTACTACTGACCCTGTCTATGTGACTCCCTGTAAGGTACTTACTACTGACCCTGTCTATGTGACTCCCTGTAAGGTACTTACTACTGACCCTGTCTATGTGACTCCCTGTAAGGTACTTACTACTGACCCTGTATATGCGCTTCCCTGTAAGGTACTTACTACTGACCCTGTCTATGTGACTCCCTGTAAGGTACTTACTACTGACCCTGTCTATGTGACTCCCTGTAAGGTACTTACTACTGACCCTGTCTATGTGACTCCCTGTAAGGTACTTACTACTGACCCTGTCTATGTGACTCCCTGTAAGTTACTTACTACTGATCCTGTCCATGTGACTCCCTGTAAGGTACTTACTACTGACCCTGTCTATGTGACTCCCTGTAAGGTACTTACTACTGACCCTGTCTATGCGCTTCCCTGTAAGGTACTTACTACTGACCCTGTCTATGTGACTCCCTGTAAGGTACTTACTACTGACCCTGTCTATGTGACTCCCTGTAAGGTACTTACTACTGACCCTGTCTATGTGACTCCCTGTAAGTTACTTACTACTGATCCTGTCCATGTGACTCCCTGTAAGGTACTTACTACTGACCATGTCTATGTGACTCCCTGTAAGGTACTTACTACTGACCCTGTCTATGTGACTCCCTGTAAGGTACTTACTACTGACCCTGTCTATGTGACTCCCTGTAAGGTACTTACTACTGACCCTGTCTATGTGACTCCCTGTAAGTTACTTACTACTGATCCTGTCCATGTGACTCCCTGTAAGGTACTTACTACTGACCATGTCTATGTGACTCCCTGTAAGGTAATTACTACTGACCCTGTCTATGTGACTCCCTGTAAGGTACTTACTACTGACCCTGTCTATGTGACTCCCTGTAAGGTACTTGCTACTGAGATCCTGTCAATGTGACTCCCTGTAAGGTACTTACTACTGACCCTGTCCATGTGACTCCCTGTAAGGTACTTACTACTGACCCTGTCTATGCGCTTCCCTGTAAGGTACTTACTACTGACCCTGTCTATGTGACTCCCTGTAAGGTACTTACTACTGACCCTGTCTATGCGCTTCCCTGTAAGGTACTTACTACTGACCCTGTCTATGTGACTCCCTGTAAGGTACTTACTACTGACCCTGTCTATTTGACCCTCTGTAAGGTACTTACTACTGACCCTGTCTATGTGACTCCCTGTAAGGTACTTACTACTGACCCTATCTATGTGACTCCCTGTAAGGTACTTACTACTGACCCTGTCCATGTGACTCCCTGTAAGGTACTTACTACTGACCCTGTCTATGTGACTCCATGTAAGGTACTTACTGCTGACCCTATCTATGTGACTCCCTGTAAGGTACTTACTACTGACCCTGTCTATGTGACTCCCTGTAAGGTACTTACTACTGACCCTGTCTATGTGACTCCCTGTAAGGTACTTACTACTGACCCTGTCTATTTGACCCTCTGTAAGGTACTTACTACTGACCCTGTCTATGCGCTTCCCTGTAAGGTACTTACTACTGACCCTGTCTATGTGACTCCCTGTAAGGTACTTACTACTGACCCTGTCTATTTGACCCTCTGTAAGGTACTTACTACTGACCCTGTCTATGTGACTCCCTGTAAGGTACTTACTACTGACCCTGTCTATGTGACTCCATGTAAGGTACTTACTGCTGACCCTATCTATGTGACTCCCTGTAAGGTACTTACTACTGACCCTGTCTATGTGACTCCCTGTAAGGTACTTACTACTGACCCTGTCTATGTGACTCCCTGTAAGGTACTTACTACTGACCCTGTCTATGTGACTCCCTGTAAGGTACTTACTACTGACCCTGTCTATGTGACTCCCTGTAAGGTACTTACTACTGACCCTGTCTATGTGACTCCCTGTAAGGTACTTACTACTGACCCTGTCTATGT
Source organism: Limnoperna fortunei (assembly GCA_944474755.1). Lineage (NCBI taxonomy): Eukaryota > Metazoa > Mollusca > Bivalvia > Mytilida > Modiolidae > Limnoperna > Limnoperna fortunei. The sequence goes on from OX104125.1 coordinate 48,739,047, forward strand.
GACTCCCTGTAAGGTACTTACTACTGACCCTGTCTATGTGACTCCCTGTAAGGTACTTACTACTGACCCTGTTTATGTGACTCCCTGTAAGGTACTTACTACTGACCCTGTCTATGTGACTCCCTGTAAGGTACTTACTACTGACCCTGTCTATGTGACTCCCTGTAAGGTACTTACTACTGACCCTGTCTATGTGACTCCCTGTAAGGTACTTACTACTGACCCTGTTTATGTGACTCCCTGTAAGGTACTTACTACTGACCCTGTCTATGTGCTTCCCTGTAAGATACTTACTACCGACATTGTCTATTTGACCCTCTGTAAGGTACTTACTACTGACTTTCTATGTGACTCCCTGTAAGGGACTTACTACTGATCCTGTTCATGTGACTCCCTGTAAGGTACCTAATACTGACCCTGTCCATGTGACTCCCTGTCATGTACTTACTACTGACCCTGTCTACTGACCCTGTACTTTTGACACTGTCCATGTGATTTCCTGAAAAATACTCACTACTGACCTTGTATATATGTGACTTCCTGTAAGGTACTTACTACTGACCTTGTATATATGTGACTCCCTGTAAGGTACTCACTACTGACCTTGTATATATGTGACTTTCTGTAAGGTACTTACTACTGACCTTGTCTATGTGACTCCCTGTAAGATACTTACTGCTGACCCTACCCATGTGACTCCCTGTAAGGTATTTACTACTGACCCTGTGTATGTGACTTCCTGTAAGGTACTTGCTACTGAGATCCTGTCAATGTGACTCCCTGTATGGTACTTACTACTGACCCTATCCATATGACTCCCTGTAAGGTACTTACCGTAATAAGAGTCGTATTGTCCGCAGTTTTTTTCTTTTAATTTTAGTTGGAAAGGAATGGTGCGGATTATACATAAATACAGACTCGATCGGGTTTTTTTCGTCCCGTTGATTGTTGTCAATGGCGGTTGCCATTTTGTTGTAGTGTCATACGCGGTATTTTCGTACTATTCTAACATAATTCTTTTACAAACTTCCATATGTATACGTTGTTATGATATTAATTTTTACTTAAATTATTTTTAGTAATATTATATTAATTCTATAGGACGAATAAAAATTCAAACAGATACGAAAATAGTAGATGTGTATCCTGTATTGCGTAAAATGCAAATGGCGTCGTTATGTAACCTCAAGTGTTTGAAGATCGATGTTTTGATTGCAATCATTCAGGGATTAAAATAAAACGTGTTATCTTTTTGTTTTCTTTGTTTGCTTGATGAATCAAAGTTGACAAATTGTTTTGGTTTCGAAATGTGTGATTTTCCGTTTTAACAACGATCAAAATAGACGAATATGAGAATGCTCTATTTTTAATTTAATTTACTACAATCACTTGAAATTAATAAAAGTATAAACATAAATGATATTAAAAAAGAGAATAAATTACATATTAAAGTAAAAACTTGTTAAGAAGCGCGGCCAAGTTGGACTTGGATGTCTTCATCTTGAGACGTTTTGTGATCGTGCCGATCGTACATGCATATAAGAATTTTTCCGCAATTTTCTGGTCCAAGAAAGGGGTGCGGACAATACGTAAATGCGGACTATACACACCGTTTTACGGTACTACTGACCCTGTCTATGCGACTCCCCATAAGGTACTTACTACTGACACAGTCTATTTGACCCTCTGTAAGGTACTTACTACTGACCCTGTGTATGTGACTCCCTGTAAGGTATTTAATACTGAACCTGTCCATGTGACTCCCTGTAAGGTACCTAATACTGACACAGTCTTTGTGACCCTCTGTAAGGTACTTACTACTGGCTCTGTCTATGTGACTCCCTGTAAGGCACCTAATACTGACCCTGTCCATGTGACCCTCTGTCAGGTACTTACTACTGACCCGGTCTATCTGACCCTCTGGCAGGTACGTACTTTTGACACTGTCCATGTGATTTCCTGAAAGGTACTCACTACTGACCTTGTATATATGTGACTGACTGTAAGGTACTTACTACTGACCTTGTATATACATGTATGTGACTCTCCTGTAAGGTACTCACTACTGACCTTGTATATATGTGACTCCCTGTAAGGTACTTAAAACTGACCGTGTCCATGTGACTCCCTGTAAGGTACTTACTACTGACCCTGTCTATGTGACTCCCTGTAAGATACTTACTGCTGACCCTGTCTTTGTGACTCCATGTAAGGTACTTACTGCTGACCCTGTCTATGTGACTCTCTGTATGGTATTTAGTACTGAACCTGTCCATGTGACTCCCTGTAAGGTACCTAATACTGACACTGTCTATGTGACTCCCTGTAAGGTACCTAATACTGACACTGTCTTTGTGACTCCCTGTCAGGTACTTACTACTGACCCTGTTCATGTTACTCCCTGTAAGATACTTACTGCTGACCCTGTCTATGTGACTCCCTGTAAGGTACTTACTACTGACCTTGTCTATGTGACTCTCTGTAAGGTACTTACTACTGACCCTGTCCATGTGACTCCCTGTAAGGTACTTACTACTGACCCTGTCTATGTGACTCCCTGTAAGATACTTACTGCTGACCCTGTCTATGTGACTCCGTCTAAGGTACTTACTAATGACCCTGTCCATGTGACTCTCTGTATGTGAACCCTTGATTTTAAGTTGGAAATCAATGTCATTGCTGTTGAAATTTAAGCCAATATGAGAAAGACCACTGAAAATTAGTTTAACAATCAGCATTTCAATATTTAACTTACTTTTGTTTAAATCTGGTATCTTGAATTCCTGTAAAACCCACAATATGTCAGTCAGATATAACTTAACAATATATAAATATACTTCAGACAAAAACATTTCTCTATTACACATATTTAAACAATAGGACACTGGAGCACCTGGACTCATCCTCGGTGGGATTCCTGTTGCTTTATTGTTGGTTTTGTGTGTTTGTTTTTGTTGTTGTCCCCTCTTTTGTGTTACCATGCCATTTTGACGGTCCTGGATATTTTGTTTTCTGAATACACCTCTGTATCTTTGATTTTTTTTTCTTGATTGTGGTATGTTCAATTAACTCTTGTTTGCAAATTATCAACAGCTGTTATTAAGAAAACTTGTCGTAAATAGCTTTTACCTTCTGAAAACTAAATATGTTTTACCTTCCTGATGTTTTAAATTAAGCTGTGCTGGCACATAATCATCATCCTAGAAAAAGAAAATTAACATTTATGAACATATCTGAATCAACATGTTACAAGGGTTTTTGTATCAAATATTTCATTTCAACTTAGATATGTACTTATGCAACAGTTACATTCACTTGTAAATGCACATATGACAAAAAGAAAAAGAAAACTGAACGTAAACAGCGTCTCTTCAAAAATATGAAACAACTGGGAATCCCCAATGAGTTGACATAGTTATTAACAGACAATTCAACATTATTTTATTTAGCATGTTCAGTGTATATGTACACTTTGTTTAAGACATATCCAGATTCCAAGTAGACAAGTTCTTACTTTACCTCCTTCAAGCATGTTTAGTTTTGTTTGATTGCTTAAATGATGTTTAATGCCAGCAATAACATGATTATTCGGCTATATCATGGCATCCAGTTTTTATCTGGGAAGCCTGAGTACCAAGAGAAAACTCCCGACCTTCTGTAGGAAAACTTGCAATTCTTTTCAATTAAGATTGGAGCTGAGCACACCCTGCCCACAATCTCTGTGTTGACAGACCATGTGATCAATAGTACAGGAATTACCTCAACCAACCAGCAACTGAGACCACTGAGACCACAGCATGTTAAGTGCATTTTGTTTATAGACTGTGTTATACATGTACTATTAAAAAATACCCGATTCAGTGTTTACCAGTTGTGCATGTTTAGTGCAGAAGTACCAATGTTAATGGTTCAGGTTCGTCCTAATAATGCATTCAGTTGTTAAAGATTATGTTGTCTTTGGAAGCATTAAATAAAGTATCTGTTACAATTATCATGATTAATTATAATACATGTAATAAGATTCTCACAATTGTTTTTAATAAGATTTTAATGCCATTTTCAACAAGTTATTTAGCTACTAGTATACCAGCTAACATCAAATTTTTATTTAAGAAAGCTGGAGTAACCCATGGAAATCCCTGACTTTTGGTACATGTAGCTGGAGTACCCAGTGGAAACTCCTGACTTTTGGTAGCTGGAATTCCCTATGGAAACCCTTGACCTTTCGCAGCACGAGTACCCAGCGATTACCCTGTCCTTTGTTAGCTGGAGTATCCAGTGGAAACTCTGACTTTTGGTAGTTGGAGATCCTACTGGAAACCCCTGACATTTGGTAGCTTCAGTACAGAGTGGAAACCCGGATCTTTGGTAGCTGGAGTATCCAGTGGAAACACCAAACATTTGTAGCATAAGTACCCAGTAAACAAACTGTTCTTTGTTAGCTGGATTACCCAGTGGAAACCCCTGACCTTTGGTAGCATGAGTACCCATTGGACACCCTGTCCTTTGTTAACTGGATTACCCAGTGGAAACCCCTGACATTTTGTAGCATAAGTTCCCAGTAGACATCCTGTCCTTTGTTAGCTGGATTATCCAGTGGAAACCTCTGACCTTGGGTAGCTTGAGAACCCAGTGGAAACCCCTGACCTTTGGTAGCACAAGTGCCCAGTAGATATCCTGTCCTTTGTTCATGTTTTTAGCTGGATTACCCAGTGGAAACCTCTGACCTTGGGTAGCTTGAGAACCCAGTGGAAACCCTTGACCTTTGATAGCACAAGTGCCCAGTAGATATCCTGTCCTTTGTTAGCTGGATTACTCAGTGGAAAGCCCTAACCTTTGATACCTGGAGTATCCAGTGGAAACCCCTCACCTTTGGTACCAGTAGCTGGAGTAACCAGTGGAAGCTGCAGACATTTGGTAGCTGGCCTACTTGGTGGAAACCCTCGACATTTGGTAGCTGGTGTACTTAGTGGAAACCCTGACCATTGAAAGCTGATGTACCCAGTGGAAACCCCCAACCTTAGGTAGCTGAAGCACCCTGTGGAAACCCCAAAAATTGGTAGCTGGAGTACCCTGTGGAAACCATAAATATTGGTAGCTGGAGTACCCTGTGGAAACCACAAATATTGGAAGCTGGAGTAAACACTGGAAAACTCTTAAACGGTTAATCAGACAATCTTGACTCTTAAGCCAATTTTGTATCCCTCATAGAGCAGAACAATTAAACAATGCTAACTTTTCTCTAGTTGTAATAATTTTCAAGATTTTGAGGCAAAAATGGCAAAAATCATCAATTTCGACAATTCATATAACTTCGACACAATGGAGTGTTTCATAGAGCTTTAGATGCTAATGATGGCATGTCTCTTCGGTTTTCCTGAATCTTTTATACTAATTGATCTGTAAGCCGAAAACTGTATTCTGATCCCCCCGCCCCAAGTTCTATTTTTAGTAATTGCGGCCATGTTGGCTTATCTGCGGCCATGGTTTGTGCAAATTTGCTAGAGGACATTTGACGGATGACGTGTACAAAGTTTAAAAGCAGTACTTTCAGTGGTTTCAGAGAAGAAGATTTTTAAAAATCAATTAAAACCGATTAAAAAAACAGGGGTATTACTCTTTAAAAGGTTTGACCCTATAGCAATTATTGTAGCTCATAGGGCAGACAATTATAATTAAGCAATGCTAACTTTGTCTATAGTTCAAATAATTTTTAAGATTTTGAGGCAAAATCGGAAAAATCCTCGGTTTGACAATTAAAGGGCATAATTCCTACAAGGCGTCATCATACAACTTTGACTCGATGGAGTGTTTTCTAGAGCTTTTGATGCTTAAGATGGTAAGTCTCTCCGGTTTTTCTGTATCTTTTATTATTTTTGAACTATAAGCCTAAATCTGTATTTGACCCCCCGTTCTATTTTTAGCCATGGCGGCCATGTTGGTTGGTCTGAGGCCATGATTTGTGCTAACTTGGTAGAGGACGTTTTACTGAAGATGTGTGCAAAGTTTCAAAGCAATCCCTTCAGTTATTTTGGAGAAGATTTTTAAAGAAAAGTTAACGACAACAAGAAAGACAGACGGTTGACAATCATGGAAGCCTAGTGATGACAATAGCTCACCTGACCTGAAGGTCAGGTAAGCTAAAAATTATGTTCAATTATTATACAATACATGTATGTATAACATATGGCCGTATATGTGATGCAGACACACTCACTTCTTTTACCATAACAATGCAATTATTATACACATGTACGATTTCCTACCTCTTTATAGTCCTCAAACCATGTTTGAAAGAAATCTTGAATGCTATGACTTTGACTATGGTCATCACAAAAGTATTCATCTTCTAAATCCAGTAACTCACTGTATCTATGGCGACCAGCAGACGTGTGTATGTTGCCATCCGAGCACTTTGACTTCACTGTGTATGACACTGATCTTGTTTCAAATTTTTCTTTGGCTACCTCAGTTGTTCTTGTCAATTCCTCTAGAAGTGCTTTACATCTCCCTTTCTCCACATTTTTCCATTGCCATATCTGCAGTGCTATTGTGTTTTTACAGAAACACAAAATAAATTTTCGGAACTTGGTACTGTCGAGAAAGAACACTCCCATACCATGATAAATAGCCATTCGACCATTTTGTGGTTCAGCGCACACAGGATATTTACTGATATAATAACACAAGATATGGTTGAAAAAGTCAAATGGCATAAAATCAAACTCTATACACAACCATGGTGTTCGCTTACAGTTATCTTTCTTTGCATTAAACCTATCAATGATATCTGTAAATGAAGCTTTCTCAGAGATCATGCAAGGCATATAATAAGTAGGTAAGATTTGCCTTTGTCCGTTTTCCTTTAAAGTTGTAACTTTTACTATAATGCCAAATATTTCCATTACATTTAGTAAGTGACTGCTATGTTTGTTAAAGTCAAGTTCTGGTTCTTTATCAAAGAGTTTTACAATCAGAGAGGGCACAAGCTTTCCTGTGTCTTCTAGTGCTTTCCATTCATTAGTCAGCTTCAGGTTGGAATCAAATTTGTCTGATACAAGACATCTGAAAGCATTTGCTAACCATTTTTGGTTTAGAATAATATATTCTTTTAAACTCTCAAAATATACGACACCTCCCACTTTATGTTGATATTTCAGGAAAAGTTTTATTTCATCCTCACTATCAATTGAACACTGAGAAGATAGTTCGACAATATCCAACCAAGATAATATGTTCATCTCGGCCTCCCTTAAAACACCAATTGATTGTTCTAAACGTATCCAACGTAAGGGTAACTTTTCAGCAAACGTTTTGACTTGCTTTCCATATTTAAAAACTGTGTTGCGCAAAACATTAAAATCCCCTTCGTCTGACTCAGTGTTTGAAACATAACATATCTCTCTTACATGTTTTTTCTTAGCTTCGTTTTTTAATACAGACAGTAGTTGTTTTCGGAAATCATCTTTTCTTTCCTGCAGCTAATAGAAACAAAAATCCTAAATTTTCACCTGTTTTGCTCCTGAATATTGTTTTTGTCACAAACAATTATTTGTTAACTGACAAAGAAAATATATACTGGAAATCTTAAATTGATGATTATAGATTATATACTTTTTTAAACGAGATGCATTTTTCCGTCCATATCTATCGAAGGGCCACAGCCCTGAGATGAGATAACGAGAAAATGCATCAAGTTTCAAAAAACGTAAATAATCTGATTATTGCAGTTTTGGAACATTGTGATGTCACTGTGTTTACTTAACTTGACAGATGTGCATACTAGTTAAGGATAAAGTACAATGTAAATGTTATAAAATGTTTTACTGCAGATTACTGAATGATTTACCCTGTCTTAATAACAAGACACATATTTTAGAGTTACGATATTACTGACTCGGTTATTAAGGTTTGCCAGCATCTTACAGAGTTTCTGATATGATTGATTGATTGATTGGTGTTAAACGTCTAGCAAGCAATATTTCAGCTATATTCAGGACGTTTTTGATATGATAATTATCAGAGGGATAGATACACAATATAACTTATTTTAATTCTATTATCATTTAATTGGTCTTACTCCATTGAAATTTCAATGGAAATAAAAATATTTACTATTTTAAATATTTAATTGACCATATTAGACATCTATATTGTATTCAAAACACTTATAAAATGAGATCAAGAAGCTGTTTAATAACCTAATATTTGCTCAAAACACTTACATGATCTCTGCACTCGTCAATTCTGGTACAAACAATGATTGCTGGCGGATAGAGAAGTTCTGTCTCCTCTTTCATTTCCTCCTTATTGGCACATGAGTGAATAGTATCAAGCCAGAAATCTATATACTCTATAAAAATAAAGGAGTCAATTAAAAATATGAAATAGATTTCAAGGGGGCAATATGCGAATAAGAGCATTTGGAATTATTATTAATATTATATACTTTCTAAGGATCATTTAAAGATGGTTTAATGGTTTCAGAATGGCATAACATCTGAAATCCAGATATAAAACAAAGTGAATACATGTGATACCACAATAACACAAGTTAGTTTGAATATTGTTTAAAGCCACTTTCAGCAATTTTACAGCTACATCGTGGCATCCAGTGATTATTAGGGGGGAAGCCGGCGGACCCAGAGAAAAACCCCTAACCTTAGGTAGGGAAACTGGTACTTGTTAATTAAGATTGTAGTCAAGCGAACCCATCATAGTGAGACTCGAACCAGCAATCTAGGTTTTGACAGACCATGTGATCAATAGTGGATGAATTACCATAACTACTCAGCCACAAAGGGACCTTACACAAGTTAATGAAGATCTGATATATTTGACTGATAAGTGTATGTTTAACATACATTAAATCAATGTGCATGCACAGTCTATATTACAGACAAAACATTGGATATGTTGGTCATCTGGGTGGTGAAGTTAAATAGATTTGAACATAGACCAGCATTAAGTCATGCTAACCATACCCCCACTCAACCATTTTTATGACTAATCCTTAATAATAACACTGTAAGTATGGTTTCAGGAAGTAGATAACTGAATGACCTGGAAATGGGAGGCTTGGTACAACTCATCATGCTAAAGGCTTTAGCTGTATACAAATTTTGAAATCCAGCCCTAAAGTAGAAACTGAGAAATCTCTTACGAAAAATTTTCCTATTTTGACCCTGGAAACAGTCTTAGTCGGCTCGGAAGTAGATAACTGACTGACCTGGAAAGGTGAGGCACTGTACAACTCATCATGCTAAAGCTGTGCACCAAATTTGAAATCAATCCTTTTAGTAGAAGCTGAGAAATCTGTTACGAAAGTTTGCACTGGACGGACCGACAAGGTGATTGCAATATAGCCCTTTCTGTTATGAGTGGGGGTATAAAACCAAACTGTTTATACTTATTTAATCTTTAATAGCTTCATATGACTGCTAAAGCAGCTGATTTTGGACAATATTGTTTTTATAACAAACACATGGATCCAAATAGAAAAGTTGTTCCAGAGGAGAAGATTAAATAAAGAAAACTGGATGGCTAGATATTTAGGTGAAAAAAGGGTATGTGATGAAAATATCTCACCCTGACCTTTAACAAAGCTAAATAAAAAAAAGAGGAAACATTATTTAAACCAGACTTATATTTTATCTAATTTTAAAGTTTTAAACCTCCAATTTTATCAAAGCCATCTTCTGATCTAATTGGTTTTACATCTTTCATGATGTTTGCAACCAGAATATGTAAGGCATTTTGATTAAGGAATATTGGGTGAGTGGCATAGTAATCTTTCTCTCCAGCAAAATCCAAAATTCCACATTCCACAAACTTATCAGCTGGTACATCCACTTTTTCTATACCATCCAGTAAATCACCCAGACCTTGTAAAATTTTGTCAGTCAATAATTTAGTAATTGACTTGGAGTGACTATCTATTTCCACTTCAAAGTGTTCTGGAAAATTAGAAGTTGTTGCAAATGACTGGTCTTCACTTGTTCTTTTTCTTAGAGAGTCATCTTCCTGTACATCATGGCTAGTCTTCCTTTTTCTTTCTGATCTACGATGAGAAACATTGAGAGACTCTCTATTGCTATCCTTGCTGCCATTATCATCTTGTAAACCAATGGTATTTAAACTGTCAGCTTTGTCTTGTAAAGTCTCGTCTTCTGCAGTACTTGAATGACTAGCTGTTTTAATTCTAGTCAACAATTCTTTCTTTTTATCTGATACTGCAATTGAAAATCCCAAATTTAGTACATAAAGATTAAGACTTGGTGAACATATGCATAAAAAAGACTTACTGTCCAAGTGTTGCACTTCTTATGTAAGACATGTATCATAAAAAAATTAAAAAAAACTTGTTGTAGAATCAACCGTTGCATTAGTCCCTCTGTGATCGAGATAAAAGAATGACAAAAACTGTATTGTACATATTATCAATCAAGACTTTGGGGCCTCAGTGGCCAAGTGGCTAAAGTAGTCTAATATTGGGTATACTCGACTCCACTCTAAACTGAGATGGATTGCCAGGTTTCCTACCGCAGGTCCCGGGTTTTCACCGGGTACTCTGGCTTTCTCCCCAATAAAACATGATATTGCTGAAAATTGCTGTAAGTGGTGTTAAACACTATTCAAACAAAACAAAACACTTCATTTGCATTTTAAGTACATGACTGTTGCTGAACACCAAATTAAAATACTAAAAAATGATCTAAATAAATCCACTGCAGGAATAATGGATTACACGAAAATAAGTGTGTCACTTTCAATTGTACCCAAATCATCAAAATTAGCACATGCAGAGTCTGCCCAACGTTAGGACAAACATACCTCAATGTTTTGTCAGTCCTACCAAGTAACTGTCAGACCCATATTTTTCATTATTTTTATAGATTGAAAAAAAAGGGAAATAATAAAGTCAGCATGGGTCGCCACACTCTAAAAAAGTAGGGAGAAGTTGTAACCAAACAGGGAGTAGTGAGGCCCTGATAGGGAGATGCTAGGGAAAAGTAAGAGAAACCATAAACATACTTAATTTTGCAGTCATTATATAATTTTCCTAGTATTTACACACAATTATTAATAATTGTGGTTTTTCAGAATGATTCTGCTTGCATTTTTAAACAATAACACACTAAGATTAGGTTTTTTAATTATTATTCATGGTAAGCAATATCATCAACAGGATATACCTTTACCATTAATCATTGAAAAAAGCACCAGATATAGCAACTATTTTGATGTCTATTAGTAGCCATAAAAAGGTATTTGCTGATAAAAATAGATCAACATCATCAGTAATTGTATACATCATAATTTTACAATCAGTTTATCATGTACATGCCATTGCATAAACGACTGTGGCGCAGTAAATGATCAAACGTTAAACGCGACGTCAGAACCAGAGAAAATTTGGAAATTGCAGGAGGAAGAGCACATGGCTTATGTCATTGGGAAGTCCCTTTATCAACACACCTGCTAAAAATGTAAACAATTTTATTAAAACTCAATTTTACAAAAAAATATTTAAAATTAGGATTTAACTATTATTTCATTTACATACAAAGCAAAGTTTTAATTTTTACACTTTAACCCATCAATTAAAGAAAATTTACTGCACCACAGTCTTTTATGGCCGACTCCCTGAAGTTAAGAATGTGTTTCAGTCCAAGAAAAAGTTTGGCTATCGCAAAAATATTGATCTATTAAAGGAATAGATGTCACAATCTTAAAGAATAAATGTCCGTGAGTACGTTGAACACCTACAATCAGGTTGGCAGTGCAAATTTCCAAAGAGAACTAAACAAAAAAAGATAGGGGGTAGGAATTGTTTGTTTTTGCATTAGACTCATTCGGTCACTTCATTAGTGACAATACTTTTTTTTCTATTTCAGGCCATATTTCGCCCTAAATGATATGGGGTCAAATTCCTGTGGTCGGCCATTGACCTATGAATTAAATTTTAATAAAATATATGCCGCTTGGAGGGAAATCCAGGAAATGTGGCAATTTGATTGGTTACAAAAATAACCAATCGGTCATAACTATATTTAGTAACAGGGAAATTATGTGGAATGTAGAAAGCAAATCGGTGGTTATAAGTAAAAAAAAATCAATTTTTATATAAATTTTCACAAAGTTCAACAGGACGTGAAACAAACACTGTAGTACATTCAAGAGTAAAATAGACTGCACTATGCAGGCACATGGGTTCAATGTCTCTCTGAACAGTTTTCTGATCATATGCATCAAATATGCATCAAATGGGCATGGCGCACAACGTTATCACTGTTATATTATTTTGGGAATTCCCAGATCTTTATTTTTAGTTTTTACAATGTTTATGTTACAGAAGGTATCATTGTTTATCAGACAAAAAAAGTTTGCTGGACCTTGCTATGAAATTTTTTGATAGGACAGTATAGGTCCTACACGATAATCAAATCAACTGATCCGTAAGATAATTTTCCGGTCAGGACGGGAGGTGGGACGATTTTTGGCAACTGTGCACATGCAATTGAACCAAATAAGGCAAATGACTATCACCCCAATACTATTATGTAATCTGAATCACCATAACCATCAAGTTAGACCACTATTGTTATACTGATCCACATAATTTATTAAATTAATATATATGAAAGATGGTTATCATTTTTTTTCAAACATTTAATATTTTTAAAGTGAAAGTAGTACTAACCTCAACCAATAATCTAAAGATAATGTTTATTGTCTTATTTTTTGTGTGTTTAAGGTTTTATCCCACTTTCAGCAGCTTTTTGTTGGTCAGACACACCTTGCAGTCAGACTAATTTAAATCCAAGTAATTTTCTTTTTAAAATAATTTGTCTTAAAGGTTAATACTGTCAAACTACATCTTTTATATAATTACCCTCATCAAAGATCCATTTGCCATCCCTAATGCGAATTTTACATCGATGTATATCAATCCCGTCAGTACTTTGGACTCCTGTGGTACTCTGTTTTAGTAGCCGTCTAAGCAAACAGGTTTTGCCTACACCATTTTCTCCAATTATAACAATTCTGAGATAGTACCGTGTCTCAGTACCAGACTTGATGATTTCATTGTAGAGCACTTTATCTTCTTCACTTAAATGTTGGATAGCAGTTGGCATTTCTATTATAAAAAGTTAATAATCAAACAGTCCATTGTCCAAATGTATGTGTTTAAAAAAATATTAATACAACTTACTCCGATTAGTTCTGTAATAAAGGATATTGAACTATAATTGAAGAAAGTATACAGAAATGCTACACATACAATTAAACTAAAAGTCACACCTCTACATGGAGTGCGGTGTTTTGCTTGTATTTTCTTATTATTTCATATTGTACCTTTTTATCATGAAAATCTTGAAGGAAAAATTATCCTATGATGACAGGTCCATATTTTATACAATGCCTCCATTATTTAATTGTCACAAATCGTCCTTGAATTTTGCTACTGGAATTTTAAATGTAAAGTCAGCCATTTTGGTTCATAAAGGGATATCATATTGTTTACAAACGTTTGTCTGCTTTCCTGACGTTCAATGGACAAACCACGAGATTTTTACTCCTCAACTGCAGACGACATTACCCTAAGGATTTCTAAAAGAACAATCGACGGTACCTTCTGTACACTTTCTTTCTAGTCAAAATTTACTAAAGAAAAAATGAAAATACCTTTTTGGACCTACAAAAGAAGCATAAGCTGGACCATACACAGTAAGCAGCTTTTATTTGTCACTCTGCCAATGTAAACCGACTTTCACTATAATCTACTGTTTAGCTTGTATGCAAAAGTGATACTTTGCTTCAATTGTGCATCCTGGCAATTTAACAATCCTAATTTACAGTACATTAAACCAGCAGTTGGACAAAATATAATTTATAATTATTTTTTGTCAGCAGTTGGAAAAAAAATAAGTCATAATTCTTGTTTTTGTGTGTTAAATGTCTTACTGACATATAAATGTCTTACTGAAATATAAAATTTCTATGTACATGTATAATCCCTGTATTTCTTAAGCTTACCTTGAACAATAAGTTGAGAACATCGAACACAATTTTTTATCTTGACAGAGTACTCTCCCTTATCATCAAGACTTGTTTTGATTACAGCAAGCCTGTGAAGTCTTCCATGCCTATCTGCTTTATATTTCTCTGATGTGCTTACTTCAGTGCCATCTTTGTACCACAGGGCAGTTTGATTGTCATCCAGTACTTCACATTCAAACTGAACATTTTCACCCTCTCTACATGTCATAGTAACCAATGGTTTAGTAAAATATTCTGTGGAGGAAATAGGAAATGTTTTGCCATTTTATAATATTAGTAAAGTCTTGCTAATATCTGTAGTACCAACATAAATAGTATTTGCTCTAAAACTAGTAAAAAGTAAAAAATATCAATCATCCAACTTAATATAGCCAAGAAGGGTAAAAAATAATCTCACACTGACCTTAAATATGCTAAAGGTTCATTACAGTAAGTAACACCCTGGCAACTCTGAATAAAAGTACCTCATTAAAATGATTCACAATTTATTTTGAGATCAAAAGCACACATTATAATACACAGTGTCATCTACTCCCCAACCACCCATATATATTTTTGAGAGAGTAGACCAAACTTCAATTATATGGGCACTGCTTCTATAACAAGGTAGAAGTTTGTTTACCTATCACAACAAGAGATGTTTCTCTGACTCTGTTGTTTATACTGACTGCGTAATTGGCTGTATCATGTAACTCACAATTCTTAAAGGATAGTCTGTGAATTTTTCCTGCTTGCAAAATTTCATAGTTTTCTTTAAAAGTCAAGGGGATTCCATTTTTTTTCCAGCTAGCAAGTACGATGTCTTCTTTAACTTCACATGTGAATTCAGCTCTCTCTCCTTCAATACACTTCACACTTTGGAGGTTTTGTGTGAAGTATTCTATACAAAAAGTAAAAAGTAAGTTATTATTTACAATATTCCATCTATCATTCTATGTATAAAATATCCATGGTTTACAGACCACATCAATGACTATCGAGGCTCTATAAAGAAACTTTAGTTGCTCGATAGTGTTGCAAATTGGAATTCAGTATTTTTTTATTAGTTTCCATCTTGCAGTTTAGCCCTGACACATATAAATTTAAAAGAGGAATATTCAACTCCATATTTATCTATGCCAAATATTGTTCATTTCAGGAATCAGTTTAGACATGCATGGTTCGGTGATCAACTTTGGTACCTACTGCAGTATTGATAATATGAATGGTCCTGACTTGAAAATTGGCCTTTCCACAGATATGGTGATCGAGTTGACCCTGATTTTATGGCAGCATGCAGACCTTTCCTGTCTAATGAACCATAACAGTCACACAAAGCTTCGAATGGGAAATTCCAAAAGAGCAGATTTTGCTGTAATTTATGTGATGTTTGTAAGTTTTATAGTATTTTAATGTTTACAAATTTAAATTCAAATTATAAAATTGTTCACCTTCTACATATAGATGTGCCTGTCTTTCAACGTCCTTCACCCTGACGGTGTATAGTCCTTTATCAGAGGGTAAAGTGTTTCTTATGTCCAGACTGTGGATTTTACCAGACGTTCCTGCTATAAACTTCTCAGATCTTACAATCTCCACCCCATCTTGCAACCATAATGAGCACAGCCCACATTCCTTTGTCCTGATCTCAAAGTGAGCGTCACAACCTTCAGTAACAGTGACATCACATAGATCTGTGGTCAAACATTCTGGATAGATCAAAATGATATTCTTAAAAAAAGATCCCTCAAAACACAGCAAACATATTCTTTAAATCATGTATATTTTGCAAATGTAAACTGTAACGAGACAAAGTTGATCTTGTCAACTGGTGACCTTGACGATTGATGGAATTCCTGCAGCATCAATAGGCATCTGAGTTTTTGTCCAAAGATTTTTTTTTGTACTAATTTCTAACATTTTTTGCCAACTGTGTCCTTGAAATTGACAGATTTCCCCAAAAATCGATAGGCTTCTGATTATTTTTATTATTATTATTACAATTCTTATAAAGCGCTCCATCTTTACAAAATAATACTCAAAGTGCTGTACACTTATAATTAAAAACAAGAGAAAGCAATATAAAAAAAGTTACGATAATATACACAAAGACCAATACAAAAATAATTATATCTAAAATGGTTGAATAAATATATTATAAAACAAAAGAAGAATGATTGGGTAACTGTTAAAATATAAGTTTTGCCTGAATTCATTAAGTGACTTCAGAAGGAAGCCTTTTTAAACTTGTTTCCCTATGGTCCTACAATGTATGTTAAACTAAGTCCCGAGGTGGTGGCCATTTTGAATTGCTGATTTGCAAAAAAACATGACCTTTATATAGGACCATCTAATAAATACTTATAGGTTTTGTTTTTTAGATAAGTGGCCTTTTAAAACTTTTTTCCCATAGGGTCCTATGTTTAGCTCAGTCCTGGGCTCAGGTTGCTGCCATTTTGAATTTTCAACGGCATTTACTGACCCAATTCAAAAACCTTAACATGATCACTTGCATCAAAATTTAGGTCAAGTTAAGATGTCAACTTCCAGACTGTCATGCACTATTCATTTTAAACCCATATGCCATCCTAGAATGTATGGTAACTGAGAAACTCACTTTGTAATAAAACTAAAATTGTAACTGGACCGTGAAATAGAGGTCCAGGCCAAGTGACAGGTGACTAACTGACAGGTATTCATTATAAGCTTCCAATGCCTCAAAATCGGTGTGGGTGGAACCTACATTTTGTATGGCTTGAGTTTAAAAACTAGAGGCTCCCAGGAGCCTGTATTGCTCACCTGAACCTGAAACCAAACAACCCTTTTTTGTCCAGCTTTTCTTTCCTATAAGGAACTGCCCAACACTTCTGCAAACGTCATTAATTTTGACCTTTTAAGGGAAATAACTCCTATAAGGAGAAAATTTTGATGCTTAGAGGGAGAAGGGAGGTTCACTTCAAATTTGTGGTACCTGTTATACTTTTTTAACTATCAGCCGATAACTCTTATGACCCCCACCCCCCCTTTTCTATTTTATGCCAACATAGCCATGTAGGTAGTCAGCTGTCATGATTTGCACAATTTTGGTAGAGGACATCCTAAAGACGATGTGTGCAATGTTTCAAAGCAGTCCTTTCATTGGCTGAAGAGGAGAAGAATTTTTAAAATGTATTAAAATTGATTAAAAAAAATTAAAGAATGTGTCCATGGGACACGGATGACCCGCGAAAGGAAGTCCCAAACAGGAAGTAGTTGCCCAACAGGTCTGAAAGTCGCTTAGGGCGTACTACTTGTGATACTTAACCATTCTGCCAATTTTCAAATTGTTCTAACGTACGGTTTCTGAGAAAAGCTTGACGGAAATTTTCATACTCGTGTTAACACATTTTCAAATCGGCCCAGTCGAAAACAGGAAGTAGTTGTCCGACAGGTCTGAAAGTTGCTTAGGACGTACAACTTGTGATACTGAACTACCCTGTCAAATTTCAAATTGTTCTTGTGTATGGCTTCTGTGAAAAGCTTGATGGAAATTTTCATACTCGTGTTCACACATTTTCATATTGGTCCAGTCGCAACAGGAAGTAGTTGTCCAACAGGTCGGAAATCGCTTAGGACGTACAACTTGTGATACTAAACCACAATGCCAAATTTCAAATTGTTCTCATGTACGGTTTCTGAGAAAAGCTTGACAGAAATTTTCATACTCATGTTAACACATTTTCATATCAACCCAATCGCAAACAGGAAGTAGTTGTCCCACAGGTCTGAAAGTTGCTTAGGATGTACAACTTGTGATACTGAATTACCCTGCCAAATTTCAAATTGTTTTGATGTACGGTTTCTGAGAAAAGCTTGACGGAATTTTTCAAACTCATGTTAACACATTTTCATATCAGCCCAGTCCAAACAGGAATGAGTTGTCCTTCAGGTCTGAAAGTCGCTTAGAACGTACAACTTGTGATACTGAACCACTCTGCCAAATTTCAAATTGTTCTGTTTGGTTTCTGATAAAAGCTTGACGGAAATTCGTACGGACGGACAGACAGACGAACGCACATGAGTAATACTTAATGCCTGGCATAAAATTGAAGAATGTGTCCATGCCCCCGCTAAATGGAGTCCTAAACATGAAGTAGTTGTCCAATAGGTCTGACATTCGCTTAGGACATAAAAATTGTGATACTGAATAACCCTGCCAAATTTCAAATTGTTCTGATGTACGGTTTCTGAGAAA
Source organism: Limnoperna fortunei (assembly GCA_944474755.1). Taxonomy (NCBI): domain Eukaryota; kingdom Metazoa; phylum Mollusca; class Bivalvia; order Mytilida; family Modiolidae; genus Limnoperna; species Limnoperna fortunei. The sequence goes on from OX104125.1 coordinate 48,757,324, forward strand.
AGCTTGACAGAATTTTTCATACTCATGTTAACACATTTTCATATCAGCCCAGTCCCAAACAGGAAGTAGTTGTCCTTCAGGTCAGACAGTCGCTTAGGATGTACAACTTGTGATACTGAACCACCCTGCCAAATTTCAAATTGTTCTGATGTACGGTTTCTGATTAAAGCTTGACGGAAATTCGTACGGACGGACAGATGGACGGACGAACATGAGTAAAACTTAATGCCCCTGACTTGTCGTCGCGGGGGCATAAAAATCCATGGGAAACAGATGCCCCCTCTAAATGAAGTCCCAAACAGCATGAACAGGAAGTAGTTGTCCGACAGGTCTGAAAGTTGCTTAGGACGTACAACTTTTGATACTGAACCACCCTGCTAAATTTCAAATTGTTCTCATGTACGGTTTCTGAGAAAAGCTTGAAGGAAATGCGTACATACGGACAGACGAATTTACGTACAAATGAAGTCCAAAACAGGAAGTAGTTGTCCGACAGGTCTGAAAGTCGATTAGGACGTACAACTTGTGATACTGAACCACCCTGCCAAATTGCAAATTGTTCTCATGTACAGTTTCTGTGAAAATCTTGACGGAAATGTGTTAGTTCGGACATACATATATAAACGTACATACGGACGGACAGACATGAGTAAAACTTAAAAACAGTTCAAGAAGAATAACTGAACTCTTAAAAGGTTAATCAGACAATCTTGAATCTAAAGCTATTTTTGTAGCTCTCATCATGCTCATAGAGCAGAACAATTAAGCAATGCTAACGTTTTCTCAAGTTCTAATAATTTTTCAAGATTTTAGGGCAAAAATGGCAAAAATCATCAATTTTGACAATTAAAGGGCAATAACTCCTACAAGGAGTCATCATACAACTTTGACCTAATGAAGTGTTTTGTAGAGCATTTGATGCTGAAAAAGGAAGGTCTCTTCAGTTTTCCTATATATCTGTTATACTTTTTGAAATATAAGCCAAATATTTTTAATTTTGCCCCTCCCCCCCCCACCCCCGTTCTATTTTTAGCCATGGTGGCCATGTTGCAGGTTGTGCAAACTTGATAGAGGACATTTTACTGATGATGTGTGCAAAGTTTCAAAGCAATTCCTTCAATGGCTTTGGAGAATATAAAGTGCATGCAAGTACATGTACATACCTGGTAATGATTTCTCTGCTAAAAGTCTTTTAATTGTCTGAAAATATAACTAGTTTTCTTTATTGGGTTATAAAGACAAATCAATTACATATTCCAGATTATTGGCTTATAAATTTTGTCAGCAAATTCATAAACAAGTGATAGTAAGGTAATGTTCAGTTGTTCATTGTTACTTTGTAGCAATGTTGTCAAAGATACTAGTATGTTACAAAATTGACTATCCTAGACAGGACTTAACAGTGCACTAGCATTCAAACAAAAAATATTTACAATCCAAATGACTAAAATATATTGTAGAGCTTAAAATATCATCACAAATGGAAAATGTCATACTCAATCCAGCTAAGCCCATCATCAGTACCAGTGAGTGCACCATGCTAATAGAAATTATTATCATTTAAAACATTTTCAAAAATAATAAAGCAGTAAGTTCAGACAATGATCACTGAATTAATCAATGATATTGCTGTCAGCACGAAAATGTGGTGATACCCATGGGATTAACAGTTCACCAGCAGAGGCATTGACACAGTGGTTGGTGGTGATACCCATGGGACTAACAGTTCACCAGCAGAGGCATTGACACAGTGGTTGGTGGTGATACCCATGGGACTAACTGTTCACCAGCAGAGGCATTGACACAGTGGTTGGTGGTGATACCCATGGGACTAACAGTTCACCAGCAGAGGCATTGACACAGTGGTTGGTGGTAATACCCATGGGACTAACAGTTCACCAGCGGAGGCATTGACACAGTGGTTGGTGGTGATACCCATGGGACTAACAGTTCACCAGCAGAGGCATTGACACAGTGGTTGGTAATATAATTTCATCAAAGATACAAGTGATACTCTACACTTTAAACCTATATCAATATATATTTTCTGATAAAAAATGCCACTGAAGCTACCAGTAGGCTAGTGCAACAATAACAAGAACAAAGGGGTGGATAACAAGAACAAAGGGGTGGACTAACAAGAACAAAGGGGTGGATACCAAGAACAAAGGGGTGGATAACAAGAACAAAGGGGTGGATAACAAGAAAAAACGGGTGGATAACAAGAACAAGGGATGATAACAAGAACAAAGGGGTGGATAACTAGAGGCTCTTAACAGCCTGTATCGCTCACCTGACTTACAAAAAAAAACTTTTTAAAACAAGACTTTTCTTGCAAATTTTGATATTAAATGCTAAATAGTTTATGTGAAGATGCTATTTCTATGAATGTTGCCATGTTGAATTTACAATCAGCAGTAGGAGAGTTTCTGAGAAAAAGCAGTTTTTATGTTTTTTCATAGGTTAGTTTGTTAAGTGATGTTCCATGGTGGCAGCAATCACTACAAACACCAAAACCTTAATTCCCGCAGAAAACCTAAATCTCAGGGGGAAAACCTTAATTTTTTAAGGAATCCCGTTGAAATTAAGTGTTGGTTTTTTAAATTAAGGTTGTCACCGTGAAATTAAAGTTTTCCATCGGAGATTAAGGTTTTCCCACGGAGATTACGGTTTTTTGTTGATTGGACCCCTGGGTCGGTTTTAAGCCCTCTGGCATTGTTGTTGATAACGATCATCAGTTACTCTGCAGATTTATGACAATGGTTATAAAGCTATATATTTATGTATAAAATTTATTCTTGTCCAAAATAAATATGTATACGAATATCCCAAAATAAAAATGCATGAACGTGAATGCATTTTCTATCAACTTTATTTCAGAAAAGGCGTATATTTTAAAATATTATTATACAAATTATTAAAATATAATTTTTAAGTAACGGTTAAGTTATTATTTTTTCCATTTGAAGATCGGTAGGTAAGAAATATAGAACAAATCAATACACGGACCGAACTTGTAATACACATCCGCCATACTGTTTGTTTACCTGTACAAAATGAAAGGAATAAAGGACGGATATTAAATTATTTTTAATTATTTGTTTTTTATTCGCAGGTTTCTGGTAAGACGTTGGTATTCATATTGTTGTTAAACAAAATCTAACATGTTGTTTATTTTGCATTTTTAACCTTTCTTCGTTTTAGCTTTATATTTTTATTTTGACTTGTTATTATTACGTTCGGTTTCTAATGATTTGATTTTTTTGTATTGTCGATTTTATTTGTTTAATTCAAATTATGTTAATTGTTAATAAAATTAAATGTGTTATGTGTTTTGCATTCATAACAAATTCTTAGTTTTTACTTTATAAACATTTATTTTTTGTTATTTTTAATTTGCTCAGAAATTTATTTTCAATACAAAGCACATTTTCGCTGTTTTCTGTTATTTTCTATTCAGCTTTAAATTGTTTCAATTTATAAGTTTAATTGGTATTACAGCTGTGTAAATTTATTAATTTTTTTGTTTTTCTTGAACTGAAATTAGCGGTGTTTTTTAATCAATACTAGTTTATTTATAATTATTTCAACGCTTGAGACAAAAATGAATACATGCGTCCATTAACTTAAACGAAATCCTCTAGTCAGGTGCAGCTCTTATGCCCTTCCGTCGAATATCATCGGAAAATCAAAGAATAATCGACTAATTAGAATATTCTTTACATTAATTTGACAAAAATTTCCAAATTGTTAATGTTAACATTTCTTCGTTTTTTTTTCAATTTTTTTAAATTTATTTTTTATTTCTTATATATAATTATGTTCGTGTTTTTAAGTATTTTTATTGCTTTATTATGGCCTTTAGTTGAAGACCTTAGTACATTGTATCCAAGAGAAATTGTGCAAAGTTAGATCCACCATCCTATAACAGGAGAGGACGATATGTGTTTTTTAGTTTAAAATGTAATCTTTGTAATGTTCGTTAAGTTCACGAAACAATTACTGTTGTTACATTTTGTTGGTTTTTTTTAAATCTATATTTTTATAGTTTTATATGTTCATAATTTGAAATGTTTACTCTAAGATTATGCAATAAACTTACTGAGATGGTCTCTTCTTTACTTCTATACAATTGCTACAACGAAGGGTTAGTTTCTGCCTTACAGCCATCTTTAATCATCTGTTACGCATGTTGCATCAAAGTGCGCTTAGTAACAGATTTTCCATTGTTCACGTCCTGAATATAGCTGAAATATTGCTTGCTGGACGTTAAACAACAATCAATCAATTGTAACGAATACAGGAGGAACAATAACCCATGAACCGACCCATAGTTAAATTCTGACAAAGCTTTTTTATATACTGTCGGTAGTATTTTCTCAATATTGTTCGTTTTTACAAGTTAACTCAATAAAAATCGAAGAATGTGTCCATAGGACACAGATGCCCACGCTAAATGAAGTCCCAAACAGGAAGTAGTTTTCCGACAGATCTGAAAGTTGTTTAGGACGTACAACTTGTGATACTGAACCACCCTGCCAAATTTCAAACTGTTCTAATGTACAGTTTCTGAGAGAAGCTTGACGGAAATTCGTACATACGGACGGACGTATTTACGTACAAATGAAGTCCCAAACAGGAAGTAGTTGTCCGACAGGTCTGAAAGTCGCTTAGGAAGTACAACTTGTGATACTGAACCACCCTGCCAAATTTCAAATTGTTCTCATGTACAGTTTCTGAGAAAAGCTTGACGGAAATTTGTGCGGATGGATAGACATGAGTAAAACTTAATTCCCCCCGACATGTCGTCGCTGGTTCATAAAAAATGTTTATTTGAAAATTGGTCTAGTGCTTAATTTTAAAAATCACACTACAGATATTTATAGTCATAATTAGTTATGATATTTAATTTTTAGTCCCACCCTCAAATTAGTGGTCAGCATTTCCTAATTAGAGAACATAACTACATATACAATAGAGCAAAGAACATAATCAACTAGTCAGAAAGAAGCTTATTACATGTCCAATGTAGATGGATAGTTCTATCTTTATTCTCCAAATTCAATGAATACAATTGTTACAGAGCGAGAGATTGAATGTCATACAAATACAATAAACAAATACAATATACAATAAACAAGTGCATTATACAATAAACTAATAGGTATTGCAACACCATCTACTTTCTTATACAATCAATACCATATATATCTCGCAAATAATTATTGTTACAAATGATAGCGATAAAAAGAAAAAAACAGAATAGACAAAATTCAATACCTTATCGGTATCAGATTTGTCAAGTAGAGTTTTACCTTTTTGTTGTTAATATCTACAAATCTGCTGAGTTTTCGTAATGTGGTCGGGTTTTTACTGTTAAATAATTGACGAAATTTTATTGTGTTCGGTGTATAAATATACATTTTAGAAATAAATTTCAGAAAATACCGGGCATTGTAAGATATAATGATATTCATCACCGATTTCGTTTTTATTACACAACGGACAAAGTCTATTTTCTCTTTCTATATTTTTTTCCAACGACAGAGTTCTATTGGCAGTTTATGATTACTTAATCTAAATCTACAGAGAATATTTTTTACAAATTGAATCCAAGAAAATACGTTTACTTCATTCGTTATATATCATGCTGGATAATTTTGACTGTTTACCACATATTAGTTTACACCAATAAGAAATAGCTCGTAGTTTAATTTGTATATGAAGTGGGTATCTACCTAACTCTCCATATATTCTTGCACTAGGAGTGCTAGACTCGAGATTCAATAGCAGCATGTGAGCAGCTTACAATATTTCAAGTGCAACATTTCTAAGATATCACAGTTTTGGAATCCCCAAACTTCTGCTCCATATCTTGTCGAAAAGATCTAATTGACAACTAATAGATACCGGTTCATTATGCAGACGGCCTTTATTTAGAATTTCATACATTGCTTCAAAGGCTTTCTCTACGAGTATTTTTTTATGTTTATTAAAAGAGCCCGTTTTTTGGAAAAGAACCCCGAGTTATATAAATTCACTTACAATTTCTAATTCTCTTTCCTGGAACGTGAATTTAAAATTTCGTGAGATTGCACCTTTACTGAATATCATAACTTTAGTCTTATCTATGTTTAATTTTAGCGTCAACTTTTCGCAGTATTTTTGAAAGAAATTTAGAGCCAATTGTAAATCGTCGGCAGACTCTTCCAAAAGTACAGTGTTGTCTGCAAATAAGATCGTAAATAATTTTACGTATACACCGAGTTCACTCTCTAAATCGTTTGTAATGGTTGTCAACCCATAGATAGATTGTAATATGATCGACATGTGTTAATTTGTTTTTCCAGTTGCAAGAATTCGCACAGTTAAAAAGAAATATTATACATCTTCTTAATTTTACGATTCAAAGAACAACATTGAGAATCGCTCTTGAATACGTAAAACCAGAGATATATGCACGGAAACTGATGGCGTAATACATAATGTATTTGTTGTAAAACGTACAATATAAATTATCTTTCAACATATAGCTACTCCAAATTTGAAGAAATGGCCCCGTGGATCAAATTTACGGTAAAGCTGTTCAAACTGCATATTGTAAAGCTAGCTGCGTTCTTTGTAAGCGATATAGCTGATTTTGTAGAAACCCTTTTGTATATATATACGCGGTTAACGGAGACAAATCCGAATTGAATGATAGATCAATCGGTACAAAAATCTAATAACCTCATAAGGTGAGGTGATGCATTCTAGACCCATTTTTTTTATCACGGGGCCTTGTGGATGCTGATTCATAATCGCACCCCCCCCCCCTTTCCAGCCCCCATCCACCAATGATGTGCTACAATACATAATATATGTAATGGAAAATAACTACAAAATAAATAATTTATACACAATCTAACAAGAAATATAGTCCAATATGGTATTATTGACTAAGTACACAATATTTCTTCCCCAGAACAATACTGCACAAAAAAATGATCTGCTCTGTTGGAGTCCTAGGCTTGCATTTTTCTGAAAAAAAACCATGATAATAATTTGTATAATTTCATACTGGCGGGCAGGGGTACAAATGATACAGAATATGAATTCATAATTCCCATTCTCGCCTTCAGGATTTATTGAGAATAAGGCCCAAATTAGTTACTTTTCTATGAGGACATTTTTTATTAAATATAAATTACTTTGCCTTGTTATTTCTTAATACCTGCAGCCATAAAAATGTCTAAATCACTAACAGATAATACAATAGAAAATATAAATATATATACATCTCTTTATACTTTATAAAGATATAACAATATTATATTACGATCGATACTTACAGCATTAGCTATCTAATTATACCAAACCGGAGCTTCTTAACTAACGATGTAAAATAAAACAGCATACATGTGTTTTTTAAGATGATTTATATTTTGTGTATTACTGCTTATAAATTGTAAATTGAAACAATTTGAAGCTGAATAGAAAATAACAGAAAACAGCGAAAACGTGCTTTGTATTGAAAATAAATTTCTGAGCAAATTTAAATATAACAAAAAATAAATGTTTATAAAGTGAAAACTAAGAATTTGTTATGAATGCAAAACAAATAACACGTTTAATTTTATTAACAATTAACATAATTTGAATTAAACAAATAAAATCGACAATAAAAAAAATCAAATCATTAGAAACCCAACGTAATAATAAAAAGTCAAAATAAAAATATAAAGCTAAAACGAAGAAAGGTTAAAAAAGCAAAATAAACAACATGTTAGATTTTGTTCAACAACAATATGAATACCAAAAACTTACCAGAAACCTGCGAATAAAAAACAAATAATTAAAAATAATTTAAGATCCGTCCTTTATTCCTTTCATTTTGTACAGGTAAACAAACAGTATGGCGGATGTGTATTACAAGTTCGGTCCGTGTATTGATTGTTCTATATTTCTTACCTACCGATCTTCAAATGGAAAAATAATAACTTAACGGTTACTTAAAAATTATATTTTAATAATTTGTATAATAATAATTTTTAAATATATGCCTTTTCTGAAATAAAGTTGATAGAAAATGCATTCACGTTCATGCATTTTTATTTTGGGATATTCGTATACATATTTATTTTGGACAATTGGACAAGAATAAATTTTATACATAAATATATAGCTTTATAACCATTGTCATAAATCTGCAGAGTAAATGATGATCGTTATCAACAACAATGCCAGAGGGCTTAAAACCTACCCAGGGGTCCAATCAACAAAAAACCTTAATCTCCGCAGGAAAACCTTAATCTCAGAGGGAAAACCTTAATTTCCCGGTGACAACCTTAATTTAAAAAACCAACACTTAATTTTAACGGGATTCCTTAAAAAATTAAGGTTTTCCCTCGGAGATTAAGGTTTTCTGCGGGAATTAAGGTTTTGGTGTTTGTAGTGAATCTTGTCTTTCGGGACAAAACAAAAAATCAAAATTAGTAGAATGCAATATCACATATCCTAAAATCTGCCTAGCGCTTTGAGAGAAAAAGAATTTTGAATCTCAACCAGTCAGAACGCATTTGCAGCTCTGGCAGCCATGTTGAATTTCCTATCGGGTCGAAACATACTTAAAATAATAAGATTACTATCTAATATTCACTTCTGCATTATTTGGTTAAATTGTGTGGAACTGAGTTTCAGAGAAAAAGCTGTTTGTATGGTTTTCCCAAAGGGACCTATGTTAAGATGTGTTCTACTGTGGCCACCATCTTGGAATTTGGATCACCACAAAAAACTCAAATTTTGTAGAAGACCATCTAAGGTACATTTGTGCAATATTTCAAATCAATCTGCTATGCAGTTTGTAAAAAGAAGATTTCTGAAATTTCAGCCAATCAGAACCCATTAGTTGCCCTGGAAGCCATGTTCAATTTGCAATTGGCACAAAAAACTCAAAATAATAAGATAAATATCCATTAATCATTTCTTCATAATTTGGCTTCATTGTGTGGAACAGTTTCAGAGAATAAGTTGTTTGTATGTTTTTCCCGTAGGGTCATATGTTAAACTAAGTCCTGCAATGGCAGCCATCTTGGATTTTGGATCAGCACAAAAAACTCAAACTTTGTAAAGGACCACCTGAGGTAAATTTCAGCAATATTTCAAATCAATCTGCCAAGCAGTTTATGAGAAGATTTCTGGCAGCCATGTTTTATATTTGATCAGCACCAAAAACTCAAACTTTGTAAAGAACCACCCAATAAACATTTCTGTCATGTTTGGCTCCAATTGGCCAAGGGGTTTTGGAGAAGAAGATTGAAATGTGAAAAGTTTACGGCCGACGACGACGACAGACGCAAAGTGATGAGAATAGCTCACACTGTCCCTTTGGGTCAGGTGAGCTAACAAGAACAAAGGGGTGGATAACAAGAACAAAGGGGTGGACTAGCAAGAACAAAGGGGTGGATTACAAGAACAAAAGGGGTGGACTAACAAGAACAAACAGGTGGATAACAAGAACAAAGGGGTGGATAACAAGAACAAAGGGGTGGATAACAAGAACAAACAGGTGGATAACAAGAACAAAGGGGTGGACTAACAAGAACAAAGGGGTGGACTAACAAGAACAAAGGGGTTGATAACAAGAACAAAGGGATGGACTAACAAGAACAAACAGGTGGATAACAAGAACAAAGGGGTGGACTAACAAGAACAAACAGGTGGATAACAAGAACAAAGGGGTGGACTAGCAAGAACAAAGGGGTGGATAACAAGAACAAAGGGGTGGATAACAAGAACAAAGGGGTGGACTAACTAGAACCAAGGGGTTGATAACAAGAACAAACAGGTGGATAACAAGAACAAAGGGGTGGGTAACAAGAACAAAGGGGTGGACTAACAAGAACAAAGGGGTGGACTAACAAGAACAAAGGCGTGGATAACAAGAACAAAGGGGTGGATAACAAGAACAAAGGGGTGGATAACAAGAACAAAAGGGTGGATAACAAGAACAAAGGGGTGGACTAGCAAGAACAAAGGGGTGGATAACAAGAACAAAGGGGTGGACTAACAAGAACAAACAGGTGGATAACAAGAACAAAGGGGTGGATAACAAGAACAAAGGGGTGGATAACAAGAACAAACAGGTGGATAACAAGAACAAAGGGGTGGATAACAAGAACAAACAGGTGGATAACAAGAACAAACAGGTGGATAACAAGAACAAAGGGGTGGACTAACAAGAACAAACAGGTGGATAACAAGAACAAACAGGTGGATAACAAGAACAAAGGGGTGGACTAACAAGAACAAACAGGTGGATAACAAGAACAAAGGGGTGGACTAACAAGAACAAAGGGGTGGATAACAAGAACAAAGGGGTGGACTAACAAGAACAAATAGGTGGATAACAAGAACAAACAGGTGGATAACAAGAACAAAGGGGTGGATAACAAGAACAAAGGGGTGGATAACAAGAACAAACAGGTGGATAACAAGAACAAACAGGTGGATAACAAGAACAAAGGGGTGGACTAACAAGAACAAACAGGTGGATAACAAGAACAAAGGGGTGGACTAACAAGAACAAAGGGGTGGATAAAAAGAACAAAGGGGTGGGCTAACAAGAACAAATAGGTGGATAACAAGAACAAACAGGTGGATAACAAGAACAAAGGGGTGGATAACAAGAACAAAGGGATGGACTAACAAGAACAAACAGGTGGACTAACAAGAACAAAGGGGTGGATAACAAGAACAAAGGGGTGGATAACAAGAACAAAGGGGTGGATAACAAGAACAAAAGGGTGGATAACAAGAACAAAGGGGTGGATAACAAGAACAAAGGGGTGGATTACAAGAACAAACGGGTGGATAACAAGAACAAACAGGTGGATAACAAGAACAAAGGGGTGGACTAACAAGAACAAACAGGTGGATAACAAGAACAAACAGGTGGATAACAAGAACAAAGGGGTGGACTAACAAGAACAAACAGGTGGATAACAAGAACAAAGGGGTGGACTAACAAGAACAAACAGGTGGATAACAAGAACAAAGGGGTGGATAACAAGAACAAACAGGTAGATAACAAGAACAAAGGGGTGGACTAACAAGAACAAAGGGGTGGACTAACAAGAACAAAGGGGTGGATAACAAGAACAAAGGGGTGGATAACAAGAACAAAAGGGTGGATAACAAGAACAAAGGGGTGGACTAGCAAGAACAAAGGGGTGGATTACAAGAACAAACAGGTGGATAACAAGAACAAAAGGGTGGACTAACAAGAACAAAGGGGTGGACTAACAAGAACAAACAGGTGGATAACAAGAACAAACAGGTGGATAACAAGAACAAAGGGGTGGATAACAAGAACAAAGGGGTGGACTAACAAGAACAAACAGGTGGATAACAAGAACAAAGGGGTGGACTAACAAGAACAAAGGGGTGGATAACAAGAACAAAAGGGTGGATAACAAGAACAAAGGGGGTGGACTAGCAAGAACAAAGGGGTGGATTACAAGAACAAAATGTTGACCACAAAGTTTTTGGCACGAAAAGAGAATGTTACTTTTAATCTAAGTTCAGTGCAAACATATACATGTACATGTAATGATGTTGACCAACATACACAATAGCATACCTGCATCATTTCAACATTTTCCATCAACTTTGTTTGATACATTCTGAGGATTGTTTCATCTAAAGGACGTACTGCAGCATCACTCAACTTTTGTTTAAATTCAGATTCTCTCCCCTGTGCCTTTGCTAGTACCATAATAGACTTTTCTATCTGTGCCTTGATTATCTGGTAATCATGATCTGAAATCTTTCCATTAGTAGCATGTCCATAGGACTCGTTCCTGAACTTTATCAACTCATCAACTGCTAGGCGTTCTGGCGATCTGTCAGGAATGACAGTTGTAAAATTCAACAAGAGACATCTTGTTAGTGTCAGGTCCAACTGGTCATAATTTATATTGGGGTTGGCAGGACAACAACAGTGCTTTGTCTGACTGTTTGGGTTATGTCCTGGTAACTTGGCTGATGTATCTAGCAGGATGTCCAGTTGAGCAGGATTGAGGATTCTATTAATATGTCGGAAGACTGGTGCCCTGCTTCCTGGTGGACACATACAACATGGCTTGTTGTTATAGCATAAATGATATATCTCATGTTGTTTTGCTTGTACAAGTTGTAACAGGGTGTGTCCTTGTTTTGTCAAATCATGGTGCAGTAACCCTGTAAAGGCTTCGTTAGTGTGATCCACTATCAAAGTAGAGTTGCGATAAAAATTCTCCCTTTCTCTACACATATGTGTCATACTGCTGCAGGCTTTTGCATACACTGAAACATAATAATATTACAATTATACTGAAACATTGACTTTCTTATAATAGGAATCAAACTCAAATGTTATTAATATACATACTAGTAGAGATTCTTATTAAAATCTTCAATCGATATCTATTATTAAAATGCTGTGATTTAAAAATAAATTTATTACCTATAACACAAAGACTTTATAACTGTATTGTTCATACATTTTGTATTGCTTTATTGAAAATTTCAGGCAGAATTGTTCAGGCACATTATTTACAACTTATGTGAAGACTGCATGACTATTATAAGTGCTACTAGTACTACAGGTTAACTATCACAGATTCAGTCCTTGACATGGGCGAGTTTTAATGTCCAACACTGAAGTACCTAATGCCCTTGGTCAGAGAGATATTCAGACCTCAATTTTAAACTAAACAGTTGCCAGGGCAACCTAACATGTGTACTGGCAACTAAAAATCAATAACCAGAGGCTCTCAGGAGCCTGTAACCACTCACCTCAGGGATGAAACTTAACAGTCGCCCAGTCGCCAATGCGAGTAGAATTTTTGTTGGGCGACCAAATGCCTGTGTCTAGATCGCCCAGTTGGCGAACGTAACAAGTGTAGTACCATGCACCGACCAACGAACGCTTAGACGCAATTTGCGTTTACATTTCAAGTTTTGTCCCTTTAAAATGTTATTGGCAATAATACGCGCGTGTAGGATATTTGGTGAAGTGGCGTAATTATAATCCAGATCGGGAATAGATAGAACAATTTAATTGACATTTGCATCAGGAATCGTCTTGAAATATTTTACGTGACATTTTTTGTCAAAGGGGAATAATCAATACCGCCTAAGCTGGTTCCCGCCTGACTTATCTTTGTCAAGGCAATACCACCATGGAGTTATACTGGCGGAAACCAGTACAAAGCAAATAAATTACCAAAATCACCGGGAGTAAATATGATTTCGATTCCAGAGGTTTTAAATACGATGTTTCCTATTAACTGTCAAGATTAAAGCACAATAATAATAATTAGTATTTTGGAAGTAATTTTTAGCATATTAATTAAATTATTATAATAACATATCATTTACAATCTTTTAAAGAATTTATAATAGCGCATTTTCAATTGAATATACATATTTTTGCAATGATGTCATTTTCTACTTCTTGTTCAACACAAATAAAGATTAAATTTATTGTACATTTTAAATATAAAAAACATTCATTGTTTTGTTTAATGCAAAACAAGACAGACAACACATAAACTTAAATCCTACTCATTATCTTAACAAGTTTATAGTTTAAATATCAATTATTTATGAAAAAAACATAAAACAAATACAATAGCACTCTATAGATTGTACATAGCTATTTCAATCATACATTTGTCATGTTTGTGTGTGCATTGTTGGCATCTGTGGCAGTCTTTTCTGTCTTACAAATCTTATATCTAGAATGAAAATGGGTGGACATTTTCCTGCATACTTAAAATGGAAATAAGTTAATTTGTTTTATAAGTTCCTAATATTGAAGAATAAAGGTAGCTAAAAGTGCCAGAAATGTAGGATCTTGAGTCAAATAGCCGGTAGCTTTGGGGGGAGGTTCCTACATTCTGAGAGATAATCTTAACTTCTGGAAACAAAATACAAGCGTCCAACAGACTCAAATATCTAATTATGTATGTAGTGATCCAAGGTAGGTAGTAACAATATCAAAACAAGACAATAACTTAGGTTTCTTGTTGTACATATTTTTATGAAACAAACAGTACAAAACCCCCATACATCTCAAAATATAATGTACACATATTTGTACATAACAAATTTTCATCCTTGTCGATTTTTGTACAAGTCAATGTAATAAAAAAAATTAAAATATAATATTATTTAATTCATTACCAAATTTACACACAAAAAAAAAAAAACAAAAAACAACAGAAAATTGTTTCCCAAAAATAACCGGATGTTGCAGGTTTTACCGGTTTTGATTCGTTACTTACTGCATTCATACTTGATCTCAAAAATGTTTTGCAGCAGTGGTGAAAACTCAAATTACAAGCACCTGTATAACATTGATGAAATAAAAACGAAAACAAATATCCACACTTGATTTTTTTATCTTGATTTAAAAAAATTAAACTTTTTAACAAAATTAATGTATTTTTGTATCCTGACAGGGCAAGTATGAACATTTTTTCAAGAATCCCGACTTTTAATGTGTACTTGCCCATGGGTGACCAGGACAACAAACTTGGCTTTCCGTGCTGAGAAATCACTTTCCACGGGTGACGGGAAATGGGAATCCTAGAACACTGCCTACATATATTTCCTTTCTTGCACGATGCATATACATGTATCATGGGAACCCATCACAAAACAACTAATATCAACCACCGTCTTGAAAATAATTAAAAAGACCTTAATTCTGAACTTTAAGGAAAAGCACATAAACATCCCAGCTTAAGCAAACACAATAAAAAGTAAGTATTAATGCTAAACCTTACTTAGCCTGCCTTTTTTAAAAGTACTTTGTACTTTTATATGATGACCGGTAAAATGTCTGGCATGACTCTGGAAAATTTCCAGGGCCTTGGGCAAAAACTAAACATTTCTTCAAATTTTGATGAGGTACAATAACTCCTATAAGCTGTCATCAGACAATTTCTGAAAATTAATATGATTTGCAGACCTTCTTGTTTTAGGATAATTTATTAATTTTTAGTTTTACTCTAGGTGTTACAGACTTTAATTTATAACATAAAAACTTTTTATTTTGTCCCAATGGTTATTAAAGGACAATAACTCCTGTAAAGAGTCATCTGAACAATTTTAGACTAAGCAATGATTTGTAGGAAGGCCTTGCTTTGATAATCATTTTTTCAATTAGTTTCACTCTAGCTGTTATGGTATTTAAGTTACAGGTCAAAAACTACAAATTTCACCAAAAAATTTAAGGGCAACAACTCCTATAAGGAGTAATCTGCCAATTTCAGACAATACATTGATTTGTTGGCCTTGTCCTTCTGATTATTTTTAGAAGTTACAGTTTTAATCTATAATTAGGTTTTAATTTCTAAGGCAAAAATTGGTAATATTGTTTTTAATTATCATCAAAGGGCAATAACTCCTATAAGGATTCATCTGATAATTTCAGACCATCTCAGTGAATTGTAAAAAATGTATACAATTTACAGTTCACTCTAGCTGTTTTAGACTTAAGGATGGTAAGTAAACGGCAATAACTCATACATGTATAAGGAGTCATCTGACAATTTCAGACCAATTATGTGAATTGTAGAAATTGCATTTATCATCATTTTTTAAAATTTACAGTTCACTCTTGATGTAACATTTTTTAGGTTAATGGAGAAAAATGGAAAATTAAAGTTTGTTTTTGCATACAAAAATGATGTCTTCCCCCGTTCCCCAGATTTGACCCAGAAGATAAAAATTTCCTTTAATATGCACACCTAAATATGGACATAATTTCATTAAAAATCATTATTAAAGGGCAATAACTCCTATAAGGAGTGATCCAACAATTTTGAACCAAAAATGTGTTTATTGTAGGCATTGTCTTTCTGATTATTTAAGCGTTCTCATTAAGACGCGTATACGCATCCTAGACGCGCGTCAAAGTTGTGTGGGACGCGCCATTACTAGATTCTGTGCATCCTCGGGACACATCGCAGTACATCATTTACCTAAACCATATACCGAATGACACTTTTACAACCGGATGTAATTCTATTTTTAGCTGTGATGCACAGCGGGTGAAATATATTTTGATATCTGACAGTGACCGATGACCGATAATAAATGGCTGAATTAACAAAATTCTAAACAATCTTAACATGATTTAAATAATTTTTTTAAGAAATTTATGATGTGTTTAAAAAAACAAGTTTTTATAAACCATAATAATATTATCTTTCTAGTACATCGCGACCCAAGTAAACAAACATGTTTTCGGTGTTCATGGTTTTTAAACGGTAATTAAGTGAAACACATGGCTTGCAACTTGATTTTAAAAGTTTTCTATTTGAATATTAAAGTAATTGACCCATTTCCAGTTTTACATGATTTATCTCCCTTTTTACTTCCATTTAAAAAACTATGGCTATCATCACTAAAAGACTATGATATTGAAATAAAGATTTTGCATTGTTTTTTTGTATTGTTTGGCTATGCCAATTAAATTATCTAATTAACCTCATTAGTAGATGTTACTATAGCCATAGGCAACAGTTGAGCTTGAATATTGGAACATGTATGTCACTGGTAAGCTTGTTTAATTAAGCTATAAAACAGCTGGGGTTCTACCTTTGATTAGCATCAGGTAAATCGGGTAATAAACATTATGGTTAATTAATTAACAATCATGTTTACACAGCATGGGGTTTTAATAACATCTTCAATTAGATTTTGAAACCTGTAATTAACGTAAGGCGTTAAAATTTATCAATATCAAAGGTAATTGTCCATTTCATAAGTTTTCAACAGAACAAACTGCTGCATCAGTTTTTAGTACCGGAAGTGGACACTAGGTGGCGTTGTTTAAATTGGAAAGTTGTCAATTACTTCCATTAACTATCAGTGACTAGATAGAGCTTGGAATCTTTGCTGGTTTACATAACCAATAATGTAATACAAAGTCAAAGGTTACAAAGAAAATATTTGCAGCAGAAAGATGTTTTCTATGTTTTTAAAATGTGATTAAGTCAAGAGAAACACTTGGCTTGTGACCTGATTGCAATGATTAAAAAATATTATTTGTAATGATTAAATGTCAAGTGAACTTTTGTTATTTCAGATGAGGTTAAGCAGAAATATTGTCAAGTTTTGGATTGGGAAATTTAAACAAAATTTGTAAAATTTATTGAATAACTTAAAGGCATATTGTCTACGAAAAGCGTAATTTTTGTGTCAAGTATTTTGTACCAGAATTATATAACATTATATGAAAAATGATGATAGAAAATTTGTTTTCCGTAAACAAATTAGTTTATCAGTGAATTTTGAAGTAAAACATTGACTGACCTCCAGTGAATCTCATTAATTATGCACTGACCTCGATTCGTAAGGATGAAGTTTAAGTTATTTTTAGAACATAAACATAAACAATCATGTACATCGTAATTGCATTCCTTTTGCGCAATCGTGGGATTCTTATCAAAAAACACAAATGTTGATTGTTTGAAGTGAAATATTGCTTGTCTCATTACAAAAAATATATAAAACATGCAAAATGATAACATATTATAGAGGAAATTTTAGCCATTTCCGCGTGTGAAAAGCATTCTTTAGATGCGCAAGCTCAGTGTGAGTTCAAACTGCAGGTCATATGAATAAGAGCGGGTTTACATCGAATTATTGTACTCCTTGACAAAAATTCATAAGACATATTTTATTGCTTATAATTGCTATAAAACACGATAAAACTGACTTTTTTCACATAAATCTGAATAAAAATAATCATTTATTTATTCAAACATGTTTCACAAGTTGTTTAAAAATTATGTGAAAATCGTAGACAATATGCCTTTAATAACTGCTTTTAATATACAATGATAGTGCTTTGAAATTTATGTATTATACAATTAGTCAAATTATTTAAACTGAGGTGTTGGCTATTATCCCACTGTACACATGCTGAACCCATACATTTTCTCCCAGATGAAGCCATGCAGACTTCAAATAACCAACAGAAATAAATGGTGTTACTTCACAATTCCCTTTCATAAAATTATACTACAATCTTGGGATATATAAAAATGGTCACAATAAAATTATGTGTATCTTTCCATGCTCATTCAGACTATATTTTTATCTCAGTAGAAGATTACAACACTACATTTTTAAGTTTGAAAAGTTTAAATAAATTTCACAGCAAACTTCATTATTAAATTGAAAATGCCTCAACCTTGACCAACTTCTTACTTCAAAGTACACCCAGACAGTGAACGGAAATATATCATACATTATTAGGTCGACACAAAGCAAAACTACCAAAACAAATATTTTTAATATCTTTTCATTCTGGAATCATGTAGATGAAGCTGTCATGTAGTAATGCATGGGTTTCAACAAGGATTTTAGAATCAAATAAACATGAAGATGTTCATAATGTTACAAAACAAAACTTCATGTATTACTCATGGTAACGTCATGCAGTACCGGTAGTTTGGTTCGAGTTAACTTTATGGACTCACCAAGACAGATTGGGACTCATCATTCCAAAAAGTGATGAGTCCCAGGATTCACCATAAGAAAATCCTAGTGAGAACCCTAGCTCTGAGCAATTTACAAATTAGAAAACAAAGTTATTGAATAAGTGCACAGAAACAGAAAATTTAATAAGCTAATTAAATTAACTAGAAATAACCTACATGTATTATACTTTTACTGCAAAGTGTAAAGGGGTGTTGCACTGAAGAGAATGTTTATATTAGTATTTCACAAAATTGACAGAATTCATTTGTTTGGAATTTTACATTCCTCTTTCTCTAAAAAGTTGAAATTTTGGTTCAAAAAAGGGTAATTTGAAACTTGCAAAAATATATATGTCATAACAAGCCTAGAATGCAGGATTTTGTTTCATTTACCCCAAAGCTTCTGGACCCAGACTTCTGACTCAGGGTTCTCACTAGGATTTTTTTATGGTGAGTCCTGGGACTCATCACTTTTTGGAATGATGAGTCCCAATCTGTCTTGGTGAGTCCATAAAGTTGACTCGAATCAAACTACCGGTACTGCTTGACGTTACCATGAGTAATACATTAAGTTTTGTTTTGTAACATTATGAACATCTTCATGTTTTATTTGATACTAAAATCCCTGTTGAAACCCATGCATTACTACATGACAGCTTAATCTACATGTTTCCCAAGATTTTAGTATCATTTTATCATGTTTATGGAAGGGAATTATGAATTAACACCATTTATTTCTGTTGGTTATTTGAAGTCTGCATGGCTTCATCTGGGAGAAAATATGGGTTCAGTGTGATAAGAGGCAACACCTCAGTTTAAAAAATTTGACTAATTGTATAATACATAAATTTCAAAGCACTAAGTAGTTATCAAGTTTTTCAATAAATTTTATAAATTTTGTTTAAATTTACCAATCCAAAACTTGACAATATTTCTGCTTAACCTCATCTGAAATAACAAAAGTTCATTCGACATTTAATCATTACAATAATATTTTTTAATCATTGCAATCAGGTTACAAGCCAAGTGTTTCACTTAGTCACATTTTAAAAACATCGAAAACGATCTTTCTGCTGCAAATAGTCACATTTTAAAAACATCGACAACGATCTTTCTGCTGCAAATATTTTGTATTAAATTATAGGTTAGGTAAACCCGCAATGATTCCAAGCTCTAGCTAGTCACTAATAGTTAATGGAAATAATTAATTTATTATTCAAATAGAAAACTTTTTAAATCAAGTTGCAAGCCAGGTGTGTCACTTAATTACGAACATCGAAAACGTGTTTGTTTACTTTCGACGCGATGTACAAGAAAGATATTATCATTATGGTTAATAAAAACTTGTTTGTTTTTTTTAAATACATAATAAATTTCTTAAAAAATTATTTAAATCATGTTAAGATTGTTTAGATTTTGTTAATTCAGCCACTTATTATCGGTCATCGGTCACTGTCAGAGATCAAATATATTTCACCTGCTGTGCATCACAGCTAAAAATAGAATTACATCCGGTTGTAAAAGTGTCATTGGTATGCTTTAGGTAAATGACGTGCTGTTGATTTTAGGGACGCAAATGATTTGACTGCGATGCGTCCCGAGGATGCACGGAATCTAGAAATGGCGCGTCCTACACAACTTTGACGCGTCCAGGACGCGTATACGCGTCTTAACGAGAACCCTTTTACTGTATAAGCACCGTGCATAAGTTTGGTGCGTTGGGCAGGAGCTGTTTCGAGTGTAGTGCTAGTAAAAAAAAGGAAGGGCAACCAAATATTGGAATTGACTCAGGCAAGTTACTAGTATAATGTAGCTGACTGTACTTGTTTCTACCCCTGGCTTACTGACACGATTTGAGTGGAATTAATTGGTTAAGAGGTTAATAAGCACTTTATTAAAAAACTGTCTGAATATTCCCAGGTATCCAAATGTACCCCGTTTTCCCCTACTTTATAATATTGAATCAACTTATGAACTTATAACATACAAACATTTATTTTATTGAACTGGAGTCGATTTCACAAAAAGTTGTAAGTGTAAAATCTATCGTAAGTGCTGATGTCACAATAGATTTACCTTTGATCTTCCAACACTTACGACTTTTTGTGAAATTGACTCCAGTTTTGTGGCAGAATCTCTTTCATTGTAATGTTGAATATTTTTATGGAACTGTGACATTCAAATGTAAACTTAAACCAGGGCTCGCGTTGGAGGGCGACTCGGGCGAAGAAGTCGCCTTATCGTTGTCCCACATCGCCGTCGATCATCTTCAAAAGCGAAGTGAAGTCGCCCTTTCATTTTGTAGAATCGCCTAATGTCGCCTTTCAAATTTTATTCCCATTTGGTAAGAAATGTTCATATTTTTGAAACCGCGTCATGTTTATTTTGTTTACGCGCCAAAATTGAACTGGTACCCTTTTAACTTTTATTTGGTATATAAAGCGTAGGTTTAAAATATGACCGGAAACCAGTTCAGTGCACAATACCTTGTGAAAATTTCCGGAGTGGATATGAATATGGTGCCGGAGATTGCAGATAGTGGTGAAACGAGTTTTGCAATGATAGAAACGTAGTAAAAAAAGTATTTTGGCAGTTACTTAAAACAAATTTAAGTTAAATATGCTTAAATCCTTTTAATAGTGAATTTTACAATTTTACATGATATATTATTATGTGTAACAATGATGTAATTTTCTTCTTCTAGTTCTAAAAGTACTTCATTATAAATCAATCAAATTGTGTATTAATGACAAAGAAACATTTATTTTAATGAACATTTTTGTGACAGTTTATTCTTTTTTTATTGTTATGTTTAATGCATGTGTTTTTAAAAATGTGTGAAATAAGTATACTGAATAGTTAATCAAACTTTGATACTTATCCTCAATAAATTAAACTGCTAAAAAAACATATAACAATGAAAATGCAAATGCCAACACTTGTTTAAAAAAACCAAAGTAAACAGGACGCATTCGCGACATATAATGCCACTTCTCCCTGTTGTCCACCCACTTCTCCCTGTTCTATCCTCACTTCTCCCTGTCAGCCACCCAAAAGAGAAGTGACTTCTCCCTATAATTTTGACCCAGCGTGAGCCCTGTTAAACATGGCATTTTAAGCAATAAAAATAAGTAGGAAACTTGTGGTGATGTCATATTTACTGGAGTAAATGAAAAATATAATTTGCTCCAGCCTCCAGTCCAGGGGAGTGTCATTTTGCTGATTGATTTAATAGTTATTTCACGAGGTATGTCAAACTGGTTACCAAGTGAATGTATACTATAAAATCATTTATTGACATTTTATTCAATAAAAAAATATCATGACCACAAATCACACAAATTTGAAATGGCCAAGGCAAAGTGAAAGGGCCTGTATTAGCGAGCATCGCAGATGCGAGCTATACGGTTAAATGCATGTATGTAAAAAAATTCACATGATCCATATGAACAAATCCATTTCAAATGGTAGCTGAGCTATCAGAAGAAAATATTGTACTGTAGACAAACAAAAAAAATAAATAATATAAAAGTAGCCAAACATAATTTTGACATCGATAAAATTAAATTGTTTATTTTTTGAATTACTACAAAAATGCCAGACAAATTTTTTTTCAATCCAAAACGCTGTATTTGAAATTGAGTTTTGTGATGTCACCAACACGTTACAGTAAGACGTCACGTCATCAATGGAATGTAGAGGCACTGTTAGGGGGCTCTGAAGTTAACGACATGAACAATGTGCGATGCGCGTATTAAGGCCACAGGGGCTTGTAAAAATCTATTTCTTGCGCTTTCGAATGATACTGGGTCGGTTTTGTTATAGTGTGGGAGAAGGGAAGAATGAAAATTCAGCCGCATTTCACAACGCCGTTTAGCTGTGGAAAATAATTGTTGATTTCAAAAGTGTAATAAAAGATTTACAAAAGGACCATAAACTCGAACAAACGCGGTAGCAGTTTTTAATTTTGACAGGCAAAATCCCGTCGGAATGACACGGTAAAATTTAGTATAGGCTGCGCCTACATTCATATTAGTTTCGTTTTTTAAATTTTGAGCAAACTCGTCGGGTCGTGATTACTATTTAAAAGTATTTCACTTACTCTGACATTATCCAATGTTTTTCAATGTTATCAAATCAAAAGTTTCAACTTACAGGACAAAACTTCGTGCGGTTTTTCCTTTTTCATAAACTGGTGTCCATTTTGTTAGATTTGGTCATGTGATCAAGATTTCAGGGGAAGCAAGTCCTTAGCATTTGTTATTGCATAGCTCGACTATAAGGGTATTAAACAAGTTTAGCTTTTCTAAAAAGCTAACCGTCTCTTAGCTGCATTACAAATTTTATGGATTTATTAAAGTATCTGGTTTTTTTTTATTTATATGTAAGATAGTAACCTTGTAAGGACATTGTTTACGCTAACCTATTATCCAATGGTGCTTGAGAGATTTAAATGCCTGTCGTCACTTCACACGTGCTTTTAAAAAAATAATTAAACAAAAGTTGACTCGCTAAACAACAATGTTCAAAATTAGAGGTAAAATTTTTGTAATTTGCATCAATATCAGAACGAAAATAAAGATACAGAACATATAATTTTTTTTCCTAACCCAAACAGCTTTAAAAAGTAGGGAGATTTTGGTACAATGTTTACCTTTTAATTGTTGCATTGAATGAAATAGAAGTCAATATGTGGAACGTAACATTTACTACACTATACTGATTAACGAAAATAAAGATATAGAACATACAATTTTTCATCCTCACAAGTCAGGGTTTCTATGTCCAGATGTGGACACATGTGGACACAGAAACCCTGACTTGTGAGGATGACAATTTTTTTCCAAAACAGCTTTATAAAGTAGGGAGATTTTGGTACAATGTTTACCTTTAGTTATAATTGTTCACTGACCAATGCATTGAATGAAATAGAAGTCAATATGTGGAACGTTACATTACTACACTAAAATACTGATTACAACCCCAATTCAACCTAAGAATATATCGAAATTTCAGTAAATATACTAGTGCGATCCTGACGTAAACCAATGAAATGAGAAAAATATTTATAGATTTAGTTAACCACCCAATCAAGTAACAGAGAGTCATTTACTCCGAAGACTGATCGTCATTTGACTATGTATACCGTCTACCGTCTCCCATGGCATGGGAGACGATAATAACTTAAGAACCGCAGTATAATTGGTTCCTATTAAACATGTTAACATATAAAGAAATATTTAAAATTAAAGTCAGAGACATTTAGCGTTTTCTTTCAATTTAATTTATACATATTGTAACGGTAGAGCATGAAATAACGAGATGTCACCACCGGGTATCGAACCCGGGATCTCAGTATTGCCAACCAGCCCTCTAACCAAGTGAGCTAAAGAAGTACTCCGTTAGCTCAGTCGATTTTGACTGGCTATATACCTACTACCTGCTACAACGCAGATAGGCCTCCTGCTACAATATTAACTGTAACAATTGACATACCAGTACGGGGGGGGGGGGGGTCATAAATCAAGCACTTTAGAAATCTCCTAAATGAGCAGAATTGCACCATTGCAACAATTTAGCATATAAATTATTGATACAGAAATGTAAAAATTGGCACACTCCTTGTTCATGAGTTTTTTTACCATGATATAAAAGTTTTGTAGAATATTGTCAATAAATCACGCAAAAATGTCAGTATCTGTTGTGCCCACCATTTGCTTGTAACACAGCCCTTACCCTTCTTGGCATGGATTCAATTAAACGTTGAGTACGAACATGCGGTATCCTTTGCCACTCATACTGAAGTGCGTGCTCTAATTGTTGCAGATTATGCGGCGGTGGTTGTCGCCGATCCAGTTCATCACACAGAAGAAGTTCAAACTGGGTTAAGATCCGGAGATCGTGATGGCCAACGTATCACATTGACATTCTGTTGCTCTAAAAAAAAATCTACTGGTACACGTGTTGTATGTGGTCGGGCATTGGCCTGTTAAAAAATTTCTCTTTGAATGTCAATTACGAGCAATAGATGCGGTCGTATAACTTAAGATTGCCTTGGATATGTATCAGCTGTGTGTTCCTGGCGCAACAGATAGCGACCCACATCATAACACTGCCTCCGTCAAAATTGTCTTTTTCTACAACACAGTTTTGCGCAAAACGTTCATTTCGGCGCCTGTACACTCGTGTTGGACCATCTCGCTTTTTAAGCTGAAAGCGTGACTCATCGCTGAACTACACTCTTCTCCAGTTCTGTAAATTCCATACACGAACGGTATTACACCATCTAACCCTTGCTCGGCGTTATTGTCGTCTCAGTGTTGCTCCGACGTAAGGTCTTTTTGCCCGCAATCCATGAGAGCGTAACCGATTGCGTACTGTCTGTGGTGATATACGACGCAACCCAGGAACGTTTACAGCTGTGTAATCAAATGTAATGATTCTGCGCCCGAGTTGTAACACGCGGACGCCCTGAACGTAGTCGGTGTGTCGTAGTACCAAGCTACTGGTAGCGTCTCCAAAGGCGTGAAATTGTGTTACGATAAACATTGTACGTTCTGGCAACAGCATTTTGTGATTCCCCGGTCTCGATTCGACCGATAGCGATATTCCTGGTAGCAGCATCTAACCTTGGTATAGGGTCACCTCATCAGAATTTTATTTTACTAATGCAGTCAAGAAAAGAAATAGCGGGCTTTTGTACCGATTGTCTGAGATAAAAATACCCCTGATTTGCACGTGAAAGTCGACCCTGTTTTTAGCAATGAGAAATTCATATTGTGTTCCAGATTTCGACCACAGTTATGACAGTCGTTCACGTGTGTTTGAACTTAAATGCTTTCACCTGGAAACCTTTGATATTGTTTCTTATATTATTGTTCCTATCATTGTAACTTTTATATACATGTTCATTTATGAGCTTTCTTCCAATAAATATTTCTTTCTTTCTTTCTTTCTTTCTTTCCTTTGACTAAGGTGTAATTATGCTGTTGTTTATATATATTTGAATATTTATAGGTAATTTGTCTGCAAAGAAATGACATGAAAAAAATTATCCGGTGATGCGTTTCTTTTTTGAGTGAGTATACGTTTCAGGCTTTTTTTAACGAGGTAAAAACTTTCGATAAAAACATTTGCTTTAATTTAATTTGGTTATAAAAAACTGTTTTACTTGGGGTAAACATGACCTGCTGAGCGTTAAAAAAAATAGTTAGACAGGAGCGTATCTGCCTATACACGCAAGAACGTGGTTTAATTAACATGATTTTAAAAAAAACAATCTATCCCTGCATTTACTAAACTGTCAATTTTCAGTTCTGAATAAAGCACATTAAAAAATCTCCAAAATGCACCTGAATCGGTGAACCATTGTTTTCAAAATGTTTCCGCCCATTACAGTTATTTTATGAATCTACAGTGTTACAAGTCCAGCTGCGCCACTGTTACGTACTTGACTCGAATTCACGGGGGGGGGGGGGTAACTTGGTATATATGTATTGGGTAATACGGATGTGCGGCCCGAATAGGTCACTTTTTTACCTCTCCAAAATATATGAATAGGTAGCACAGTGATTTTACAAACAAAGTGTTCCATTAACATCACTTGATCATTTTGGTAGTGAATGGACTGTTTTGCTAATGGTTATGTGCTGTAATAAAATATAACATAATATAACATAACATATCTTTTATTTCCAAATCAGGAGCCCACTGGGAGCAATGAGAGTTTTATAAAAAAGAGGAAAAGAATAATTGATAGATACACATAATTATACATAAGACAACATGATGAGACAATTTACTGGATTATTAATGTTCATATCAATATCATTTTGAAAATCTAAATATCACTGTAAATTTTTAGTTAACAATTCTTTATCTAATATAAATCTGGCAGTGGCTGCTAGAATGTCAGTGTCCTCATTACTAAGTAAAAAAATCAATTTGGATTCATTCGACAAACTAGAAAACCTGGGATACTTTTTGGCAACAAGATTAAATAAAATATTTCTTTTTGTACTGAAATTTGTACACACACATAAAAAATGGGTTTCATCTTCAATTTCCTCAGAAAAACAGTTTTTACAAGTTCTCTCAGACCTAGGTGTATTAGAGAAACGCCCTATTTCAATTTGTAATCTATGGGCTGATATGCGAAATCTGCAAAGAGCTTTTCTTTGATCCGAATTGTTTATTTTCTATAAAAAATTTTCGAAGCCAAAATGATCCTTGATTTTGAAATAGGTACATAGTTTTCCGTCAAGTTTAGAATGTCTGTAATGTATGAACAAATATCCTAAAGAATGTATGAACAAATATCCTAAAGATCCTCTGGTAAGAGGCTCATTCTTTAAACTTAACAAGAAATATGAAAAATTAAGGAAAACCAAAAAAAGGGAGTTCAAAGCACAAATAATGCAACGTCTTGAAACAATGAATTCAAATAATCCAAAAGAATACTGGAAGCTTGTGAATCATCTTCGAAATAATACAAGGGAAACGCCAGAGAATAATATAGAAGGAAAAGATTGGTTTCAATATTTTTCCAATTTGGCTAGTGTTAAACCAAACTTTGATACTAAACTTAAAGAGATAGAAGAAAAAATAAAATCTCTTCAAAATAAAGAGATTGTTAATTCACTTCTTGATAGGAAAATTTCTAACCAAGAAATAGATAAAGCTTTCAAAAAGCTGAAATATGGCAAGAGTACAGGATTAGACAGCATCAGTAATGAAATGCTAATAACCTCTAAATCAGTTTTACAGGCATCAATTCTAAAACTCTTTAATGTTGTATTTATGTCAGGTTTATATCCCGATCTTTGGTCTTGTAGTTACATAAGACCAATTTTTAAATCAGGAGATAAATTGAAACCAGAAAATTATCGAGGAATTGCCATAAACAACAGCCTAGGTAAACTTTTCAATATAATGCTAAATAATAGATTTAATGAATATCTAGAAACAAATAATCTTATTCATGAGACTCAAATTGGCTTTAGTAAAAAGGCAAGCACAGCAGATCATATATTTGTTCTTAAATGTATCATAGAAAAATATTTAAAGCTTGGTAATAAGAAACTCTTTACATGCTTTGTAGACTTTTGCAAAGCATTCGATACAGTTATTCATTCAGGGATTTTTTATAAACTTTTACTGAATAAGATAAATAGCAATTTTTATAATATCATAAAATCTATGTATTCCAAAGATATGCTATGTGTAAAGGTAGGAGATAAAATAACAAGATCTTTCTCTTCAAAAATAGGGGTGAAACAAGGTGACGTTCTCAGTCCCAACCTGTTTAAATTTTTTCTCAATGATTTACCTATTGAGTTAGAAAAAAGACAGACTGTATATTAATAGACAATAAAAAGATTCCCTGTTTGCTATATGCAGATGATTTGGTGCTTTTTTCTGATACAAAAAATGGTCTAAAAAGTAAATTAGATTTATTGAACGAGTATTGTAGAGAATGGTGCCTAGAAATAAACTTTACTAAATCTAAAGTCATAATATTCAATAATAATGGTAAAGTTTTAAAAGACAGTTTCCACATTGGAGACAACTCTATTGAATGTATTAAAGAGTATAAATACCTTGGTTTAATAATTGAAAACACAGGAAAATTTAATGAAGCTAAAAAACAACTTTATCATAAAAGTATGAAGGCATGTTTTAAAATGTATAGTGATTTAAAATCTGCTAGCTCTAATGTTAGACTTTATCTTCATTTATTTGATCATTGTATTAAGCCTATTTTGTTGTACGGTTGTGAAAACTGGGGTGTTGTAAATGTAACTGAAAAAAGACAATCTTTATCATTGTATGACATCTTTAAAGATTGGGAAGCTGAAAAACTTCATATAAAGTTCTGCAAATATGTTTTAGGAGTTTCAAAACAATGTACAAATATTGGCGTATTAGGTGATTTAGGCAAATACCCCTTATATATAGACATTATTAAACATTTTTTCATATATTGGTATAAGCTAGAACATAATCCCAGTGAGTTATTACAATCAGCATATAATGAGTATAAAAACAACCTAAGTCTGGTAGTATTTGGTACTCCACATTATTATTATATTGTAATAAACTCAACCTAGATTTAAATGTATGTAGAGGAATGAGTAAAGGTAAATTTAAATCATCATTAATACAATGTTTGAGGGATAATTTTTTGAATAGTTGGGACAATATAAGAAACAATAATATTAATGATACAGGAAAATTAGATACTTATTT
The DNA here is from genome assembly GCA_944474755.1 of Limnoperna fortunei. NCBI lineage: Eukaryota > Metazoa > Mollusca > Bivalvia > Mytilida > Modiolidae > Limnoperna > Limnoperna fortunei. The sequence continues at coordinate 48,786,093 of OX104125.1, forward strand.
CAGATTCAAAGAAAAATTTTCCTTTGAAGAATACTTTAATATTAAAAATTTTGATAAAAGAAAAATCATTACTAGATTTAGATTAAGCAATCATAGATTGCGCATTGAGGTTGGCAGACATGAAAGAAGTCCAAACATTATTTCTGGAAAATTAGAAAAATTAGCAAGAACAGCTAGAATTTGTTTGTATTGTAACACAGGAAATATTGAAGACGAAATTCACTTTTTATTAGCATGTCCTTTAAACTCTAGTTTAAGATTTGATTTTTTAAACTTTTTACAAAGTAAATTCCCTTCATTGATATCCCTTAATAATAATAGCTTGTTCTACTGGTTAATGACAAACGAAAACTATGATTTCAACTGTAAATTAGCAGATTTTTTACAAGTACTATATGATAAAAGAGATAACCATAACAAAATAATGTGCTGTTTTCATACCATTTTTTCTTGTTTTTATTCTTTGTAATGTTTGTAATCAACAATCTAGTGTAACAGTTCTGCATTGTAATGTTATGTAATTCAGTGATTGTCATTAATGCTCTGTATAGGGCCCTATGATTGTCATTAATGCTCTGTATAGGGCCCTATTATTGGAAATAAAGAATTATCTTATCTTATCTGTAATTATACCAATTGTCTAAAAGCTTTTCCCTTAGTAATTTTTCAAGCATCTTTTTAAATTTATATCTGCTGTAATTACTTGAATCTCTATTTATACCAAGTAATTTCATAGTTTTATCACAAAAGTATACCAGGTAAATATATTAATATTGTCAAAATTTCTACTACAGAGATATGCATCTTTTAATAATGAAAAATCAGATGAGAGATTTTCTAGTCTAAACCAATAATTAATGATTGATTTTATGATGTCATAATATAAAGGAAACCTTCCAAGTTCAGATAAGACAGCAAAATTTACACTTTTCTTATGAACTCCCAAAATATATTTACAAAATTTAAGATGTAATTTTTCACATGGTATGTTATTAAATATTTTATCTAAATCAATTTTGAGTTAGATGCACAATAACTTCCCCAAATTTTTGAGTTATACAACAAGATATGTTTTAAGGTATGGTCAAAAATATGTACACAGGTACGAAGAGTTGGGTTTAAACTTAAAAAGTCACTTCTTAATTTATGATAAGCCTTTAAGGATTTATTATAAAGTTCAGTCCTCATTTGATGAAATGCTGTGAAATAGGACACTCCTAAATATCTATAACAGGAGACACATTCTAAGAGATTATTTTGTAAAGTAAATTGTTCAGAAATTTTTCTGCCAGCTTTATTAAAAATTAATACTTTAGTCTTTTAAATGTTGACTTTATACACCAATCATTACAAAATTTTTCTGACATATTTAGCCTATCTTGTAATCCCTGTGAGGATTCAGAGAATATTACAATATCATCTGCATACATTAAGCAGTTTAGTTTTTCACTGTGTAAACTGACTGTATCTGAACAGGCCTGAAGGTAGCATGGAAAGTCATTAATAAATATTTTAAACAAGGCAGGGCTTAAATTGTCACCTTGTCGAACCCACAGTTTGATAAAAAAGGTCTTCAGTTAAAGAGTTACCAATTTTAACACAAGCTTTACTGTTTTTATACATAGCACATATTATATTGTAGAATTTTGTTCCTACATTCATGTCGATAAGCTTTAATTTTAAGCCAGTGTGAACTACACTGTCGAAAGCCTTATTAAAGTCTACAGACTTGCAGATGATCTAATTCATTAAGAAGTGCTACTTTATATTGTTTTCTTTTAAATTTTCTATCTCTATTGTAACTTCTATAGAGTTTGAAATATCTTCCCCTTATAAAAGGATCCTTTGGAAATTTTGAGAACAATTGACAAGCTGCTAAAAGCTCTTGTCTCATTTTAAAGAGGTCCTAATCAAACCATTTCTTTTTTACTCTTTTTGTAGCAATTTTAACTTTAGGTTTACATAATGAAGTTTTTACAGCTGAAAGAAAAATCTCATTGACATCATCTGCTAATTTGTTTTCATCTATGGATGAAAAGTCATTTTTTTGTTCAACAACTCTTTTAGGGTTGCTTGAAATTTTATATTAGATTCTTCATTCCATATAAAATTTAGAGGAGCTGTATGGATTTTAATGTTCAGTTTTGAGTCAACCACAAATTTAGCTAAGATTGACCATGAGATTTTACAATGACAGTCTGAAAATGTAGATTTAAAGTCAGACACTTCAAAATACAGCATATAGTCTAATAAGTCTTCAGTAACAATTAAGTAATCAACAGTACTTTGACCATGTGTGTTGAAACAGGTAAATTTCCCAAAAAAATCACCTATGCATCTACCATTTACAATTCTTAATTTATTCCCAATACATAGATCTATGATCTCTTTTCCTCTCTCATCTAATGTTTCATCCATTGCTCTTCTACCTCCTATATTAAGCCAGGCATATAAGATTCAGACAATGGAAGATACATGGGCCATGGCATCGTCTCCTTCTACAAAATCTGCTTCATTAGCAGTTCTTGCGTTTAAATCAGCACATAATAAAATATCCCCTATTTTTTGAAATTCAGTAATGTGTGTTTCAATTTGTTTTAAAATATCATATTTAAGTTTCAAAGAGTAAGATGAATTTGGTGGTGGTATATAAGCAGCCCATACATAAAGGTCCTTATCGAGATTAAAGTAGTTTTTGTCAACTTTGATCCATTGATAATCTTTAGAGTTGGTTGGGAGTATTTTAATGTAATTTTTGAGAGCTGACCTTCTGAAAATACCTAATCCACCATAGTATCTTCCATTTGATGAAACAGGTCTACACACAGGGAAGTACATGAAATCTTTCAAATATAAATTTTCATTGCTACCCACATGTGTCTCACCTAGCATGACAAGATCATATTGTAAAATTTCCTTTAAGAATAAATATGAATAGGTCTGAATTTATCATTCAATATATGATTAGGTCCCGTTTTATATAACGTCCGAAATATATGAATAGGGTGGGTTTTCAAATCTCCGTCCGCAGAACTGTATCTAAAAGTATCCTTAGTTACCCCCCCCCCCCGTGCTCGAATTAGAATGAAAGATTAATTGTTTATTATTCATTAATATTATCAAACTTTTATTGTTATCCTATCACATGACATTCTTTTATTGTTATCCTATCACATGACATTTTTCGGGAGAAAAGAAGACAAAGAAAATATAGATCAGAGAGCGAGAGAGTGAGAGCAATATATACCTATTTTTTTCACACGATTCAATCCTGACCATAAGATGTGGTTATGACGTCATCAGAGGAATCTTACTTACTGAGATAAACAGAGGTTTTAATAACTTTTATATTGTACTTTTTGTTATTTCTTTTTACTGATCATTCTTTTTTATCAACAAATTGTATGTTCGTGCCCTTCATATAAACCCGTCATGCCCGTTATCTACGGAGCATTATACAGTGATTATAATTAACAGTTACATGAGAAAAACCAATGTTACCAACCCTAAAAGTCAGCTGATTAAGATCATCGCTATAGAAGCCTTTAAGAGTTTACAATAAAGTCTTGTAATTTACCAGATTTTTATTAATTAAAAAATATGCAAGCGTATTCTTTCGTACAAATGCCATTGGTAAAAACAACAAGACATGAAAAACGTTCAGATGTTATGATGCGATACTATGGAATGAGTTTCCAAATGCTTTCACACAAGAAACAAATTATGACCAAAATTAACATGTATACGTGCAATATCAACTTATACCAGACTCTGCTAATACAAATACAATGTGTGCTCTTAACTTTTAGGTCTAAGCTATTTATAGTAAATTAGCCACATTTATTGCTGTATAAAATACTGACTGAAATCTTTTTAATTTTTTTTTTGCTTATTGCTTTTCTTATATCCAGCATTTAACATAAAACTACTTTTATGTCCCGCCAATGAAAGTTGGGGGCATAGATTTTCGGTCTGTTCGTTCGTCCGTCCGACGTCCTACCTTAGGAGCTGGGTAGTTGGCCTCAGGTTTACCTTTGCGTTGAAGCTGTCTTTTTATGAAGATGACTTTAAAACATGATAAGATCTTTTCACTAGCAAAGTTTTGTAGGGCTATGCCATATATTTCACGCGTGTGAACTTAGAAAAGGGGGGTTGCATGTTTACCAATATATGCCAAGCGAGACAACCGGGTCGTCGAGACACTTACATTTTCTTGTTGCAAAATGTTTTATAAAAAAATAAGAGATGGATTTAATTTTAAAATAGAATATGATTAGCTAAGTGAGAGAAGCAGAAGATCCAGAATTTAAATATATTATGTTTTAATTAAATGTGAATGTGTCCGATAATATTAGACAACTGTTTAAATTGACAGACCTTGGTATTTTTACTGGGATCAAAACAGTGTTCCTGTTGTTTTATCAGGCAGCACATGCGATATATGCAAGAAAAATTAAATTTCCTAATTTTTAAGTGGTTTTATAAATTAGGCGCTACTACAGAAGACTCATGCGGGACTCACATACACCACTCGCGGCTAGGGACCAACCATGCATACACCACTCGTGACCCGGATCAACGATTTTACTATAAGCATATGGTTATATTTCGTTGAAGAATGGAAAACATGATAGTGTAAATGCCGTATACGCTGGAACATTACAGTGAGGGTTTTAATAGTGCTCGACCCACGGAGCTGCTCAGCGCGTCCCCAAGTGACGGATAGTTTTTTATACTCTCTTGGTGGGGCCGGGTTGTCATGTCATAAAACCTGACTGCGAACAAGAGTGGGTAACGTGTCAGGAGAGTGCCACGCTGCTTGCACGAAAAACACCCTTTTGTAGATGTCGATAAGAGTAAGCTGCTACAATATAGTTTAAATTTTATGCCCCAACCCATACCCCGTTTACAGTGGCATTCAAAATTTTATCTTTGGTCGATATCTCCCAAATTGATTTATTTGTTTCTCGTCATTGAATATAGCTGAAATACTGCTCGATGGGCGTAAAGCTAAAATATCAACCAATCATTCAATTAATTAATTAAATAATTAATTAATCAATCAATCAATCCTATACGATTGATACAGAAATTATCTTTTTCGGCCATAAACTCGACGAAATAAAAATAACGTTTTTAGAAGTAAGTTATGATAAAGCCACAACAAGATGATACATATATTTTCCCGCGTTTCGTAGTAATAGCGGGAAAATATTGTCTTAAGGTTATGATATGTCATAAGCCAATCAAAGTAGCTACGTATAATCACGTGGTAGAAGCTTATGTAGGTTTTGGCGGTTTTAAGTTGTTTTCACGGGCTTCATTCTAGCCGTAGACTTCGTTTAGTCAAAATGTCCGAGCCGGCACAAATAACTGCTTTAATAGACCAACGCATTTCAGATGCAGTTAATAATATGCAAAACGATATGCTACAACGAATGGACCAGCTCATTACTAATAGTTTTAGTTCTTTTCAAAAAACTATCAATGAGAATCAGAGACAGTTATCCGAAACCCAGCTGGCAAAAATAGAGGAAATGAATTCCGATAACTACGTGTTTAAAAGGAAAGGGAACGAAGAGCAGTTCAAAATCAACACACAAATCGGCAATAAAATGAAGGAAGCTAAATGTTACTTAAGCGAGGAACCCGACAGGGACAGGCGGGAGTCAACGGTGAAGGCCATGAGAAGCATAAGCGAAGGTTTGGATATTCTTAACCATAGGCAAAAACTAGTTAAATTAGCCGATCAATCCGAGAACGGTTGGCGCACAGTGTCCGAGTACGAGACCCATAGTCTCGCCGACGATTCAGAGGACGAAAAACGAATCATTCGGGCAAAGAACAAAGCCGCAAGAAAAATGAAGGTCGTTAAAAGAAAATTCACAAGACCAACCCCTTACAGCCCTCCTAGAACAGTGACACGTTACAGTCAGCCAATTATCCCTAATATACCTAAAGTTCCAGTTCAACGACCAGGAAAATGTTACGAGTGCGGGATTATTTTTTTTAAGCTGTTTAAGTCAAGTTATATCAAAGCTTGGTAAAGGGGAGATAAAATTGACAGCAAGATTCTTGGCATCTATTATCGGTCAAGTTATATCAATGCAAGGGGCGATAGGCCCGGTTGTTAGATTACGTACTAGAGGTATGTACAGTCGCTTATTGACAAGAGCTAGTTGGGACGCTCCCATTTTGTTAAACAGTGAAGCTGTTGATGAAATCGTTTTCTGGAAGGAAAACGTAGCCAATCTGAATGGCAGAGATCTAAGTATGATCGAGCAATACTCTTGCATAGTATATAGCGATGCTTCAGGCATCGGTTATGGTGGTTACGCAGTAGACATTGCTGACACTGAGGTCAGCGGTAACTGGGACGTTACAGAAAGTTTGAAAAGCTCCACTTGGAGAGAGCTAGAAGCCGTTTTTCGGGTTTTAATTTCATTACTGGATCATTTAAAGGGTCAAACAATTAAATGGTATACTGATAATCAAAACATAGTACATGTTATCACAAAAGGCAGCAAAAAGAGTGAGTTACAACTAGTCGCAATGAAAATAGCTAATATTTGTCATATCAATCACATATGCTTACTGCCTCAATGGGTACCGAGACATAATAACACTATAGCTGACCAACTGAGCAAAAACGTCGATTGCGACGATTGGGAGATTGACAACGACGTTTTTCGTTATGTAGATTCAGTCTGGGGTCCACACACGGTAGATCGGTTTGCTTCCGATTTCAATGCAACGTGCGTAGTTTTTAATTCCCGTTATTATTGTAAAGGTACCAACGGCATAAATGCTTTTGAACAACACTGGGAGTGCGAGAACAATTGGATCGTTCCACCGCCATCCTTGGTGTGCCAATGTATACAAAAATTAAAAACAGAAAAAGCTTGCGGCACATTAATTGTACCATATTGGAAATCCGCTCCTTTTTGGCCACTTTTACATTGCAGTACTCAGTTTGAATGTTTTGTTCACGATCACATTGTTATGTCTTCTCAGATCGTTGTTAAAGGTCGGGGTAGAAACGGTATGTTCGGTAATCCTAATCACAAGTTTAATATGTTACTTTTAAAAATAAGATTTTAATTTCGTCCTACTTCTGTTGTAACAGGTATAGGCCTCAAGCGTAGCTTAGAGGAACAACTCAACGATGCAGAAATCACGAGCGACAGTCTTACATATCTTGGTGAAAAAATGGAAGTTTATTTATTACAATCCCGTAGCGATAAAACTAATAGTAAATATTTTTATGCATTCAAAAGGTGGGAACAGTTCATTGCCAAAGAAGGAGGTAAATCCGTACCAGCTTTACCTAACACGTAGCGTTGTACATAACTCATTTGTTAGAAAATGGTTCGTCATATAGTGTCGTACAAACCACCGTTTACGGAATCAAATGGGCGCATAGTATTCAAGGATTACAGGACCCTACAGATAACTCTTTTGTTCAAAATTTGTTAGAATCTTCGAAAAGGCAGCCAGGAAATCCGAAAGTGAAGAAGGATCATATTTCATCGGAAACACTTATAGATTTATGTGCTAAATATAAAGATTGTAACGATTTGGCTATAATAAGAGATTTAACGATGATTGTTGTATCTTTTTCAGGTTTTTTACGTTACGATGAGGTCAGCTCAATTCGTTGTAAAGATATTATATTTAAAGATGACCATTTTTGTATACATATTCAAAAGAGTAAAACCGATCAGTATAGGTTAGGGAACGAAATTGTTGTATCTAAGGGCTCAACTTTTGCCTGTCCTTATTCTTTATTGAAAAAATATATAACTTTGGCCGACGAAGATACCTCTTCACATGATTTTCTTTTTAAGCCAATTTACAGGTCTAAAAAACGGTGTGCACTTATACATAAGAATAGACCTCTTAGTTATACTAGGGCTAGAGAATGTATTGTTTCAAGATTAAAAGAAATTCGCCCTGACATGAATATAGGTTTACATTCATTAAGAGCGGGGGGCGCTACTATAGCCGCTAATTCTGATGTAAACGAACGCTGTTTGAAAAGGCACGGTCGCTGGAAAAGCGATTCAGCAAAAGATGGCTACGTCGCTGACTCTCTAGAACACAGGTTAGAGGTGACAAAGAAACTTGGTTTATAATTGTCTTATTTATACTTTTTTGGAGATTTGACTTTATCACAACCCGCCCTTTCTTTGTATTTTCTAGTCAGTCTGTACGGCTTTATGCTTTATTACATTGTTTGTTTTTATGTATGCCTTATACAGTTGAGCGAGAAGTTATCCGTTTTTCTTGTTTGCATATCAAGCGTAATATATCGAAGTAAATGGACAGAAGTATAATTGAGACATATATTTTCCCGCGTTTCGTAGTAATAGCGGGAAAATATTGTCTTAAGGTTATGATATGTCATAAGCCAATCAAAGTAGCTACGTATAATCACGTGGTAGAAGCTTATGTAGGTTTTGGCGGTTTTAAGTTGTTTTCACGGGCTTCATTCTAGCCGTAGACTTCGTTTAGTCAAAACTTCTCAAATTATTTTAATATTGTATATTTTCATTTGTATATATGATGGAGTTGGGCATCATAAGCTAGAGACGGGTCTTGCATTGCTCCGAACACAGGTTTCCGTTTACGGTTTTTCCTGGGCGGCAAGTCTCTGTCAATGACAGGTTGTTTTTTTTCCAGACGTTTATTACTGTACAAGTTATCGTGACATTGTGATTTTTTTTTTAATTTCTTCTCGATATGCTTATATATCTTTTCTGCATGATGTGTATGATTGTTATTTAAAAAAAATAATAAATAAATAAATACGCCGGCTCAGTCAGTCTGTACGGCTTTATGCTTTATTACAGTGTTTGTTTTTATGTATGCCTTATACGTTGAGCGAGAAGTTATCCGTTTTTCTTGTTTGCATATCAAGAGTAATATATCGAAGTAAATGGACAGAAGTATAATTGAGACTTGTTTTTATGATAAAGCCACAACACGATGATACTTGTTTTTATGATAAAGCCACAACATGGTGATACTTGTCGTTATGATAAAACCACAGCATGATGATACTTGTCTTGATGATAAAGCCACAGCATGGTGATACTTGTCTTTATGATAAAGCCACAACATGATGATACTTGTCTTGATGATAAAGCCACAGCATGATGATACTTGTCTTTATGATAAAGCCACAACATGATGATACTTGTCTTTATGATAAAGCCACAACATGATGATACTTGTCTTGATGATAAAGCCACAGCATGATGATACTTGTCTTTATGATAAAGCCACAACATGATGATACTTGTCTTTATGATAAAGCCACAACATAATGATACTTGTCTTTATAATAAAGCCACAACATGATGATACTTGCCTTTATGATAAAGCCACAACACGATGATACTTGTCTTTATGATAAAACCACAACATGATTATACTTGTCTTTATGATAAAGCCACAGCATGGTGGTACTTGTCTTTATGATAAAGCCATAACATGATGATACTTGTCTTTATGATAAAGCCACAGCATGGTGATACTTGTCTTTATGATAAAGCCACAACACGATGATACTTGTCTTTATGATAAGCCACAACAAGATGACACTTACCTTTATGATAAAGCCACAACACGATGATACTTGTCTTTATGATAAGCCACAACAAGATGACACTTACCTTTATGATAAAGCCACAACACGATGATACTTGTCTTTATGATAAGCCACAACAAGATGACACTTACCCTTATGATAAAACCACAACACGATGATACTTGTCTTTATGATAAAACCACAACATGGTGATACTTGTCTTTATGATAAAGCAACAACACGATGATACTTGTCTTTATGATAAAACCACAACACGATGATACTTGTCTTTATGATAAAGCGACAACGACATGATACTTGTCTTTATGATAAAGCCACAACACGATGATACTTGTCTTTATGATAAAGCCACAACATGGTGATACTTGTGTTTATGATAAAGCCACAACACGATGATACTTGTCTTTATGATAAAACCACAACATGATGATACTTGTCTTTATGATAAAGCCACAACACGATGATACTTGTCTTTATGATAAAGCGACAACGACATGATACTTGTCTTTATGATAAAGCCACAACACGATGATACTTGTCTTTATGATAAAACCACAACATGATGATACTTGTCTTTATGATAAAGCCACAGCATGATGATACTTGTCTTTATGATAACCACAACACTGTGATACTTTTCTTTATGATAAAGCGACAACGACATGATACTTGTCTTTATGATCAAGCCACAACACGATGATACTTGCCTTTATGATAAAACCACAACACTGTGATACTTTTCTTTATGATAAAGCGACAACGACATGATACTTGTCTTTATGATAAAACCACAACACTGTGATACTTTTCTTTATGATAAAGCGACAACGACATGATACTTGTCTTTATGATAAAGCCATAACATGATGATACTTGTCTTTATGATAAAGCGACAGCATGATGATACTTGTCTTTATGATAAAGCGACAACATGTTGATACTTGTCTTTATGATAAAGCCACAACACGATGATACTTATCTTTATGATAAAGCCACAACATAATGATTCTTGTCTTGATGATAAAGCCACAACACGATGGCACTTGTCTTTATGATAAAGCCACAGCATGATACTTGTCTTTATGATAAAACCACAACACTATGATACTTATCTTTATGATAAAGCGACAGCATGATGATACTTGTGATTATGATAAAGCCACAACATGATGATACTTGTCTTTATGATAAAGCCACAACACGATGATACTTATCTTTATGATAAAGCCACAGCATGGTGGTACTTGTCTTTATGATAAAGCCACAACACGATGATACTTATCTTTATGATAAAGCGACAGCATGATGATACTTGTGTTTATGATAAAGCCACAACATAATGATTCTTGTCTTGATGATAAAGCCACAACACGATGACACTTGTCTTTATGATAAAGCCACAACATGATGATACTTGCCTTTATGATAAAGCCACAACATGATGATACTTGTCTTTATGATAAAGCCACGACACGATGATACTTATCTTTATGATAAAGCGACAGCATGATGATACTTGTGTTTATTATAAAGCCACAACATAATAATTCTTGTCTTGATGATAAAGCCACAACAAGATGATACTTGTCTTTATGATAAAGCCACAACATGATGATACTTGTCTTTATGATAAAGCCACGACACGATGATACTTATCTTTATGATAAAGCGACAGCATGATGATACTTGTGTTTATGATAAAGCCACAACATAATAATTCTTGTCTTGATGATAAAGCCACAACACGATGACATTTGTCTTTATGATAAAGCCACAACACGATGATACTTGTCTTTATAATAAAGCCACAACACGACGATACTTGTCTTTATTATAAAGCCACAACATGATGACACTTGTCTTTATGATAAAGCCACAACACGATGATACTTGTCTTTATAATAAAGCCACAACACGACGATACTTGTCTTTATTATAAAGCCACAACATGATGACACTTGTCTTTATGATAAAGCCACAACACGATGATACTTGTCTTTATAATAAAGCCACAACACGATGATACTTGTCTTTATTATAAAGCCACAACATGATGATACTTGTCTTTATGATAAAGCCACAACACGATGATACTTGTCTTTATGATAAAACTACAACATGACGAAACTTGTCATTATGATAAAGCCACAACATGTTGGTACTTCTCTTTATAATAAAGCCACAAGAACGATGTTTTTTTTTGGTAGTTACACAATAAACTACACTGTGACGAAAATAATGTATGAAAATTAAAATATTGTCCATATATAGAAAATATATTAAATACATCACTCAGAAAACTTTACGGTCGGAATCATGACTATACGTTTCGGAATATTTCTGTCAAAAAGACCATTGATTTGTTGTTTTTGTAACCATTTTCCCGGTTCTTACGATATTGTGACTTCCCCCAGATATGGCTAATTACCGGATTTTAACTTGTGTAACACGGTGGATACCGCAAGGAACAGAAATTGCTTACCCTTCAGGACAAAATTAGTGGAGTTAGTGTAAGTATTTTGGTTTTTATGTCTTTTTGTTTGTTTGTGTCTTTTTGTTTTGTTGTTGGTCAGTTTTGTAACCATGGTTTTGGCCGACCTTATCATATCGTTTTATGACCACTTTTAGGTATCTATAAGTCTTTTGTCAACGAAAAATAATTTTTATTTATATCATAATTTTTCTATATGCCATATATTTTGATTTAAATCATAATTGTTCATGAACAGCTTTAAAATCAATGAAAAACAGCTAATCATTTACATCTTTCAATAAGATTAATAAAATCCTCCATTATGGTATGTCTTATACTGTGGATACCATGCCGAATGATAACTATAACTTTCATCATCGTACTCTCTCCAGTAGAAATTAAATGCTGGATACATATATAACTGTGGCCCGTTTAAATAAATCCAGTGATCACGTGATGATGTCTCGTCATAGGTCAAACCTTGATTTACCATATCATTTCTCGAATATGAGTTGCTAAGCTGAAAAATATATTTTCACAAACAAATACATAAATAATAATTAAAATGTACTTTACATTAATGTGATACGCATCAAATATTTCTACAATTTCAGTCGTCAATCATTTTTTTTATGATCGAAAATTAAGGTATCTGGACCACAATTGACCACTTGATCATATTTGGTGTCCCGGATGTCCATTGTTTTTACTAGAGCAGTCATTGGTAATGTTCGGCAAACATCGGAAATACTATTTAAGTAACTATCTGTTTTGCGCAAAACCGTTAACATTGACTCTATTTGTATTTTTAATACGCAATACATTAATTTAATAAAGTTGTATTTTTTGTAAAACTAGACGGTAACTTCAATTTTGGGTCGGATACCTTGAATTTTTTACACTGCAACTGAAATAATATCCCAAAAAGATTGTTATATAACCCGCAAAGACGTCTATGATGCTACCAATAAATTGTTTGGTTTAGTTTGAAAGGTGTTTAACACCACTGTCACCAATTTTTCAGCTATATTATGGTGTCCCCCAAATTCAGTAGAAAAACTCTTCTCAATTAAGATTGGAGTCATGTAAACCCTGCCCGCAGTGAGACTCGAACCCGCATTTTTTATGATTTTATGTTGCAATCAACAGATTATATTCCTGCATTAAAAGCATTAATCCTGACAAATATGAACGTGGTTAAATTATTCTGTTATCCAAACGAACAAAATGTTTCTCTTACCTTTTTATGGCTGGACTTGGGTAATTTTTTTAATCTTCGACAATACATTATTAGAGAACACATTCCTATGCTAAATATGACTAACACTCCAACAAAGGTACCAACACCAATAAGTATGTACTCTGAAATATAAAACATACAATATGGATTTAGCGTTATATATATTACACATAAACATGACAATATGGAGACCAACTCATTTATTTTTAATACATATACAAGGACAATATAGAGGCCACATATTAAGCATATCAAAATATGGAGACCATTATCATATTTAATACATATAACTGGGAGAAAATGTATACACTGTTAGTTACTATAAAAGGAATGTATATATGTACACTATGTGTTTGCATCGTTATGTTTGTTTGGTTTGTATGATGGTGTTTAACGCCACTTTCAGCAATTTTTCAGCTATATCATGGCGTCCAGTTTTTATTGGGGGAGGAAGCCGGAGTACCCGGAGAAAACCCCCGACCTGCGGTAGGAAAACTGGCAATCCTTGTCAATTAAGATTGGAGTCGTGTACACCCTGCCTGCAGTGAGAATCGAACCCGCAATCTCAGTGTTGACAGACCACGTGATCAATAGTAGACGAACTACCATGACCACTTGGCCACCGAGGCCCCTACATCGTTATGTAAGGTATGTATATACGTATACCAAGAAGAGAAGGTATATGTTAACTGTATACAAACTGTGTCTCTCATGGTTAATTGTCTTTATCCTATGTGTGCTTTTCTTTGGTACTTTTCAAATCTTACTTTATGTCTAAGCGGTTACTTTATAAAGGGACTCAAATTTCGATAATGTCACTTGGTTAAAATATCCTCTTGCAGATCGGGTTCCCCGGTCACCGGGTGGTTAAGGTCTAGTCATGTAATATTGATCACGTGGTCTCTCACCGCTGTTGTTACGGATTCGCCGATGGTCCTGGTTTTACCGGGTACTTCGGCTTCTTCACAATTAAAACCGGACCACATTTATACAAAACAACTTGCTAACAGTGTTTTCTGTTTAAAGAGGAACGTCACGTGTGCTAATCTATATACAAATATTTACATTTATGACATACGCTCACGCTTGAATTATGTTAATTCATGACACGAACATTTTTTGTCAACCAAAGGAATTTAAGTTGCAAACCTTCCTTTTCTCACTGAGGTCAAAGTGAATGTAGTATGGCGCTTTTAAGGCCGGGAGAGATTTAAAATAAGTTCTATCTATGGCAATTTTAATGTCAGGAAAGATTTATGTTGAACCTGCATTACGCACAACGAAAGCCGTATTTGATTGAGTAAATCTGTAATGTTCAATGACAAAATGGTACTAAAATTTATTCAACAATAAAATAAAAGTGTCATTGAATAAATTTTCAAACTTGATATGTATAATGCTTCATGAAATTAGGCCTCGGGTAACGTTTTTAACATTGGGTCTTGCCTGGAATGAATGCAGTTGTCCAATAGCTCTTCCCTTGAACATAACACAAGTCCAATTTTAAACACGTATTTCATTTTACTATATAAGGAGTTTGTTAAAGATTTTGGGTAAACATATTGAAGGAGTGTGTTAAAGATTTTGGGAAAACATACTTAAGGAGTGTGTTAAAGATTTGGGTTAACATACAGAATTGTAGACTAAAATGCATTGATTGTTTTAAGATACTTTCTCTGTAAAACCAGTTATTATAATTTTTAATTATATTTTATATAATTATAATTTATTTTGTTGCACTGCGGCTTCCTACACCAATAAAAATTGGATGCCACGATTCAGCTGATAAATGCTGAAAGTGGCGTTAAGTACCATACAACCAAACAAACAATCTTTAAAGCGTTAACCATATAACGTATTTTTGCTTCTGTCGACGCGTTGATTTATCAATGATGACGACAATCACAGTCTCTATTAACGTCAGTATGGTGTATACGAGCATTGGTTTGAATTGGCATATGTTTCTTAAGAGATCATTTGTTGACGAGATTATTAATCGCGAGAGCTTTTAGTACGGTTAGGTGAAAAAAACAGTAATTTGAAGGTTAAAAAACAATTACTTCTAGTTGTAGTTATGCTTCAAATAGAAATATAAATCGAACATATTTTTTTACATCAATGAGTTAGTTGCTATTCCATAAATATGTACATACGATGGAGGCAAGGGGGCATTACGTTTACATAAATGTCGTAAATGACGACATTTAGTATTGACTTACCTTGTTCAGTAGCAGAATTATCTGAAATAGATATCTCAGTTGTTTCTAAGTGCAATAGGGTTGTTTTTGATAAAGTATTTGGTTCTGGTTGTGTTTTAGTCGAAATTGCAGTTTCATGAACAGTTGTTTTGATTTCTTGACTTCTAGTTACTGGCTGTGGAACGTCTTGAGTCGTTGTCCGTTGCTGTGAGGTAGTGGCTGTTTGGGTTGTTGTATTTATCTGTGTAGTTGTGACTGCAGGAGTTGTTTGAGGCTGTAAGGTTGTGGTTGTTAAAGTTGTTGTTTGCTGCTCTAATGTAGAGGTTGCTTGGGTTGTTGTTTGTGTCAGCGTCCTATTGACCCCTTGTGTTGTCTGCGGCTCCGCGGTAGTGATTACTTCAATTGTTGATGGTTGTGTGGTTGTGACAACTTTAGTCACTGTTTGTGGCTGTGAGGTAGTGACTGCTTGGTTTGTTGTTTCTGTCAACGTCCTATTGATCCCTTGTGTTGTCTGCGGCTCCGCGGTAGTGATTACTTCAATTGTTGATGGTTGTGTGGTTGTGACAACTTTAGTCACTGTTTGTGGCTGTGAGGTAGTGACTGCTTGGTTTGTTGTTTCTGTCAACGTCCTATTGATCCCTTGTGTTGTCTGCGGCTCCGCTGTAGTGATTACTTCAATTGTTGATGGTTGTGTAGTTGTGACAACTTTAGTCACTGTTTGTGGCTGTGAGGTAGTGACTGCTTGGTTTGTTGTTTCTGTCAGCGTCCTATTGACCCCTTGTGTTGTCTGCGGCTCCGCTGTAGTGATTACTTCAATTGTTGATGGTTGTGTGGTTGTGACAACTTTAGTCACTGTTTGTGGCTGTGAGGTAGTGACTGCTTGGGTTGTTGTTTGTGTCAGCGTCCTATTGATCCCTTGTGTTGACTGCGGCTCCGCTGTAGTGATTACTTCAATTGTTGATGGTTGTGTAGTTGTGACAACTTTAGTCACTGTTTGTGGCTGTGAGGTAGTGACTGCTTGGGTTGTTGTTTGTGGCAGTGTAGTTATTGCGTGAGTTGTTTCTGGTTGTGTAGTCATGACTTGTGTAGATGTTTGTGACTGTAAGGTGGTGCTTTCAGTTGTCATTTGTCTCTGTGTGGTAGACATTATCTGCTGTGTTGTTAATTTTGTCGTAGCGCCTTCTCCAGTTGACGTTAAAGCAACTGTTGTAGAAGTTTGAGAAGTTGTTTTTGGAGCACAGGAACTACAGCACTGCTGAGAAACTGGTTGATTGAGGCTGCACTGTATAGGTGAATTGACAATAATGTCAACACATGTCCATCCATAGTTGCTGATGATTACTCCTTTTCTATCTCCATAGAGACAATTATCTATTAAATTGAACATTTTATGATTTACAATTATTTTATTTTATAATATATTATAAAATACCAACATTTAAAACAGAGTTATATTGGAATGTGCTCAGACCAATCCACAATGTCCACGCAAAGGATTCTGGGTATCCTACGTCAACCACAATCACCTCTGCCATACCATTAGTTGACATTGTGAGAGATATCTCTCATGGAT
Source organism: Limnoperna fortunei (assembly GCA_944474755.1). Lineage (NCBI taxonomy): Eukaryota > Metazoa > Mollusca > Bivalvia > Mytilida > Modiolidae > Limnoperna > Limnoperna fortunei. Next base: position 48,803,190 of record OX104125.1, read on the forward strand.
GATAAGTTTCGCGTACAAACGCAGTAATTTCAGTATAAAACTGTATCAAAAGTGTATAAAAAGACTATATAAAAATAAATAAGATCTTGTGTATTATTTTACAAACATCGTTCTTGGTTTACAAACGTCACGAGCAGACGACAAATGTAGTCCCGCGGTAAATGGAGGATGACGTGTGGCAGAGGTTATATCTGGGAACCAGTTATGTTCTCTGTGCCGGAGAGTGACCAATCCAAATAACTTTTTCTCAACATTTTTTAACCAAATTACCTGTTTGTGTTTACATTCTAGTGTTTCTGTAAAATAATGTACATTTATTGATAAACAGTTCTAGATAAGATTGATTGATTTCTGTAGTGGTGTATTTAATCTGAATTATCATATGTCATTTTAAAATAAAAAATAATAATACAAAAAATAATAAACTTAAATGATAATTATGACTTTCTGTAAAGTAATGTGTGTTTAATGATAAACATTACTATATTAAGATTTCAAAACCTCAGTCGTGAATTTTCTGCTTGAAACGGGTTTGCTGTCCTTATTGGTTAAAACAGTTTCCTGCAAAATTTAAGTGCTGTAATATGGTCATTGATACTAGGAATGATTTTATGTAGACTGATGATAATTATTTTCGAATGATGTTTCATAATGTTTCAATTTGAAATTGAAAAAATCGACAATCTAAGTGCACAACAGTAAAGAATAAATAATTGTAATTCAAAACAGTTTAATCCTTTATTTCAATGTTTAAAAGAATAATGCATCCTTGTTTTGTTAACTGCATATACTATGTATGAAAATACAACCGTACGTACCATCACCATCTGGGGCGTTGATGTTTGAGGTACAGACACCAGACTCACACCACTTGTAATAAAAAAAAATATATATACAAGTAAAACGTTTTAGTTTTAGGTTGAATAAGGCTCCATGCGCATCAATGTATGTCTAATGGATGACTTGTATCTTAAATTAAACTTAAACTAAAACGTTTCTTGTTTGTTGTAGGTACATTGAATGTCTGTCACAAATGTTCTAACAATCCTTTTATGTAAAACGGTTTACTAACAGATTCCTTATTTATAAAACGACTAACCTTTTTTGAGCCACACAGAGTTCCTTCCCCTGCTATATGAGATATACATATACTCGAAGCAGTATTAGGATCATAGCACCACAGAACAGAACAAATAGATGCATAATTGTTGTTGTATTGTTCCTGAAATTAAAATGAAAACTAGGTAACAAAATTTGTTTAATTTAAACATTTAACAAATCACATAGCATTTACTTATAAAACACTTAAAAAGTACAGACACAACAAAGAATTATTTAAAAGTTGCTAACTCCCACAAAGGTTAATGGATCGTGAATGTTTTGTTCCTTCAAACTGGGAATGAAGTCAAAAAAGCGGGGTCTGTATTTTTCTTTATGCTCCGTTTTATATGAAGGTTTCCACAGAAAAAACAGAACATCAAGAAAACTGCCATAATAAGACAAGCCACAAATCGGTCCAAGAAACTGGCAAACTTGATGTTTGTTTGTTTGTTTGATGGTGTTTAACGCCACTTTCAGCAATTTTCAGCTATATCATGGCGTCCAGTTTTTATTGGGGGAGGAAGCCGGAGTACCCGGAGAAAACCCCCGACCTGCGGTATAGGAACTGGCAATCCTTGTCAATTAAGATTGGAGTCGAGTACACCCTGCCTGCAGTGAGAATCGAGAATCTCAGTGTTGACAGACCACGTGATCAATAGTAGACGAACTACCTTGACCACTCGGCCACCGAGGCAAACTTGAGAACCAACAACTAACAATATAGTAACTACAGCAATAAGGAACGGGATATCCACCCAAAATATGTTCGTTTGTTCTATGTAAATTGGTAGACTTGCAATTCCTTACATGTTCAGTTGTTTCTTTGTCCATTGTTGATTCTTCAAATATTTATTTTGAGAAATACATGTTCAAGCTTGGTAGCCTGTATTTACCACACGTTTTTATTTGTTTCATGTCCTTTCGTTCATGGATATTATAGTGTTTCAGTAGTGTTTAATTCGTTCTTTGTATATTTCTCAGATATTTTACTTTCATAGCTAGTTTACAATTTGTACCTCTTTACTAATTTTTAAAAATCGCCACGACTACAAAGTACGCATTAACATTGTACAAATTAAGAATGTAAGAATTTACATTTTACAAATTAAGAATGAACACGTTACTCATGAGTGATATTTTACTGGAAGAGAATGAAATTTAAGGGTTGATCTCGAAACCGACGGAGAAAAACAGGACAATCATATTGTGAAGCGAGACAGAAAAATGACAAGACACGATACTTACTCTACACATATATGAATTGCTTCCGTATAGGTGTCGACACTGGGCATCTGCGTCATATATTTGTCCTGCCAATGATTTGTCATATGGAAATAAAGCAGTTGGATCAAACTTTAAACTAACAGTTTTCATACAGTTTTCTCCTGCTCTAAAATGAAGAAAAATCTGAATAAGTCATAGTAACATTTTTAATTTTGTGCGAATGTTTAATTGGTTTCTTTGATCTTAAGTACTATATTTCAGAACGATCTTACAACAAAAATCTAAAATGTAATCGTATCCAATAAATTGTTCAAACGAATACGACGTGTAATTCAGAAAAAGACAATCAGTTACGAATATACGTAGGTTGGTTCGTTGGTTGGTTGAATGGGAATTTAATGCCACTTTTAGCAATTTTTCAGCTATATCATGACGTTCAGTTTTTATTTGAGAAGGAAACGGGAGTACTCGGTGAAAACCTTCGACCTGCCGCAGGAAAAATGTGGCTAATTGAGATTGAATTCGAGCAAACCAAGCCTGCAGTGAGATTCAAACCAACAACCTCAGTGTTCACGGCCCGTAATCAATGGTAGATTACTAACAACGTTTAACACTTATAAAAATCACGTGTTCCGGAAAAGTTTAGCTTTTTCTACTCGTTTAAGATCTTACATTTCCCTAGTCTCGATCACCTAGACGCATTATAAAAGCGTCTGGGATCACCTTGTTAGTTTTTCGCTACCAATAGGTGGAGACAAAACAGTGATTCTATTTTTAGAGCCCTATTTTTAGATCAGGAAAACCATGCAAAAATGTCTATACTTATAAAATGACGTCACAGTAAGGTTCTCTCTTGATTGTGCATAACAATAATATTTGTTTAATTAATTGATAAAGTAATATTTTATAAAAATATTCAAATGTAAACTTTGGTACATTATTTTATACATTACTTATATAAACGGAAGTAAATTTTAGACAATAAAAATATCATCCAATCAAAAATTACGCCCAGTTTTGGGCGTAATGATAACGAGTTCAATATAGAGGTGAATCCAGACGCACAAATGCAATTAAGCGTCTGGATGATCGAGACTAACATTTCCCACATAAAATCTACTTACGCATCCAGAGAATTAATATAACTGGTAAAATATGACGTCGAGCATGATGAAAATATCCACGGATGTGAAGCTGTACCACTTGAGACTTGTGGAAAACTGGATGCCGCCATAATAAACGCATCTGAAGGACTGCATCCATTTCTATCTCCATCGTGTGCTGCACTTAAACTAAATTTAAGTACTTTCCGAGTCCATTTTAAAAATATACTACAAATTGTATGTACAGTCTGTACTGTTTCTTTACAACATTTATCATTTGTTTAAATGGATAAAAGTTTAAAATTCATAGCACTAAGTAAAAATTAAATAAAAATAAAAAATATTTTATTTCAAATACTTTTAAAACTCAAACTTCTGTTTCTTCACCACGCTAAATATTTGTACAGTGTCGGTATGGGAATCACAAACGGGTTCAACACCGTCACTGTAAAGTGACTGTTCAAAACATTTTGTTAACCTTGGTGTTAATTCACTTAGAAATGTGTTCGTTAAAGGGCTAAAATACAGTGAGCCCAGATGCTTAAACGGGAACAAATTTTATAAATCCTAATGTATGCAGACTAGGATTATGCCACATGAAAGCAAAATGTGAAGAAGAGAACATGGAATCTCTTTCCGAATGGTTGAAAGAGGTAAGGTTGGTCCTACAAAGACGAATCGGAGCACATTTGCTCACCTCTGGTTTCCATCTTTGACTTATCGTTTCCTTATTACACCTCGATACTTAGAAGATATTTGGCAGCATAGTTTGGAAGAAATGGTATATCAGAGAAGTAAGACAAACATTATAGACTTTTTAAATGAAACTATGCATTTTAAGTCAATTTTACATTTTCAACTTAATACTTGTTTAGAAAAAAATGTTGCTACTAACCTATGACCCAGTTCATGAGATGCCACTGTTATCATTATGAAGTCAAATCCATCTTCTACTATTGACTGGCTAGTAGGCTTGCAAGTTTTTCCCAAATATGCCAGACCTTCATAAACAATTCTTTCTTAGAAATATATGTGTTATACCATTTGATCCTTAACAAATTCAAAGAAATTATAAGGTTATTGCATAATTATTGGGAAATATTGTCCCAAGCAAAAGTTATATTGCACGAGCTTTTGAGTGCAATAAAGCGTCTTGATAGGAGAATATTCATTCAATAGACATTTTATTATAGTGATTGTTCATTATCTTTGCTATTTTGTAATATTTTACTAGGTCCAATATTATCAATATTACAGATATATATTTTGAATTCTATAAATTCTTTAACTTTACTTTTTATTGACAATTGAATTAACTTCAATTTGTTCAGTTTCAAGCTGCTCCAATAGGCCATGTTTGTTTACCAAGCGACAGTAAAAACATAAAAGCCGATGTTGGGAACACATTCTGTACTTTTCCCGGAAATTACATAAACGATCGAGAAGAAGTGTAAAATTAAAAAAATAATTCTCGGAGACTGTGGTATATCATTGGTTAACAACTTAGTGAACATTTATCTAGTATTATTTTAACCCAAGCGATACCCAAGGATAAAATAATGACATAAATGGTCCTCCCGTTGTAAAACAATGATAAATCACATCCTCAGTGAATTATTTCTATTCTGATAAGATAAATACGGTACATTTATGATATTTACGTTACAATAGAATAAATCATTTTTGCCATAAATTGGCATAAATTCCGTCAATATAACGCACAATATATTCCAACAGATAATTATAGCGCGTGATTATAAGATTAATATGTCATTACCCAATAGCTTTTCGGTGGGAGTTGCACTTTTGTAATAGGAACATCCCTTCAAAACACTCCCTCGTCGTCGCGTGTTGCTCATACATTAATCTTTTTTTTTGCCAAGCACGTTATATTAGAATATGAAAATATATTACACTGTATTCCTATATGAAATAAAATGGGGGAAATTATTACTATAAGATATTTTTTATATATCAGTCTAATAATTGAAGATGAGGTATATAGTGACAAGCCAAACCAATCAATTTCTTTTGAGTCTTATACGCATATAAGGGTGTCTATTTTAAAAAGGGAAAATGCATTTTATTCCCTTTTTCCATGTAAACCTAAATTGTTAGCATTAACCTAATCAGACTGCATAAAACTACTAATGTAATCAAATTTTATTCAAAATATAGAATATTTTCATACATTTCATTCTTTTGTACAACATTATTTCGGGAAAGTTCACGAAAAGTTATCTTGAAAATTCTTTCATACAAAATAGTTCCTAAAGAAAAACTTTGGTCTTACAAATTTTTGGGAAAGTTCCCGAATGAAATCGAACATATCACTACAAACAAAATAGTTTCTGTAAAGTTCCGGAAAAAAAAACTTTGGTCTTACAAATTTTCGGGACAGTTCCCAAATGGAATCAAACATTTCACTACATACAAAATAGTTTTAGTAAAGTTCCCAAAAAAAAATTTGGTCTTGCAAATTTTCAAATTTTCGGGAAAGTTCCCGAATGGAATCGAACATATCACTACATACAAAATAGTTTCGGTAAAGTTCCCGAAAAGTGGTTTTCTTGAAAAAATTTTGTCATGCAAAACTTCGGGCAATTTCCCGAAAGGAACATATCAATACATTACACTAACAAGTCAACATTCAAAATAGTTTCGGTAAAGTTCCCGAAAAGTGGTTTTCTTGAAAATATTTTGTCATACAAAACTTCGGGCAATTTCCCGAACAGAACATATCAATACATTACACTAACATGTTAACATTCCTGTATTTCGGTCAAGTTCCCGAAAAGACGCTTTCTTGAAAAAAAATTGTCATACAAAACTTCTGGCAATTTCCAGAAAGGAACATATCAATACATTACACATTAACAAGTCAACATTCAAAAGTTTCAGTAAAGTGACATATCAATACATTACACATTAACAAGTCAACATTCAAAAGTTTCAGTAAAGTTCCCGAAAAGAGATTTCTTGAGAAAAATTTTGTCATACAAAACTTCTGGCAGTTTTCTAAATGGAACATCTTAATACAGTATGTAAACACATAAGTTCCAGAATATAGAGATTTTCTTGAAGAAATTTTCATTTAAAATTTTGGGAAAAAATCACAAAAGAAATTACACTACATTACTTGAACATGACAACACACATAAATATTTCTGTAAAGTTCCTGAAAATCATTTTTTTAATTAACTTTGACTTTGGGCTTCTTAAAAATCCCTCTTTGATAATTTTTGTAAAAATCCTTAAAATATTAACATATCATGTGTCAACCTACCAGATAATAAAGGAAAAGTTTCAGAAAAGAAATTTCCTTGTACATTTTAAAATACAAACTGATTTCTATAAAGTTCTTAACAATTGTGCATTTACATTCTACATGTTTTTTTAAACAAATATTTTGGAAATGACTGCATATAAGTCCCCAAACACATTTTAAAAAAGTATGGTATGCAACTTAAATCTCACATGTATGATATTTTTCTGGAAATGTTATTACTTTCAATTTAATGTGCTGTGTTATATTTTAGATATACAATGGTAGTTGGCCATGGGATACACCTGGTCACCTGCTTTAAAAATAAACCGAGATAAAATTTACAACTGACAACAGAACGCAGCAGATGGATCAAATTGTCGGTACAGAAAACCACTGACAAAAAACCCCAACAATTTCAAATACAGACTTTACAAAGTCAAAGGGTTTTCAAAACTTAGTTCTAATGAATTTGCAGAAAAAAATGGTAATTGATAGGAATCATGGTCAGGAAAATGAAAAAAAAATATAAATGCACCTTTTCAATACATGTAGTCTGATAAAAAAATGTAATATGCAGTACAACGTTTTTTTTCACCTGCATGTTCAAGCCAGTTGTCTTAATATTGTAGTGAATGCACATCAACATGTGTAAAGCGTACATACACAAGGTATTTGTAATATATATACAGTAGTCAGTAATAACATATAAATCAAAAATCTACAAACTAGACACAAAACTTCCTGGCTATACAATGGGGTACTTTTGTTTCCATGTAAATGGTTTTCATTCTGTTGGTCTACACTACAGCATGCATCAGTCATTTAACATACTTCTTTCTACCTCTCATATTACAGTTTCTATTTTACATCTGAAATAATAAATATTATAATATATAACTGCTTCCGAATTAATAAGGCCTGGAATTCAAGTCTCGGACTTTAGTACGAGTTTTTTCTCAATTACCACATGGCAACTTCAAAATTCTAAAGTTTTTATTGGCTAAAACAAGGATTTAAACTCAACGCAGCCATGAGTTTTGCAGAAATTGTGGTTTGCATATTACCATAGCACTGTTGTTAATGTTATACCATTAGACAATTCAAATGTTGTTAACCTTGGTATCTTTGACGACATTTTATTCACTTCCTTTATTTGCTTTGTAAACTTACTAGAATCTAACCACTGATACATTTTAACTGATACTAGCTACAGTAATGTAGCTCCTATTTGTTTCTTTTTTTTATGGACAGATAAAATAATGGAGCTCACTTTTTTCTAATGATGGAAGGGGCCTCGTTGGCCGAGTGGTCAAGGTAGTTCGTCTACTATTGATCACGTGGTCTGTCAACACTGAGATTGTGGGTTCGATTCTAACTGCAGGCAGAGTGTACTCGACTCCAATCTTAATTGACAAGGATTGCCAGTTTTCCTACAGCAGGTCGGGGGTTTTCTCCGGGTACTCCGGCTTCCTCCCCCAATAAAACTGGACGCCATGATATAGCTGAAAAATTGCCGAAAGTGGCGTTAAAACACCATTCAAACAAACAAACAATCTAATTATGGACTGAGATAAAAAGAGATATAAATCAGAATGTCAAGTGTTAATGCTACCGTTTCTTGAAACCATATATGTCTTGCATTTAGTGACATTTGTCGCAGGCAGGTCAAAAACTGTTTTATCAAATTATTCTGATTCAAGCTTAAAATGACTCAATTTTTCATAAAATACTAGTTTTACATTAAGCACTCAAAACTGTTTAAAATAAACTTATAAGACATCTGAAGTCTGATATATATAAGTGAGCAAGTATTGAGTGTCTTCTTTCACTTGCACAGGTTCTTTGCCATGGCAATTAAATCAAATGATGCAGAACAAAACTATGTTTCATTAACACTGTAAAAAAAAGCCACATTTTCCTGTTGGAATCCAAATAAAATATGATGTGTACAGTGTGTTCTACATGTTCATATGTTGTTTAAAGATAGGTATTATCAATGAATTATTGCATGACATGTACATGTTGAAGTAATGAAAGAACCACACAATAACCTACTTGAGAAACTCTGTGTTGGTTTATCAGCTGTGTTGAACATGTTATTAGAAGTCTCTTGTAATTCCATAATTGCCCTGTAAACAACAATAACAACAATGCATTATTTTTTGCTTTGTTCCCTCATCTCTTAATTTAAAACATACAACAACTGTTTACAATTACCAATAACCATGAACATTTATTTATACACAGACCATTTGTGAACCAAACTGTACAAAAAATACATAAATTTTATCATGGCAAATTCATTTCCTGTTTATTAGCTTATTTATGAGCTGTTGGTGTTACTAGTGTTTCGTACTAGCATAACATATAGGCTAGAAAAAAAACAATTATCTTTCACTATATGAATAAAAAAAAAGAAAATTAAACATATATGTTCTGCTATCAGGTTTGCAATTAACAGTTTCACTCAAGCTGTTATAGTTTTTAGGTTAGACGACAAAAACAGAAAATTCCTAAAAAAAATTATCATTTAAGGGCAATAACTCCTCTAAGGAGTGGTCCGACAACCATGTGTTTTGTAAGCAACCATTTAAGCAATTTACAATGTCAATCTAGTTCTTATAGTTTTCATTAAATAACTTCTGACAAATAGGAAATTTGTTAGAGCTTAGTGCACTGATCAATTTGTGTTAACATGGTAAATGCAAAGGGTTTTCTCTGTAGCAATTATTTTTTCTGATGTATTGACCAAAAACTTGTGTTGACACATTTGGAATCTTTGAAAATATGGTATCAATATTGTGAGAGGAGTCTAAGATTAGAAAAAGAGAGAAGATTGTTACAGAGAGAGAGAGAGAGAGAGTGATTTTAACACATCATTGTACATGTATTTTGCTATAACATTTGGAATAATAAAGTTTGGAATTATACCTCTCACATCTTAATTAATATAAATTTAAGAACAGTCTTTTGTATCAGTTGATATAAGTTTTAATTGGCTGAAAAAGTAATATTCATCTCTGCCTTAGGTGTTGGGCAATATTAATATTTGAGTCTATTAAAACTTATAACAACCTCTAAAAAGACAATAATTGAATAATATGTTAAACTTTATTTTTCTATACAAAATCAGTTTGGATAAGAATAAACAGATTTTCTTTTTCCTAATTTATTACAGAAGTTAAATTAATGTACACAATTTTTATGTTAACCATAAACATTTGTTGTTAAAGATTTGACCTTATATTAGAAAGACTAACTTCTAGTTTATAACTAAACTTGTTAACATAAATCATTGACACTATTGTATCCCATGAGACTGATCTTTATAGCAACAGACAGGAACAGTGGTAAGAACATTGAAGAAATAATTAATGTATCTTAAATCTGAATACTTCTTTTTCTGGGGAAAATGGTAATGCATACAAGAAAAGGAAATTCTAATATAACGTACTTCAAACGCTTCAGAAACAAACCTCTATTGAAGTATTCAATAAAATATGGCTGTTCCAGCCATTTCAAAAATCACACGCCCCATCTGCTGATGTTTTTGCTGACCTTTTTTATTATTCCATATTTACCTTTGTATTCAAAAATCCAATAGAAAAAATGTTCCCACATTGTCATATTCTATACAGTGCTTTTATTGTTTACATGTCGCATAATCTTCCTTCTTGCTAGGTTGTGTTTTCAGTTTTCTGTTTAACTAACCTTAAAAAATATATATATAACTACTTTTGTGGTAATAAAGAAATAAATATATAATAATGATAACCAAAAAAATTAAAAATGGTAAACATAATTACAATATTGCATATTTGTTTAACTTTAGCACTGTCTACATTTATTGACATAGGGAAATGTAATAAAACGCAAAAATTAACTATTACTTCGTCTTCATTGACTTCAATCTTAACACAGGGGCTTGTAAAAATCGATTTAATTGAGCTTTCGAATGATACTGGGTCGATTTTGTTATAGTGTGTCATTTAGTTATAGTGTGGGATTTTGTAATAGTGTGGGACACACTATAACAAAATCGACCCAGTATCATTTGAAAGAGCTCAAGTAAATCGATTTTTACAAGCCCCTGTGATCTTAAAGTACAGTTGATTCAATCTTGATTTATTTGACTTACTTATATTATATTTCTTAACTAAAATAGACCTAACAGTAATTATAAATAACTGGCACTTGTCGCACACAGAATTTACACTACCGCCTGTGGCCTGTTGCCTTATTGGTGTATATACATGTATCCCAGTTGTCATACTGGGTTCCAATTACATAATTCTGCATATGGACAGGTACCAGTTAAAATCATGAGACTTGGCGAATAGTCTGGGCTCCTGACTAAATATTCTCAATACCGTAAGCGGGGTACCACGAATAACAGAAAACAACCGAAAACAAGAGGAATAACCGAAAACAATAAAAAAATGACCGAAAAACGCATTAAAATTAATGTGTTTTGTTCAAAACTGTATGTTTAACGTAATAGAAACGCTATGCAAAAAGTTTTATGCAAAAATATTAATGTATGACAAAGTTATAGCACTTTTTCCTTCATGCCATACAAATACGATAATATACGTTTATTCAATATGGCGACTGAATATCACGTGATTCGATCAAAGTACTGCAAATGCTGTAATTAGGCGAGAAATATTGGCTGCATGATAATTATGACTTTAAATTTTACATTATGACTATTGACTTGATTGCAGATATCAGTATTTTCTCTGTACCAATGTAACTTTGGCTTTATGAGAATAAAGATATAAAAATAAAAGAATAAATTATGTATCAAACATATATTTTGTTTTATTTTGTCCATTTACTTTTGTTCCTTAATTAAACATACATGTTAAGGTACATTCATACAACGTATATAAATCAGGATGGCATTACAGATGGACAGCATAACAATACATGCATTTTAGAGAAGAAGTGTCATTATTTAAAGTCTGTTCAAATAGTTGACAAACCAACTGAGACCTTTCCGGATCGCTCGCAACATAGCGATGTAGCCGGCATCACTGAAGTGGACTTTGTTGTCGCCTGCGCATCCGCCGTGGTAAATTTTGACAGGCCTGAAGTAACCGACTGCTGGGTGTTGTCTCGAAAGGTCTCTAAATACGTCATTTGCAGCAGCTCTTCTTTCATTGTATTGGTCTTCTGTGCAATGCCTTGGTTTTGATCGTCTTAGTACAGCCATAAATAGTACTGCTGCCCCACGGGTATGGCATGCAGCAACAAGTTCTTCAACATCTTTTTTAAACTGTTCTTTTCTGAATATTTTGTCGCTACAGTCGTTGCCTCCGATCTGCATGATGATGATTCTCGGTTTGTAATAGATAAGGAGTCCAGATTCGATGTTATGAGTAAGAGTAGGAACATGTGCCCCGCTGAACCCATGAAAAAAGACGTTGACTTTGCCCCGACAGTTAGTTGGATCTTCCCATTTGTGTGGTTGTTCTGGATCTTGCAGTAGTTTACGAAGATGTTCGATGAAGCTGTCACCGAGCACTAAAACGTTCATATTTGTTGATATTCAACGAATGAATGCTCCAATAAATTTCCACTCGCTATAAATATTATTTCTTCCGCTGTGAACAGTACTCATATCAAAATTGGTAAAAAGCTCTAAAAATTAACAACAATTGACTGTATCATTATTTAAAGATTGATGTTTTAATCTTCTCTTTATGTACAAGCTGAACACTGTTCATGCAGGATTTGATCATACTTAATTATGTAATTAGAGATTTAATCAAGGTGATTAAAGTGGCGCGTGCCCTTGGATCATTAATTGAAAAGGTGTGGAAGGTGCGATATCAACGCTTGTCATACCAATTATAATTAATTAAAACGTTTTAATTCCATGCAATAATTAGGTAATAATTAATAAAAGAAAACAAGAATGTTGATTAGTTTAACGAGGTTTGATTTAATGAGCATCCTGTGTTCACCTATTTGTATATAAGTAGAGAAATATTAAATAAAAGTCTAATAAACACATTAGCTATACCTACAGAATTTTATCACTTCTCAAATACGATACCAACATGATAACTTACGTACAAGGAGAACACGATGTCCTTTCTAACTTTTACCCATGCCAGTTAGAATATGAAGGACAAAACTACCACAGCGCAGAACACCTCTACCAGTGTAAAAAGGCAATTCACCATGGATTTTATGCGCTAGAACGTCATATTAGGAGAGCCCATAATGCAAAAAGAGCTAAACAGCTTTCCAACAGTATAAGAAGAACATCTAGCCAATGGGACGAGAATAAAGCCCGTCTTATGTCTGAGATCCTTAAGATTAAATTCCAGCAATGCAAATTATTGCGAGACACTCTAATGCAGACCACTGGATACATCGCCCATGATGTTCCCGATTTTTTTTGGGGAACCGGAGTACGTGGAAAAGGACAGAATGTGTTTGGACTTTTATTAGCCACCCTTAGACTTTCTGTGTCATAATTTGTTACAATACATTTTTACAATAGACAATAGACAATAGACAATATTTATTTGCGCAAACACATTTACAATAAATGGTTAAGGCATGAAACAAGACTGTCACTTTTACAATAAACATATAGTTATATATACAAGTTATAATCCATACATCGCAATGTAATGTTGTAACTACTAGTATTCTATAAATAAAATTATATACTGCTTTGATTTTTTATTATTTGTTCTACTCGAATATGGTAATCAAGTTTTCTTGTGCAAACAAAATGAGCACAAAATAAAACACAATATATGCATGATACATAATTTGTTTTATTCTTTTATTATTATGTCGTTATTCTCACCAAGCCAAAGGTACATTCGTACAGAGAACATAATTATCAATTATCACCATGCGGCCTAATCATAAAGTGGATCACAGCATTTCCAGTACTTTGATCGAATCACGTGATATTCAGTCGCCATATTGATTATATGTATATATTATCGGACATTGTATGGCATACAGAAAAACTGATATAATTTTGTCATACATTAATATTTTTTCATAAAACTTTTTGAATAGCGTCTCTATTACGTTAAACATACAGTTTTGAACAAAAAACATTAACTTTAATGCGTTTTTCGGTCATTTTTTTATTGTTTTCGGTTATTCCTCTTGTTTTCGGTTGTTTTCTGTTATTCGAGCTACCGCAGTAAGCGGACTTCCGGTTCGAATATACAAATATGGCCGTACAAATATTATATTTGAAAGTGAAGCTTGCGTAAATGAAAAATATTGCACCAGGGGACCAGGTAAACTTGGCGAAAAGCAGACGAAGTGATTTTGACCAAGTGAAATGAAAAACGTGAGTAGATTTTTTATCAATATTTGTGTTATTTTCCCATATTCTCGTTATTTGACAGGATTCTTTTGTAGGAATACAAGTCAAATCGCCCCCGTCAAAAACGCCCACCCCCCCCCCTTTTTGCAAAAACGCCCACAATGTAAAATCGCCCCTTGTTAAAACGCTCCCACCTTTTACAAAATCGCCCCACTTAGCAAAATCACCCCATCAAAAACGCCCCCACATTGAGCAAAATCGCCCCATTTACAAAAATCGGTAATTGACCCATTTCCAGTTTTACATGATTTATCTCCCCTTTTACTTCCTGTTAAAAAAACTAAGTAGGCTATCATCACTAAAAGACTCATATTGAAATAAACATTTTGCATTGTTTTTGTATTGTTTGTCTGCGCCAATTAAATTTTCATCTAATAAACCTCATAAGTAGATGTTACTATAGCCATAGGCAACAGGCGAGTTTGAATATAACACGGATGTCACTGGAAAGTTTGTTTATTCAAGCTATAAAACAGCTGGGGTTCTACCTCCAATTAGCATCAGGTAAATAGGGTAATGAACATTGGTTAATTAATTAACAATCATGTTTACACAGCAGGCGGTTTTAATAACCTTCCTCACTCAGATATTCACATCTGTCATTCAACAGAAGCATGAAAATTTATTAAAGACAATTGTCTATTTTAAAAGGTTTCAATAGGACAAACTGTGGCTATAGCCGCAGTTTTTAGTATCGGAAGTGGAGACTAGGTGGCATTTTTTAAATAGGAAAGTTGTCAATTACAGTAGTACACAATTATTTATTTTTTTCCTTTGATTATATATATGCCTTAATGGCTTGAACAAAGATAATAAGGTGGCTACACCCACCACCATGAGCCCCGTGCAGGATCCGGGTGGCCAAAAGAATAGACCGCAGTCGCTCTAACTTGTCGTAAAAGGCGACTAAATAGCGCCCAGTACCCTGACCGCTATGTCAGGTCGGTTTGCCTAATGTGTGCCCCAGGTGGTTGAATGGGGTACCCCTGGAAAGCTGGGGTTGTCAGGCCATAATACGTAAAACCTGACCGCAAACCATATTAGTGCACCGTGTTGGGAAAAATGCCAAGTTCCTCGCACGTTAAAGAACGCTGCTGTAGTATTCGCTATGAGTAGGGATTTCGATCCCGCTACAGGAGGCTGAATTGCCCGACCCTATCCATCCTCCCATTTGCCAGTGGCAATCTAAAATCCGTTGCCCCTATTTTTCCTTGTGTCCAATCCCATTTTCAGTCATCATCATTTCATGTTCATTTTATCATCCAGTTCATGTTCATCGCCTGAATATAGCTGAAATAATGCTGCTCGGGCGTTAAACACCATTAATCAATCAATCAATCCCACCACCATGAAATGATCCAATACTATACCACATACATTTACAAATACAGACAAAGCATTCAAACAATAACTACTCCTTGGCATTATGACAGAATTTCCATACCCAGCATAATTTTCTGATAAGTTGCAGAATAGATTTTCAAAGTTGATTAATAGATTTGGATTATTACCTACATGCATAGTTTCTATATTGTACACAACAGTGTTAGCATAATTTGAGGTCTGGGTTTCCTCCATGTACTCGGACTTGCTCGCCCAATATAAATTGGATGTGGCGATATAGCTGCAGAAAAACTGCTGAAAGTGGTGTTAAACACCATTCAAACAAACAAGTCATTTTGAATAGCTTAATTGCAAACATAATCAATTTACACATAGCTGGATTAAATTAATCAAGTAATAATCAGTGCTAAAAACTTAAATGATTGCATCAACTTGACCGTAATGTTGTTTGCAAGACAATGATGATCTGTTTTTATCAGGAATAACTGATCATGAATATGTTTGATCTTCATTAAGGAAGGACTTATCATCTTCTTACATGCCTGTAGATTAATAAACAATGGAATATTATTTTTTTCAGGAAATAAAAGAAAATAAATGTAAGGCCAAAAATATATAAAATTAAGTTTAAAAAAACTCAATTTTATTTTTGGCCTTACATATATTTTCACTGACCTGGTAAGATAAATGTTTCCAGGTCAAAAAATTTTCACTCCTATGATTGTTTTTTAATTATTTTTAATAATGATTTTGCGTCAGATATTTGTTTTCAATCCTGATTCATTTAACACTGGAAGTGTCAGAACACTTAAAGATTAAAGATGTTTCTATTGAGGGGTTTTCAAACATGAAAATATTAAAAGACCCCACATACACTTAGTTATAGTGACCAAGAAATGCATTATTGCTTAATTTGTTTATTTTTAAGTTGAAGATATTTAAAAGTGCAGACAACAATATTTGTACCATTTTGCAACAAATAAATATATTTACCCAACTTTAGTGCATAGTGTACATCCATCTTCTATAATCTGTATAACAGGACTGATGAGTAATAAACTGCATGAACTTGATTTGAACTTTATCATATGTTTAATGGGGACTTGGAATAAGATAATAGTTCTGTTGCTGTCAATCAAATTTTTGAAAGTTACAACTTTTAGAAATGTGGTCATTATATTCAGTAGGAATCCAACATACCACTTGATTACATGTGAACAAATTTTAGATTTAAGATTCTCTGTAACAAGCTTTTTATAGAAGGTGAGTTAATAATAATTGATCTGTACACAATTGCATAAATAATTTTAATAATAATAATTTTAATAAGGAAACATGCAAATTTATATTTTGTGTGTGTGATTTATGCACATTTTTGAGTTGAAGTTATATTGTAAAAAATATTACTTCTAATGATTTTTTTTTCAGATACTAGTATCAACCCAACATGTATGGGTAAACATGGTAAAAGAGTATGCAAGTATAGGCACATTCATACCATGGAAGCATAGCTATGACTGAGGTAATAACTGTTATTTATTATATGTCTCCCATCAGGCACACAACTTGTATGCTTGCTTATGCACAGTACCTATTTTTCACAGACTGATTTAAATAAATGCATTTCTGAAGGAGTTTTGAAACTTGCTTTCTTATCTTGCAGTTGCAGACATTTTTTGTTTTACTGTTTGACTTTTCTGATATCCAAAGTGTGATATGTTAAAACACCCCTGCCATGAATATATGAACCATTCATGAACTGTTAATATGGCTAAATCAGTTCATACAATTATGAACTGTATTCATGTATTACCTTTTTAATCCCTTAAGATTCATTGCAAGAGGCAGTCTGTGCCATAAACATTTTTGACTACTTCTTCAGACTTAGACCTGCTAGGTATCAGTCCAAACTTTATTTGACTAGTTTGAAAAAAAAACTACAAGTTAAAAAGTCAAGATTTTGTGTAATTTTTTCATTTTACTGAATTTACATGATTTTATGACAATATTACACCAGTGAAAAGATTCTATTTTAAACCCAACAAATTTTTAAATTAAAGTAATGGGTGCCGTTTCATAAAGCTATCGTTAGCTTAACGTGAACGTTATCCCATTTAAATTGCATGGGATAACGAGCACGTTAATTAGCGATCGCTTTATGAAACGGCACCCAGTAGTCGATTTCACAAAAAGTTGTTAGTGTAAAATCTATTGTAAGTTCTGACATCACAATGGATTTCCTTTTGATCTTGCAACACTTACGATAGATTTTACACTTACGACTTTTTGTGAAAACCTCTGCAGATTTAAAATTAAATTAGGACAGATCCTAGATGTAAGCACATTTGTTAAGCTTACTTAATACCTGAGCAATTTAGTAAAGGCCTAAAGTGAGCATCTCGAATAAAAATTTAATAGTTATATGTACGCATTGTTGTTATAAACTTTTAACATTTTCATCTTCTTTTTTAGAACCTATGGGCTCATTTCCATCAAACTTAATATGTAGTTTCCCGAGTCGAAACATCCTCACAAGTCAGGGTTTCTGTGCCCACATGTGTCAGAAACCGTGACTTGTGAGGATGGAGTCGAAAGGGAATAAAGTTTCTTAAAATGGAGAGCCATACACTTTACAAATGGAAAATTATTAAGAAATTGTTAAATACTATATGTTAAAATAAAAATAAACCCCATATTTTTAGGTACTTTTGTGCTAATTTCAATTACTGTGCATTTCAACAAAAGCCATGGTTAAAAATGGCTGTTCCTTCTTCATTGAGGAGATAATAAGAAAATTCAAAGATTGATTTGATGAAGTAAGCTTCTCTGATTTAGTGTCTGAGATATTAAACACCTTTATATTCTTTTATAATGGCTTCAAAGGGTGAAAAAAAATATCTGTAAAAAGATCATGTTTGAGAATATTAAAACATTTCAAAGATCTTTGTATATAAGCTAAACATAAGTTTTGCCATTGAATTCAATGAAATTTGTCAGTAGTTAGCAGATTTTAGTTTTGAAATATCTGGGTTGAAGCTGTGCTTAATATTTGATTTACACTTGTTGACTTCGTTAAATTGCAATAAAGTTTTCTTATTTCACTTGTGGGTTTACATATTTATATAAATTTACAACTTCTCAAATTAATGAGAATCTGTGAAATCTTTCAACTCAGTTTCAAAATATATAATAAATTGTACAGTAACCATGGCAACAGTTTTTAATTTAACTTAATTTTTAAGTGATTTTGTTTGATTGTATAAGCATACATAAATTTGGTCCTATTTCTATTCTTCAAAGTACAACCATAGACATAATACCATGTACAGTATGTGTTAGATTCAGGTAGGTTATTAATGGTTAAAAAAATCTCAATACCTGTAATCATTTTGTATTAACTTGAAAATATTGTAATATTTTTGTCAGATTGAATGTAAAAAGGCAAAGAAATAATAATGGGAAGATGTATGCCAAAGGCATTATTGTGGAAAAAAATATATAAAGACTTGAAGTTGATTTGACACAGGCAGAGGAACATTGGTACATGTTTTTGATTGTATTATTCAAAACAGATCGTTGAAACAAGGTACATGCACTTGTATATGTATATAGAATAAATATAGCAGACGAACTGAAACCTTTCCTGTATAAGAGGTTATATCTTGCATCAAATCTCTTGATCTTACTCGACTTCTATTATGCATTATAGGCATAAGTATTTTCATAAGTAAAAAGTAAAATCTTTTGGTAGGAAATCAAACAATAAGTGATTGACTTTTCTCAGTCCAATTTAAAGTTCCCATAGAATTAACTAAAGAGAGAACAATAGCTATTGAGTATTGTATTTAAACAAATTGGGACAGTTCATTTAAAAAAAAATGAAATACCAAGACCAACACCAACTCACGCACAGAAAAGGTTTTGTTTGTTTTTCTCTAATTGTTGCCATCAATTATAATAGATTGTAGTTCATCTTGGGAAACTTGGCTGTTCCAATTCCAATCATTATACATCAGGGTACATCAATTAAGGGTGTCTATTTTAAAAAGGGAAAATGCATTTTATTCCCTTTTTCCATGTAAACCTAAATTGTTAGCATTAATCTTATAAGACTGCATAAAACAACTAATGTTATCAAATTTTATTCAAAATATAGAATATTTTCATACATTTCATTCTTTTGTACAACATTATTTCGGGAAAGTTCCCGAAAAGTTATCTTGAAAATTCTTTCATACAAAATAGCTCCCGAAGAAAAACTTTGGTCTTACAAATTTTCGGGAAAGTTCCCGAATGGAATCGAACATATCACTACAAACAAAATAGTTTCTGTAAAGTTCCAGAAAAAAAACTTTGGTCTTATAAATTTTCGGGACAGTTCCCGAATGGAATCGAACATTTCACTACATACAAAATAGTTTCGGTAAAGTTCCCGAAAGTGGTTTTCTTGAAAAAATTTTGTCATGCAAAACTTCGGGCAATTTCCCGAAAGGAACACATCAATACATTACAGTAACAAGTCAACATTCAAAATAGTTGCGGTAAAGTTCCCGAAAAGTGGTTTTCTTGAAAATATTTTGTCATACAAACCTTCGGGCAATTTCCCGAACAGAACATATTAATACATTACACTAACATGTTAACATTCCTGTTTTTCGGTCAAGTTCCCGAAAAGAAGCTTTCTTGAAAAAAATTTGTCATACAAAACTTCGGGCAATTTCCAGAAAGAAACATATCAATACATTACACATTAACAAGTCAACATTCAAAAGTTTCAGTAAAGTTCCCTAAAAGAGATTTCTTGGGAAAAGTTTTGTCATACAAAACTTCTGGCAATTTTCTAAATGGAACATCTTAATACAGTATGTACACACATAAGTTCCAGAATATAGAGATTTTCTTGAAGAAATTTTCATTTAAAATTTTGGGAAAAAATCACAAAAGAAATTACACTACATTACTTGAACATGACAACACACATAGATATTTCTGTAAAGTTCCTGAAAATCATTTTTTTAATTAACTTTGACTTTGGGCTTCTTAAAAATCCCTCTTTGATAATTTTGTAAAAATCCTTAAAATATTAACATATCATGTGTCAACCTACCAGATAATAAAGGAAAAGTTTCAGAAAAGAAATTTCCTTGTACATTTTAAAATACAAACTTATTTCTATAAAGTTCTTAACAATTATGCATTTACATTCTACATGTTTTTTTAAACAAATATTTTGGAAATGACTGCATAGAAGTCCCCAAAAACATTTAAAAAAAGTATGGTATGCAACTTAAATCTCACATGTATGATATTTTTCTGGAAATGTTATTACTTTCAATTTAATGTGCTGTGTTATATTTTAGATATACAACGGTAGTTGGCCATGGGATACACCTGGTCACCTGCTTTAAAAATAAACCGAGATAAAATTTACAACTGACAACAGAATGCAGCAGATGGATCAAATTGTCGGTACAGAAAACCACTGACAAAACACCCCAAAAATTTCAAATACAGACTTTACAAAGTCAAAGGGTTTTCAAAACTTAGTTCTTATGAATTTGCAGAAAAAAATGGTAATTGATAGGAATCATGGTCAGGAAAATGAAAAAAATCAATAAATGCACCTTTTCAATACATGTAGTCTGATAAAAAAAATTTAATATGCAGTATAAAGTTTTTTTCACCTGCATGTTCAAGCCAGTTGTCATAATATTGTAGTGAATGCACATCAACATGTGTAAAGTGTACATACATGAGGTATTTGTAATATATATACAGTAGTCAGTAATAACATAAATCAAAAATCTACAAACTAGACACAAAACTTCCTGGCTATACAATGGAGTACTTTTGTTTCCATGTAAATGGTTTTCATTCTGTTGGTCTACACTACAGCATGCATCAGTCATTTAACATACTTCTTTCTACCTCTCATATTACAGTTTCTATTTTACATCTGAAATAATAAATATTATAATATATAACTGCTTCCGAATTAATAAGGCCTGGAATTCAAGTCTCGGACTTTAGTACGAGTTTTTTCTCAATTACCGCATGACAACTTCAAAATTCTAAAGTTGTATTGGCTAAAACAAGGATTTAAACTCAACGCAGCCAAGAGTTTTGCAGAAATTGTGGTTTGCATATTACCATAACAGTGTTGTTAATGTTATACCATTAGACAATTCAAATGTTGTTAACCTTGGTATCTTTGACGACATTTTATTCACTTCCTTTATTTGCTTTGTAAACTAACTAGAATCTAACCACTGATACATTTTAACTGATACTAGCTACAGTAATGTAGCTCCTATTTGTTTCTTTTTTTTATGGACAGATAAAATAATGTAGCTCATTTTTTTCTAATTATGGAAGGGGCCTCGGTGGCCGAGTGGTCAAGGTAGTTCGTCTACTATTGATCACGTGGTCTGTCAACACTGAGATTGTGGGTTCGATTCTCACTGCAGGCAGGGTGTACTCGACTCCAATCTTAATTGACAAGGATTGCCAGTTTTCCTATAGCAGGACGGGGGTTTTCTCCGGGTACTCCGGCTTCCTCCCCCAATAAAAACTGGACGCCATGATATAGCTGAAAAATTGCTGAAAGTGGCGTTAAAACACCATTCAAACAAACAAACAATCTAATTATGGACTGAGATAAAAAGAGATATAAATCAGAATGTCAAGTGTTAATGCTACCGTTTCTTGAAACCATATATGTCTTGCATTTAGTGACATTTGTCGCAGGCAGGTCAAAAACTGTTTTATCAAATTATTCTGATTCAAGCTTAAAATGACTCAATTTTCATAAAATACTAGTTTTACATTAAGCACTCAAAACCGTTTAAAATAAACTAATAAGACATCTGAAGTCTGATATAATTGAGCAAGTATTAAGTGTCTTCTTTCACTTGCACAGGAACTTTGCCATGGCAATTAAATCAAATGATGCAGAACAAAACAATGTATCATTAACACTGTAAAAAAAGCCACATTTTCCTGTTGGAATCCAAATAAAATATGATGTGTACAGTGTGTTCTAAATGTTCAATATGTTGTTTAAAGATAGGTACTATCAATGAATTATTGCATGACATGTACATGTTGAAGTAATGAAAGAACCACACAATAACCTACTTGAGAAACTCTGTGTTGGTTTATCAGCTGTGTTGAACTTGTTATTAGAAGTCTCTTGTAATTCCATAATTGCCCTGTAAACAACAATAACAACAATGCATTAATTTTTTGATCTGTTCCCTCATCTCTTAATTTAAAACATACAACAAATGTTTACAATTACCAATAACCAAGAACATTTATTTATACACAGACCATTTGTGAACCAAACTGTACAAAAAAAATACATAAATTTTATCATATCAAATTCATTTCCTGTTTATTAGCTTATTTATGAGCTGTTGGTGTTACTAGTGTTTCGTACTAGCATAACATATAGGCTAGAAAAAAGAACAATTATCGTTCACTATATGAATAAAAAAAAAGAAAATTAAACATATATGTTCTGCTATCAGTTTTGCAATTAACAGTTTCACTCAAGCTGTTCTAGTTTTTAGGTTAGACGACAAAAACAGAAAATTCCTAACAAATTTTATCATTTAAGGGCAATAACTCCTATAAGGAGTGGTCCGACAACTATGTGTTTTGTAAGCAACCATTTATTAAGCAATTTACAATGTCAATCTAGTTCTTATAGTTTTCATTAAATAACTTCTGACAAATAGGAAATTTGTTAGAGCTTAATGCACTGATTAATTTGTGTTAACATGGTAAATGCAAATGGTTTTCTCTGTAGCAATTATATTTTCTGATGTATTGACCAAAAACTTCTGTTGACACATTTGGAATCTTTGAAAATATGGTATCAATATTGTGGGAGGAGTCTAAGATTAGAAAAAGAGAAGAAATTGTTACAGAGAGAGAGAGAGAGAGTGATTTTAACACATCATTGTACATGAACTTTGCTATAACATTTGGAATAATAAAGTTTGGAATTATACCTCTCACATCTTAATTAATATAAAATTAAGAACAGTCCATAATGTAAATGAGACAACCAATAACCCTTTCGTCTTATTATTATGTAATATAAGAAATTACAGTCTTTTGTATCAGTTGATATAAGTTTTAATTGGCTGAAAAATTAATATTCATCTCTGCCTTAGGTATTGGGCAATATTAATATTTGAGTCTATTAAAACTTATAACAACCTCTAAAAAGACAATAATTGAATAATATGTTAAACTTTATTTTTCTATACAAAATCAGTTTGGATAAGAATAAACAGATTTTCTTTTCCTAATTTATTACAGAAGTTAAATAAATGTACACAATTTTTATGTTAACCATAAACATGTGTTGTTAAAGATTTGACCTTATATTAGAAAGACTAACTTCTACTTTAAAACTAAACTTGTTAACATAAATCATTGACACTTTTGTGTCCCATGAGACTGATCTTTATAGCAACAGACAGGAACAGTGGTAAGAACATTGAAGAAATAATTAATGTATCTTAAATCTTAATACTTCTTTTTTCTGGGGAAAATGGTAATGCATACAAGAAAAGGAAATTCTAATATGACGTACTTCAAACGCTTCAGAAACAAACCTCTATTGAAATATTCAATAAAATATGGCTGTTCCAGCCATTTCAAAAATCACACGCCCCATCTGCTGATGTTTTTGCTGACCTTTTTTTATTATTCCTTATTAAATCTTTGTATTCAAAAATCCAATATAAAAAATGTTCCCACATTGTCATATTCTATACTGTGCTTTTATTGTTTACATGTTGCATAATCTTCTTTGAGTTTTGCTAGGTTGTGTTTTCAGTTTTCTGTTTAACTAACCTTAAAAAATATATATATAACTACTTTTGTGGTAATAAAGAAATAAATATATAATAATGATAACCAAAAAAATTTTAAATGGTAAACATAATTACAATATTGCATATTTGTTAAACTTTAGCACTGTCTACATGCATTGACATAGGGAAATTTAATAAAAAGCAAAAATTAACTATTACTTCGTCTTCATTGACTTCAATCTTAACACAGGGGCTTGTAAAAATCGATTTACTTGAGCTTTCGAATGACACTGGGTCGATTTTGTTATAGTGTGGGACACACTATAACAAAATACAAATACAAATACAATATACAAACGCTTTATTTAGTGTCGATGTTATCATAAACAGACAAACATAAGCTCCTTGGAGCTTTTAAAATCGACATAACATACATATTTTAACATACAACGACATGCACATATAGTAAAAGCACATAATAATAATTTAAGTTCCATTTTAAAAAATAATCATCATCATCATAAAAAATCATATTTGCATGCAACATTATGAGCACAACATTTATATTATTATCTTAAGAAGCACTATGGGTCAGCAAAATAGATAAATAAAAAGCGCAAAGCAAATAATCAAAGAAGAGCATTCAGACATTGACATTTAGCATGCATACACCAGTACAGAGATATACACAATCTACATGTACAAATAAAACATTATATGTTAAAATTAAATTACAAGCATACTTCACATTTGCAATAACACGCAGAAGTTTCCTAGGAGCTGAAAATTGAAGCATCAATGGGAGAAGCAGGAAGAACAATGGCATGACTTGCCGTTCCAGGAATTCAGAAGATTTTTAAATTGATTAAAAGAAGTTTCCTTGCGGAAGTGGTCGGGCAAATCATTCCATGTTTTGGCAGCAAAATATTTGAATGAATTTTAGCCATAACTGGATGTTTTGACACTAGGTAGTTTAGCTGTATGTTGGTATCTGAAATTATATTTATGATCTTTTATATCAATTAAATCATGGAGATACACTGGGCTTTGTTTGTTTACTATTTTGAAAGTTTCTAGTGCAATATTTCTTATTCTTCTTACTTTTAAGGATGGCATTTTTGATTTAATCAGTAGTTCTTCATAAGTGCTGTTATAATCATTATAAATAAATTTAAGGGCTCTTTCTTGGATTTTTTCCATATTATTGGTATTAGCTTCATTACAAAAGTGCCAGGTGACAGGGCAGTAATTGAAGTTTGATAGAATGAAGGTATGGTATATTGTTAATCCACCTAATTTGTTCAAGTATTTTCCTACTCTTTTAAGTGTGTTTAGTTGTCGTGATGCATTTTTGCATATATTAGCTATATGGGTATTGAATTTAAGCTGGTAGTCAATTGTTACCCCTAAAAGTTTTATTTCGTCTTCACATTTTATAATATTATTGTTAATGTTAAAAGTTAAATTTTTATCATGGGTTTTATTTCCAATAGCAATAGCTTGAAATTTATCCGGGTTTGCTTTCATTTGGTTTACAGTAAACCACTCAATTAATTTTGTACTGTCTGTTTCTAGTTTAGTTTTTACTTCTTCAAGGTCATATCAGGCATAGGAAAGCGTGTTGTCGTCCGCATAGTTGTACAGAGAAGAGTCATGTATAAAATAGAAAATATCGTTAATGAATATATTGAAAAGAACAGGACCAAGAATAGATCCCGGTGGTACCCCTTTATAGATTTTCTCCCAATCACTTATGGATGAGCCCACTTTGACACACTGTTTCCTATCCCAGAGATAATCTTGAAGAAGCTCAAGAGCTGTACCTGTAACGCCATATGACTTGAGTTTATCAATTAAAAGGTTATGAGGTAGACAATCGAAAGCTTTGCTTAGGTCCATTAATATTGCAGCAGTAAATTTTTTATCATCCAATGCTTTTTTCCAGTCTTCCACTATTTATAGAAGGGTAGATTGACAGCCATATCCAGCGCGACATGCCGAAAGATAGGGGTGGAATAACAAAATCGACCCAGTATCAAAGATCGATTTACGTGAGCTTTCGAATGATACTGGGTCGATTTTGTTAGTGTGGGATTTTGTTATAGTGTGGGACACACTATAAAAAAATCGGACCAGTGGCAGTATCATTCGAAAGCTCAAGTAAATCGATTTTTACAAGCCCCTGTGATCTTATTGGCATGTTTATGACACATATTTATCGCAATTTAATGTACAGTTGATTCAATCTTGATTTATTTGACTTACTTCTATTATATTTCTTAACTAAAATAGACCTAACAGTAATTATAAATCACTGGCACTTGTCGCACACAGAATTTACACTGTTGCCTTATTGGTGTATCCCAGTTGTCAAACTGGGTTCCAATTACATAATTCTGCATATGGGCAGGTACCAGTTAAAATGCGGCGATTTACAGCATGAGACTTGGCGAAAAGCAGACCAAGTGAAATGAAAAACGTGAGTAGATTTTTTTATCAATATTTGTGTTATTTTCCCATATTCTCGTTATTTGACATGATTCTTTTGTAGGAATACAAGTCAAATCACCCCCAAGGAAAAATCACCCCCGTCAAAAACGCCCCCCCCCCTTTGCAAAAACGCCCACAATATAAAATCGCCCTTGTTAAAACGCTCCCACCTTTGACACAATCGCCCCACTTAGCAAAATCTCCGCATCAAAAACGCCCCCGCATTAAACAAAATCGCCCCATTTACAAAAATCTGTAATTGATCCATTTCCAGTTTTACATGATTTATCTCCCCTTTTACTTCCTGTTAAAAAAACTACGTAGGCTATCATCACTAAAAGACTCATATTGAAATAAAGATTTTGCATTGTTTTTGTATTGTTTGTCTATGCCAATTAAATTTTCATCTAAATAACCTCATTAGTAGATGTTACTATAGCCATAGGCAACAGGTGAGTTTGAATATAACACGGATGTCACTGGAAAGCTTGTTGTGTATTCAAGCTATAAAACAGCTGGGGTTCTACCTCCAATTAGCATCAGGTAAATAGGGTAATGAAC
The DNA here is from genome assembly GCA_944474755.1 of Limnoperna fortunei. Classification (NCBI taxonomy): domain Eukaryota; kingdom Metazoa; phylum Mollusca; class Bivalvia; order Mytilida; family Modiolidae; genus Limnoperna; species Limnoperna fortunei. The sequence goes on from OX104125.1 coordinate 48,830,484, forward strand.
ATTGGTTAATTAATTAACAATCATGTTTACACAGCAGGCGGTTTTAATAACCTTCCTCACTCAGATATTCACATCTGTAATTCAACAGAAGCATGAAAATTTATAAAAGACCATTTTAAAAGGTTTCAATGGGACAAACTGTGGCTATATATAGCCGCAGTTTTTAGTATCGAAAGTGGAGACTAGGTGGCATTTTTTAAATAGGAAAGTTGTCAATTACAGTAGTACACAATTATTTTTTTTTCCTTTGATTATATATATGACTTGAAGGCTCGAACAAAGCTAATAAGGTGGCTACACCCACCACCATGAGCCCCGTGCAGGGTCCGGTGGCCAAAAGAATAGACAGCAGTCGCTCTAGCTTGTTGTAAAAGGCGACTAAATAGCGCCCAGTACCCTGACCAGCGTGTCAGGTCGGTTTGCCTAATGTGTGCCCCAGGTGGTTGAATGGGGGGTATCGTAACGACTCGCCCCACTCTCGAGTCGCCCCATCACGAGTCGCCCCATATTAATAACGAGTCGCCCCACATGTAATAACGAGTCGCCCCACTCGATAACGACTCGCCCCACAAATGTAAAATATATAAGTTTATAAATTTAATATTTTAAAATATATTTAAGTAAATTTATAGTATAAATTTTTTAATTTGCATATATTTTATTACTAGACCTTTTTTTTGATTGGCGGTGGATCTCTTAAGGTTAAAGTGAACTCGTGTTCACTTCTTTAATTAATTGTGATAATTATAATTGAATATTTGCTTGTTTACAATCGCGATTTACTTTGATGGGATTATAGTTTTAAAGGATGAACAGTTAACAGACGTAGTTAATTTAATGTCAAATTGTCTGAGATTGACATATGCTGTACAGATACTGGTTTTTGAACAAGTACCTTCACTTTCAAGACGGTGTAAAACCTAATATTTATTACGAGAATGTTACCATAATAAAGTTTTTAACAATAACAAAAACGTAGTTTTGTAGAAGTCTTGTATGAGAGGGGATGGCGAAAGGATGAGAAAGAAAGGAAAAAATAAAAACGAGGGAGGCAGCACTAGTAAAAAATAATAAAATTATGTACATAAAAATCCAGTAAAAAGATATTTTGCATCCAAATGATCAGAATTTTTACTGCTAGTATGCAGTAAGTTTTTTTTTCCTAAAGCGTATGTCTGTCCCCTTTACATATCAACTACAATGGTTGTTTTTATGGTCTCTTGTTAACTGTCTCGGTGTAGTTTGAATAAGCAAGCACGTTAGAAATTTTTAACAATAAGACAACCTTGTATTTTTTAACTTTTAGAAAACTGTTTTCAATAGTATGTAAGATTAACAGTATTCTACACAGTTTACAGGCAGCATTTAATAGTTTTACATTTAGAGTACAATTACGATTACGATTAATTAAAACACCGAGCAGTACAATATACCCAAATTAAAAAAAAATTATACTATCAATGCATTTATTAATATTATAAAGTATTAAATATATAAATTTCTATTATAAATTTTATATTTTACATATGTGGGGCGAGTCGTTATTGAGTGGGGCGACTCGTTATTAAATGTGGGGCGACTCGTTATTAATATGAGGCGACTCGTGATGGGGCGACTCGAGAGTGGGGCGAGTCGTTATATATTCGAATGGGGTACCCCTGGCAAGCTGGGGTTGTCAGGCCATAATACGGAAAACCTGACCGCAAACGATATTAGTGCACCGTGTTGGGAAAAATGCCACATTCCTCGCACGTTAAAGAACGCTGCTGTAGTATTCGCTATGAGTAGGGATTTCGATCCCGCTACAGGAGGCTGAATTGCCCCACCCTATCCATCCTCCCATTTGCCAGTGGCAATCTAAAATCTGTTACCCCTATTTTTCCTTGTGTCCCATCCCATTTTCATTCATCATCATTTCATGTTCATCGCCTGAATATAGCTGAAATAATGCTGCTCGGGCGTTAAACACCATTAATCAATCAATCAATCAATCAATCAAACCACCATGAAATGATCCAATACTATACCACATACAAATACAGACAAAGCATTCAAACAATAACTACTCCTTGACATTATGACAGAATTTCTATACCCAGCATAATTTTCTGATAAGTTGCAGAATAGATTTTAAAGTTGATTAATAGATTTGGATTATTACCTACATGCATAGTTTCTATTGTACACAACAGTGTTAGCATATTTTGAGGTCTGGGTTTCCTCCATGTACTTGGACTTCCTCGCCCAATATAAATTGGATGTGGCGATATAGCTGCAGAAAAACTGCTGAAAGTGGTGTTAAACACCAATCAAACAAACAAGTCATTTTGTATAGGTTAATTTGCAAACATAATCAATTTACACATAGCTGGATTAAATTAATCGAGTAATAATCAGTGCTAAAAACTTAAATGATTGCATCAACTTGACCGTAGTACTAGTGTTGTTTGCAAGACAATGATAATCTGTTTTTATCAGGAATAACTGATCATGAATATGTTTTGATCTTCATTAAGGAAGGACTTATCATCTTCTTACATGCCTGTAGATTAATAAACAATGGAATATTTTTTTTCAGGAAATAAAAGAAAATAAATGTAAGGCCAAAAATAAAATTAAGTTTAAACAAACTTAATTTTATGGCCAAAAATAAAATTAAGTTTAAACAAACTTAATTTTATTTTTGGCCTTACATATATTTTCACTGACCTGGTAAGATAAATGCTTCCAGGTCAAAAAATTTTCACTCCTATGATTGATTTTTAATTATTTTCCTAAATAATTGGGTTTATGTCAGATATTTGTTTTCAATCCTGATTCATTTAACACTAGAAGTGTCAGAACACTTAAAGATTAAAGATGTTTCTATTTAGGGGTTTTCAAACATGAAAATATTAAAAGACCCCACATACACTTAGTTATTTATTTATTTATTTTATTTATTTATTTATTTATTTGTTCAACACATTTACAATAAATGGTTATAACACATAAAATGTAATTAATACAACAACAGAAACTGGGTCATGATACAATTCCACACCCATTCATCATAGATGGTAAATAAATGTAAAACTGCACCAAGATGCAGTTTTGAAAATAATGTTTGAATAATAACAGAGAACTATATACTTGGAGCGGCAGTGACATAGAGAAAAGTACATTCATTTGGAATTACAATTATTAAATTTTTGGTTAATTTAACTCCTGACACTTTTTGATATATTCAATAACTGCTTTAATTATTACTAAAGAGTTGTTGTTATAGTGACCAAGAAATGCATTATTGCTTAATTTGTTAATTTTTAAGTTGAAGATATTTAAAAGTGCAGACAACAATATTTGTACCATTTTGCAACAAATAAATATATTTACCCAACTTTAGTGCATAGTGTACATCCATCTTCTAAAATCTGTATAACAGGACTGATGAGTAATAAACTGCATGAACTTGACTTGAACTTTATCATATGTTTAATGGGGACTTGGAATAAGATAACAGTTCTGTTGCTGTCAATCAAATTGTTGAAAGTTACAACTTTTAGAAATTGTGGTTCAGTAGGAATCCAACATACCACTGGATTACATGTGAACGAATTTAGATTTAAGATTCCCTGTAACAAGCTTTTTATAGAAGGTGAGTAAATAATAATTGATCTGTACACAATTGCATAAATAATTTTAATAATAATAATTTTAATAAGGAAACATGCAAATTTATATTTTGTGTGTGTGTGATTTATGCACATTTTTGAGTTGAAGTTATATTGTAAAAGATATTACTTCTAATGATTTTTTTTTCAGATACTAGTATCAACCCAACATGTATGGGTAAACATGGTAAAAGAGTATGCAACTATAGGAACATCCATACCATGGAAGCATACGTAGTTACGACTGAGGTAATAACTGTTATTTATTATATGTCTCCCATCAGGCACACAACTTGTATGCTTGCTTATGCACAGTACCTATTTTTTCACAGACTGTTTAAATAAATGCATTTCTGAAGGAGTTTTGAAACTTGCTTTCTTATCTTGCAGTTGCAGATATTTTTTGTTTTACTGTTGGACTTTTCTGATATCCAAAGTGTGATATGTTAAAACACCCCTGCCATGAATATATGAACCATTCATGAACTGTTAATATAAGGCTAAATCAGTTCATACAATTATGAACTGTATTCATGTATTACCTTTTTAATCCCTTAAGATTCATTGCAAGAGGCAGTCTGTGCTATAAACATTTTTGACTACTTCTTCAGACTTAGACCTGCTAGGTATCAGTCCAGACTTTATTTGACTAGTTTGAAAAAAAAACAACTACAAGTTAAAAAGTCAAGATTTTGTGTAATTTTTTCATTTTACTGAATGTACATGATTTTATGACAATATTAAACCAGTGAAAAGATTCTATTTTAAACCCAACAAATTTTTAAATTAAAGTACTGGGTGCCGTTTCATAAAGCAATCGTTAGCTTAACGTGCACGTTATCCCATTTAAATTGCATGGGATAACGAGCACGTTAATTAGCGATCGCTTTATGAAACGGCACCCAGGAGTCGATTTCACAAAAAGTTGTTAGTGTAAAATCTATTGTAAGTTCTGACATCACAATGGATTTTCTTTTGATCTTGCAACACTTACGATAGATTTTACAATTACGACTTTTTGTGGAAACCTCTGCAGATTTAAAATTAAATTAGGACAGATCCTAGATGTAAGCACATTTTTTAATCTTACTTAATACCTGAGCAATTTAGTAAAGGCCTTAAGTGAGCATCTCGAATAACAATTTAATAGTTATATGTACGCATTGTTGTTATAAACTTTTAACATTTTCATCTTCTTTTTTAGAACCTATGGGCTCATTTCCATCAAACTTAATATATAGTTTCCTGAGTCGAAACATCCTCACAAGTCAGGGTTCCCACATGTGTCAGAAACCGTGACTTGTGAGGATGGAGTCGAAAGGGAATAAAGTTTCTTCAAATGGAGGGCCATCCACTTTACAAATGGAAAATTATTAAGAAATTGTTAAATACTATATGTTAAAATAAAAAATAAACCCCATATTTTTAGGTACTTTTGTGCTAATTTCAATTTCTGTGCATTTCAACAAAAGCCATTGTAAAAAATTTGTTCAAATTAATGGCTGTTCCTTCTTCATTGAGGAGATAATAGGAAAATTCAAAGATTGATTTGATGAAGTAAATTTCTCTGATTTAGTATCTGAGATATTAGATATTAAACACTTTTATATTCTTTTATAATGGCTTCAAAGGGTGAAACAAAATATCTGTAAAAAGATCATGTTTGAGAATATTAAAACATTTCAAAGATCATGTATAAAGCTAAACAAAATTCTTGCCATTGAATTCAATGAAATTTGTCAGTAGTTAGCAGATTTTGTCAGTTGGTATGCCTTTTAGTTTTGAAATATATGGGTTGAAGCTGCAGCATTAATATTTGATTTACACTTGTTGACTTCGTTAAATTGCAATAAAGTTTTCTTATTTCACTTGTGGGTTTACATATTTATATAAATTTACAACTTCTCAAATTTAATGAGAATCTGTGAAATCTATCAACTTAGTTTCAAAATATATAATAAATTGTACAGTAACCATGGCAACAGTTTTTAATTTAACTTAATTTTTAAGTGATTTTGTTTGATTTTATAAGCATACATAAATTTGGTCCTATTTCTATTCTTCAAAGTACAACCATAGACATAATACCATGTACAGTATGTGTTAGATTCAGGTAGGTTATTAATGGTTAAAAAATCTCAATACCTGTAATCATTTTGTATTAACTTGAAAATATTGTAATATTTTTGTCAGATTGAATTTAAAAAGGCAAAGAAAAAATAATGGGAAGATGTATGCCAAAGGCAGCTACTTGTGGAAAAAATATATAAACACTTGAAGTTGATTTGACACAGGCAGAGGAACATTGGTACATGTTTTTGATTGTATTATTCAAAACATATCGTTGAAACAAGGTACATGCACTTGTATATGTATATAGAATAAATATAGCAGACCAACTGAAACCTTTCCTGTATAAGAGGTTATAACTTGCATCAAATCGCTTGATCTTACTCAACTTCTATTATGCATTATAGACATAAGTATTTTCATAAGTAAAAAGTAAAATCTTTTGGTAGGAAATCAAACAATAAGTGATTGACTTTTCTCAGTCCAATTTAAACTTCTCATAGAATAAACTAAAGAGAGAACAATATAGCTATTGAGTATTGTATTTAAACAAATTGGAACAGTTCATTTAAAAAAAATGAAATACCAACACCAACACCAACTCACTCACAGAAAAGGTTTTGTTTGTTCTTCTCTAATTGTTGCCATCAATTATAATAGATTGTAGTTCATCTTGGGAAACTTGGCTGTTCCATTTCCAATAATTATACATCAGGGTACATCAATTGTAATATTGGAACTCCAGCCACATAGAAATGGGGGATGGGGTGTTGACCATTATTTATGTCACCCACCTGATATTTATGTCACCCACCTGATCGTTAGTCACGTGCCACTTTGCGTCAGTCGTGGCCACAATTGAAACAAAAGTTGGTTATAATGTCATTTACCGTCTAAATGTGGGATTTTTATTTTGATCAGAAAACCTACATGGCTGTACTGCAGTAATCTGATTCATGTTTTTTTTTATCAGAAAACCTAAATGGCTGTACTGCATGAATTGTTATGTTTATACAAAATTTATAATAGCTGCATAATACTGCAAGATTATATTGTAAGTTTAACACAAAACCCTATTGTAAGAATATTTAAATGCATTTTTTATACCCCCTGCAAACTTGTTTGGGGGTATATAGGAATCACCCTGTCTGTCTGTCCGTCTGTCTACACCCTTTGTAAGCGCAACTCCTCCTAAACCGCTTGATGAAATTTGATGAAACTTAAAACAAAAGAAGTACATTATATGTAGATGTGCATGAAGGATTTTTATTGACCTCAGATATCATTAAGGGGAGATAATTGGACTTGAAAACGAAAAGGGGGGGTATCCCTTTGTGAGCGTGCTCACAGTCCACACTTGTTTTGGGAGTAAAGCCATATTGTGCGTTTATGTTCATTAGATTGTCTTCTTTAAAGTGTATGTTTTTGTATTTGATTGGGAATCCAAGATGGCTGCCATTGCAAGAATTCATTGAACATAGAAACCTATGGTCAGAATGTCTAAAAAGGCTTCTTTCATGTATCTGAAACCCCATTCTCACAACTCACGTGTGTCCACGAAACCCTGACAAACTTAGCTAGGAAATTCCAGGGTTAGGTTTTCATACAAAGTCACACCTTCAAAATATCAACCAAAGAAATTGCTTGAATGAAGCAAGTGTTTGGAATTAAAATATACAACATGGTGGCAGATGGATCAATCGATAAACGCAACTAATCTATTAACACTCTTTACAAAATACAGATTTTCACGTGGTCTATGAAATACATTCACTAGTTTATTTCCAATCGATATCTGGATATCCTCTAACTAAGTCGTGTATGAAAGCAAGTTTTTGATTGGCTACATGCAGGTATGTAAATGTTGTAGCAAATCAAAATAGTGACTTCTCGCCTGGGAATTTCCTAGCTAAGTTTGTCTGGGTTTCATAGACACAGAAACCCTGACTTGTGAGGATGCTGAAACCACTAACCTAATTAAAACCAAATAGCAATATTTATTGGATGGTTCTCCTAAGTTTACGATGTTTTAACCAGTTTATTGATTGAATGTTTGCTTAATGTCCAGCAAGCAATATTTCAGCTATATTCAGGATTTTTAAGTTAGTTGAAAATAGAAAATGGCTGCCTTTAACTTGACCTTTACAGGAGTTTTTATTGCCTACTAAAATCAGGTGAGCAATATAAGCCCACGAGGGGATCTCATTTCAATACCCATACAATTAAGAATATATATAATTCCATAACATTTCCAGATATCCCCTCCACCTTCCTAACACTGTATTCTCAGTTTTACCTAGCTAGCTTTTGCTGGTTAGCTCACCTGACCCAAAGGGTCAGTGTGAGCTATTCTCATCACTTTGCGTCCGTCATCGTCGTCTTCATCGTCGTCAGCCGTAAACTTTTCACATTTCAATCATCTTCTCCAAAACCCCTTGGCCAATTAGAACCAAACTTGGCAGGAATGTTTATTGGGTGGTTCTTTACAAAGTTTGAGTTTTTGGTGCTGATCAAATATTAAACATGGCTGCCATAGCCATTAATGCATTCTGATTGGCTGAATTTCAAAAATCTTCTTCTCATAAACTGCTTCGCAGATTGATTTGAAATTTTGCAGAAATGTAACTTAGATGGTCCTCTGGTCCTCTACAAACTTTGAGTTTTTTGTGCCGATCCAAAATCCAAGATGGCCGCCATCGCAGGACATAGTTTAACATAGGACCATATGGGAAAAACATATAAACATCTTCTTCTCTGAAACTGTTCCACACAATGAAGCTAAATTAATAAAGAAATGAAGGTTGGATAATTATCTTATTATTTTGGATTTTTCGAGCCAATTGCAAATTCAACATGGCTTCCAGGGCCATTAATGGGTTCTGATTGGCTGAAATTATAAAAATCTTCTTCTCATAAACTGCTTGGCAGATTGATTTGAAATAGTGCAGAAATGTACCTTAGGTGGTCCTTTACAAAGTTTGAGTTTTTTGTGCCGTTCCAAAATCCAAGATGCCCGCCATCGCAGGACTAAGTTTAACATAGGACCCTATGGGAAAAACATACAAACAACTTCTTCTCTGAAAACTGTTCCACACAATAAAGCCAAATTATGAAGAAATGATTAATGGATATTTATCTTATTATTTTGAGTTTTTTGAGCCAATTGCAAATTGAACATGGCTTCCAGGGCAACTAATGGGTTCTGATTGGCTGAAATTTCAAAAATCTTCTTTTTACAAACTGCTTAGCAGATTGATTTGAAATATTGCACAAATGTACCTTAGATGGTCCTCTACAAAAATTGGGTTTTTTGTGGCGATCCAAATTCCAAGATGGCCGCCACGGTGGAACACAGCTTAACATAGGTCTCTATGGGAAAACCATACAAACAGCTTTTTCTCTGAAACTTAGTTCCACACAATTTAACCAAATAATGCAGAAGTGAATCTTTGATAGTAATCTTATTATTTTAAGTATGTTTCGACCCGATAGGAAATTCAACATTGCTGCCAGAGCTGCAAATGCGTTCTGACTGGCTGAGCAGATTTTAGGATATGTGATATTGTATGGTCGGTCCTCTACCAATTTTGAGTTTTTTGTTTCGATCCAAAATACAAGCTTGCTGCCACCATGGAACATCACTGAACATACTAACCTATGAAAAAACATAAAAACTGCTTCTTCTCAGAAACTCTCCTACTGCTGATTGTAAATTCAACATGGCAACATTCATAGAGACAGCATCTTCACAAAAACTCTATCACATTTAATATAAAAATTTGCAAGAAAAGTATTGTCTCAAAAAGTTTTTTTGTAAGTCAGGTGAGTGATACAGGCTATTAAGAGCCTCTAGTTTAAGTTGGAAACGGCAAATTAAAAACCCTAGCATTATAGATAGTTCTTTCATGTTTCCCTTACAAAATTATATCTGGCAACGGGAGGGCAGTTGCTGACTGAGGGTAGCTAAAATAGAAATTATAAAATAAAATTTTTGAAGTTTACCGGTAATTTGTATATTCTGCGTTATTAACAATTGGTTAATTGATACAGATTTTTGAGAATTGTCAAATTTATTTAAATTTATTTGTATTGGATTTATTTGAACACAACTCATCAACTATCCTTTTTATGTAAATTGTGTAGCATAGGTCACACATAGAAATCATCTTGTATCTGTCTCCTTGTCACACTTCTCTTCTATCAACAACTCATCCGTCATAGTTAAAGACAATTTTAACCAAAGTTGCAAATACCTTTATTAGGAAGCATTGATGTATACCAGCTATTTAGTTTTTCTGAATAAAAGTCTTTTACAAAGAAACAAAAAAACCCCTCCTGAACAGTAATCTGTATTAGGGAATGTTGATATGCACCAGTAATACAGTTAATATGTATACCCATGCTACAAAGCAGGGGGTTATGCAACATATGACCTATCTGTCCATTAGTCTCTCAGTCTTCTCGCTTTCTGGATTGTACTTCTACATGTAAATCAAGTACTTTATATTTGATTGTAACTATGTGGTCACATAGATTGAGAGGAATAGCTGATTTTAAACAATTGTACTAAAATTGGGGGAAGAAATTTTTATAACATAACTATTATATAAAAGAACTATCTATAACGAGAGGATTTTCACACATAATAATTGCAGGTACCCATATGAAAAATGCAATGTTAAATATTTGGTTTATTGTAACTACCAGACACCTGCTGTTATGAAAGACAACTCTTGTAAATGGGAAGTAACTCTGTATTCTGAAACTACTTAATAATCCAGAACATTACATGGTATTGCAACAAAACTGCATTTGGAGCATGGGGTATAATGTACTTAATTTTCTGGAAAAACAATTAATGTTAAAGGGGTGGGGAGGGGGCACATGTCTCCCATGAAAGGTTAATGATTTAATAAGTCACTGTGTTGCATTTATTCAGGTAAGTAATTGCAGTCTTGTAAGTGATTATTTGAAGTCAGCAATTAATTGGTAGTGATCTTTACTGTATACAGTTAAAATAAAAGCACTTTTAAACTTTTAGGGTCACATGCTGCATAATACATGTACATGTGCACTTAAAATACAGATAACCATCTGTAAAGTCATTGAAGTTCGTGATCTTATAATTATGTTTTTATTTTCAGGAAAACTGTTCAAGATGATATAAAAATCCATATTGAAAGGTCCAAAATAAAGAACTGAATGTGACCAACAGTGGCTGTCATATAATACAAGTATAGTCCTAACATTTAATTAGCAGAAATTTTCTGTTTACAAGCCAATATTTGTTATAATGTCAGATACAATGTATGTATGATTGTTTTTTTTTAAGATTCAGACTTATTTATTTCTGGAACTGACTTAAAATTATTATGAACATTTCTAAAAATCATGTTTAGTGTAATTGGCCATTTCTGTACAGTACATACATGTATATTATAATGTACACATACTGAGAATACATGTTTGTGTCTTTCATTTAGGTTGTAGTACATAATTATTATTTTACTACAATTTGTTTGTTTTGATGTGCTTTAAAAGAGAGTGTTAAATGAATGATTAAATTGTACATGTATGATTGTAAATTTCTGATACTTACCCGAAGTGGTTTTATTTATACTGTATTTCGGTTCTGTATGTGATGTGACATTTTCAAGATGCTCTTACATTTGATTTTTTTAAATATGATAAATATACAGTTTGATTTTTGTTAATTTAAGATTAAAAATACTTTTTTTTTAAATATTATATACTTTTGATGATCGATTTTAATTGTGTATGCCAAAATTAACAAGAAAATTTCTCTTCAGGTGCTTTACCAAAATTATTTTGTATGTTAGCGGGTTAACGAAATGAAGTGATATGCTAGATTTCTTTCGGGATATTTCCTGAAATTTTGTATTCAGATTTTTGTTAGAAAACTGCTTTTCGGTAACATTCCCGAAATTATTTTGTATGTTGGCAGATTACAGAAATGTAGCCATATGTTAGATTTCTTTCGGGTATTTCCCGAAATTTTTTATACAGATTTTTGTTAGAAAACTGCTTTTCGGGAATGTTCCTGAAATTAATTTGTATGTTGGCAGGTTAAAGAAATGTAGCTATATGTTAGATTTCTTTCGGGATATTTCCCGAAATTTTGTATACAGATATTTGTTAGAAAACTGCTTTTCGGAAACGTTCCCGAAATTATTTTGTATGTTGGCAGGTTAATGAAATGTAGCTATGTGTTAGATTTCTTTGGGGATATTTCCCGAAATTTTGTATACCAAATTTTTGAAGACAAAATGTAATGTATTGATATGTTCCTTTCGGGAAATTGCCCGAAGTTTTGCATGACAAAATTTTTTCAAGAAAACCACTTTTCGGGAACTTTACCGAAACTATTTTGTATGTAGTGATATGTTCGATTCCATTCGGGAACTTTCCCGAAAATTTGAAAATTTGTAAGACCAAAGTTTTTTTATGGGAACTTTACCAAAACTATTTTGTATGTAGTGAAATGTTTAATTCCATTCGGGAACTGTCCCGAAAATTTGTAAGACCAAAGTTTTTCTTCAGGAACTATTTCATGTATTTTGTATGCAAGAATTTTCAAGATAACTTTTCGGGAACTTTCCCGAATAAGTGTTGTACAAAAGAATGAAATGTATGAAAATATTCTAAATTTTGAATAAAATTTGATAACATTAGTAGTTTTATGCAGTCTTATTAGATTAATGCTAACAATTTAGGTTTACATGGAAAAAGGGAATAAAATGCATTTTCCCTTTTTAAAATAGACACCCTTAATTGTAATATTGGAAGTCCAGCCACATAGAAATGGGGGATGGGGTGTCGACCATTATTTATGTCACCCACCTGATATTTATGTCACCCACCTGATCGTTAGTCATGTGCCACTTTGCGTCAGTCGTGGCATCAATTGAAACAAAACTTGGTTATAATGTCATTTACCGTCTAAATGTGGGATTTTTATTTTGATCAGAAAACCTACATGCTGTACTGCAGTAATCTGTTTCATGTTTTTGTTTATCAGAAAACCTAAATGGCTGTACTGCATGAATTGTTATGTTTATAAAAAATTTATAATAGCTGCATAATACTGCAAGATTATATTGTAAGTTTAACACAAAACCCTATTGTAAGAATATTTAAATGCATTTTTTATACCCCTGCAAACTTGTTTGGGGGGTTTATAGGAATCACCCTGTCTGTCTGTCCGTCTGTCCACACCCTTTGTAAGCGCAATTCCTCCTAAACCGCTTGATGAAATTTGATGAAACTTAAAACAAAGGAAGTACATTATATATCATTAAGGGGAGATAATTGGACTTGAACGCGAAAGGGGGTATCCCTTTGTGAGCATGCTGACAGTCCACACTTGTTTTGGGATTAAAGCCATATTGTGTTTTTATGTTCATTAGATTGTCTTCTTTAAAGTGTATGTTTTTGTATTTGATTGGGAATCCACGATGGCTGCCATTGCAAGAATTCATTGAACATAGAAACCTATGGTCAGAATGTCTAAAAAGGCTTCTTTCATGTATCTGAAACCCCATTCTCACAAGTCACATGTGTCGAGGAAACCCTGACAAACTTAGCTAGGAAATTCCGGGGTGAGGTTTTCATACAAAGTCACACCTTCAAAATATCAAACAAAGAAATTGCTTGAATGAAGCAAGTGTTTGGAATTAAAATATACAACATGGTGGTAGATGGATCAATCGAAAAACGCAACTAATCTATTAACACTCTTTACAAAATACACAGATTTTCACGTGGTCTATGAAACACATCCACTCGTTTATTTACAATCGATATCTGGATATCCTCTAACTAAGTCGTGTATGAAAGCAAGTTTTTGATTGGCTACATGCAGGTATTTAAATGTTGTAGCAAATCAAAATAGTGACTTCTCGCCTGGGAATTTCCTAGCTAAGTTTGTCTGGGTTTCATAGACACAGAAACCCTGACTTGCGAGGATGCTGAAACCACTAACCTAATTAAAACCAAATAGCAATATTTATTGGATGGTTCTCCTAAGTTTACGATGTTTTAACCAGTTTATTGATTGAATGTTTGCTTAATGTCCAGCAAGCAATATTTCAACTATATTCAGGATTTTTAAGTTAGTTGAAAATAGAAAATGGCTGCCTTTAAATTGACCTTTAGAGGAGTTTTTATTGCCTACTAAAATCAGGTGAGCAATATAAGCCCACGAGGGCCTCTCGTTTCAATACCCATACAATTAAGAATATATATAATTCCATAACATTTTCCAGATATCCCCTCCACCTTCCTAACACTGTATTCTCAGTTTTACCTAGCTAGCTTTTGCTGGTTAGCTCACCTGATCCAAAGGGTCAGTGTGAGCTATTCTCATCACTTTGCGTACTTCGTCTTCGTCTTCATCGTCATTGGCCGTAAACTTTTCACATTTCAATCATCTTCTCCAAAACCCCTTGGCCAATTAGAACCAAACTTGGCAGGAATGTTTATTGGGTGGTTCTTTACAAAGTTTGAATTTTTGGTGCTGATCAAATATTAAACATGGCTGCCAGAGCCATTAATGCATTCTGATTGGCTGAATTTCAAAAATCTTCTTCTCATAAACTGCTTGGCAGATTGATTTGAAATTTTGCAGAAATGTAACTTAGATGGTCCTCTGGTCCCCTACAAAGTTTGAGTTTTTTGTGCCGATCCAAAATCCAAGATAGCCGCCATCGCAGGACATAGTTTAACATAGGACCATATGGGAAAAACATATAAACATCTTCTTCTATGAAACTGTTCCACACAATGAAGCCAAATTAATAAAGAAATGAAGGTTGGATAATTATTTATTATTTTGGATTTTTCGAGCCAATTGCAAATTCAACATGGCTTCCAGGGCCATTAATGGGTTCTGATTGGCTGAAATTAAAAAATCGTCTTCTCATAAACTGCTTGGCAGATTGATTTGAAATATTGCAGAAATGTACCTTAGGTGGTCCTTTACAAAGTTTGAGTTTTTTGTGCCGTTCCAAAATCCAAGATGGCCGCAATCGCAGGACTAAGTTTAACATAGGACCCTATGGGAAAAACATACAAACAACTTCTTCTCTGAAAACTGTTCCACACAATAAAAGCCAAATTATGAAGAAATGATTAATGGATATTTATCTTATTATTTTGAGTTTTTTGAGCCAATTGCAAATTGAACATGGCTTCCAGGGCAACTAATGGGTTCTGATTGGCTGAAATTAAATTTTTTTTTTTTACAAACCGCTTAGCAGATTGATTTGAAATATTGCACAAATGTACCTTAGATGGTCCTCTACAAAATTTGAGTTTTTTGTGGCGATCCAAATTCCAAGATGGCCGCCACGGTGGAACACAGCTTAACATAGGTCTCTATGGGAAAACCATACAAACAGCTTTTTCTCTGAAACTTAGTTCCACACAATTTAACCAAATAATGCAGAAGTGAATCTTTGATAGTAATCTTATTATTTTAAGTATGTTTCGACCCGATAGGAAATTCAACATTGCTGCCAGAGCTGCAAATGTGTTCTGACTGGCTGAGCAGATTTTAGGATATGTGATATTGTATGGTCCTTTACCAATTTTGAGTTTTTTGTTTCGATCCAAAATACAAGATTGCTGCCACCATGGAACATCACTGAACATACTAACCTATGAAAAAACATAAAAACTGCTTTTTCTCAGAAACTCTCCTACTGCTGATTGTAAATTCAACATGGCAACATTCATAGAGACAGCATCGTCACATAAACTCTATAACATTTAACAGATTTAATATAAAAATTTGCAAGAAAAGTATTGTCTTAAAAAGTTTTTTTTGTAAGTCAGGTGAGTGATACAGGCTCTTAAGAGCCTCTAGTTTAAGTTGGAACGGCAAATTAAAAACCCTAGCATTATAGATAGTACTTTCATGTTTCCCTTAAAAAATTATATCTGGCAACGGGAGGGCAGTGGCTGCCTGAGGGTAGCTAAAATAGAAATTATAAAATTACAATTTTTGAAGTTTAATTTGTATATTCTGCGTTATTGACAATTGGTTAATTGATACAGATTTTTGAGAATTGTCAAATTTATTTAAATTTATTTGTATTGGATTTATTTGAACACAACTCATCAACTATCCTTTTTATGTAAATTGTGTAGCATAGGTCACACATAGAAATCATCTTGTATCTGTCTCCTTGTCACACTTCTCTTCTATCAACAACTCCTCCATCATAGTTAAAGAGAATTTTAACCAAAGTTGCAAATATCTTTATTAGGAAGCATTGATGTATACCAGCTATTTAGTTTTTCTGATTAAAAGTCTTTTACAAAGAAACAAAAAAAAACCCTCCTGAACAGTAATCTGTATTAGGGAATGTTGATATGCACCAGTAATACAGTTAATATGTATACCCATGCTACAAAGCAGGGGGTTATGCAACATTTGACCTATCTGTCCATTAGTCTCCCAGTCGTCTCGCTTTCTGGATTGTACTTCTAAATGTAAATCAAGTACTTTATATTTGATTGCAACTATGTGGTCACATAGATTGAGAGGAATATGTGATTTTAAACAATTGTACTAAAATTGGGGGAAGAAATTTTTATAATATAACTATTATATGAAAGAACTATCTATAATGAGAGGATTTTCACACATAATAATTGCAGGTACCCATATGAAAAATGCAATGTTAAATATTTGGTTTATTGTAACTACCAGACACCTGCTGTTATTAAAGACAACTCTTGCAAATGGGAAGTAACTCTGTATTCTGAAACTACTTTATAATCCAGAACATTACATGGTATTGCAACAAAACTGCATTTGGAGCATGGGGTATACATGTACTTAATTTTCTGGAAAAACAATTAATGTTAAAGGGGTGGGGAGGGGGCACATGTCTCCCATGAAAGGTTAATGATTTAATAAGTCACTGTGTTGCATTTATTCAGGTAAGTAATTGCAGTCTTTTAAGTTATTATTCAAAGTCAGCAATTAATTGGTAGTGATCTTTACTGTATACAGTTAAAATAAAAGCACTTTTAAACTTTAAGGGTCACATGCTGCATAATACATGTACATGTGCACTTAAAAGACAGATAAACATCGTAAAGTCATTGAAGTTCATGATCTTATAATTATGTTTTTATTTTCAGGAAAACTGTTCAAGATGATATTAAAATCCATATTGAAAGGTCCAAAATAAAGAACTGAATGTGACCAACAGTGGCTGTCATATAATACAAGTGTTTTAGTCCTAACATTTAATTAGCAGAAATTTTCTGTTTACAAGGCAATATTTGTTATAATGTCAGATACAATGTGTGTATGATTGTTTTTTTTAAGATTCAGACTTATTTATTTCTGGAACTGACTTAAAATTTATTATGAACATTTCTAAAAATCATGTCTAGTGTAATTGGCCATTTCTGTACAGTACATGCATGTATATTATAATGTACACATACTGAGAATACATGTTTGTGTCTTTCATTTAGGTTGTAGTACATAATTGTTATTTTACTACAATTTGTTTGTTTTGATGTGCTTTAAAAGAGAGTGTTAAATGAATGATTAAATTGTACATGTATGATTGTAAATTTCTGATACTTACCCGATAAGTGGTTTTATTTATACTGTATTTCGGTTCTGTATGTGATGTGACATTTTCAAGATGCTCTTACATTTGATTTTTTTAAATACGATAAATATACAGTTTGATGTTTGTTAATTTAAGAATACAAATACTTTTTTTTAACTATTATATACTTTTGATGATCGATTTTAATTGTGTATGCCAAAATTAACAAGAAAATTTCTCTTCAGGTGCTTTACCAAAATTATTTTGTATGTTAGCGGGTTAAAGAAATGAAGTGATATGCTAGATTTCTTTCGGGATATTTCCTGAAATTTTGTATACAGATTTTTGTTAGAAAACTGCTTTTCCATAACATTCCCGAAATTATTTTGTATGTTGGCAGATTACAGAAATGTAGCCATATGTTAGATTTCTTTCTGGATATTTCCCGAAATTTTTTATACAGATTTTTGTTAGAAAACTGCTTTTCGGGAACGTTCCCGAAATTAATTTGTATGTTGGCAGGTTAAAGAAATGTAGCTATATGTTAGATTTCTTTCGGGATATTTCCCGAAATTTTGTATACAGATATTTGTTAGAAAACTGCTTTTCGGGAACGTTCCCGAAATTATTTTGTATGTTGGCAGGTTAATGAAATGTAGCTATGTGTTAGATTTCTTTCGGGATATTTCCCGAAATTTTTTATACCAAATTTTTGAAGATATGTTCCTTTCGGGAAATTGCCCGAAGTTTTGCATGACGAAATTTTTTCAAGAAAACCACTTTTCGGGAACTTTACCGAAATTTTGTATGTAGTGATATGTTCGATTCCATTTGAGACTTTCCCGAAAATTTGAAAATTTGTAAGACCAAAGTTTTTTTATTCGAACTTTACCAAAACTATTTTGTATGTAGTGAAATGTTTGATTCCATTCGGGAACTGTCCCGAAAATTTGTAAGACCAAAGGTTTTTCTTCAGGAACTATTTCATGTATTTTGTATGAAAGAATTTTCAAGATAACTTTTCGGGAACTTTCCCGAACAAGTGTTGTACAAAAGAATGAAATGTATGAAAATATTCTAAATTTTAAAAAAAATTTGATAACATTAGTAGTTTTATGCAGTCTTATTAGATTAATGCTAACAATTTAGGTTTACATGGAAAAAGGGAATAAAATGCATTTTCCCTTTTTAAAATAGACACCCTTATATGTATTTGTTTTGTTCCACTTTGTAAAATAGTAATCTAATAATCTATTTAGAATGTGAATACCAACAGTCTGTTAAAAACACGTGCTACTAAAATTAGGAAATTCCTAAACCTTCTTTGTGCACGTTTTGTGCAACTTAACTAAAAATAGTCCGCATAAAAGATTTTATCTATAGAAGAACAGTTTGAAAGTTAATCAACAATCTAATCAGTGATGAAGAATTACGGGTTGACCCAGAGAGCGTTAAGTCGTACCTGAAATATGGACAATAGTTTCTCTTAAGCCACACTTGACAATCGTCTCAAAACTTCAATTATGACAGTTTTTTAACCCTAACCTAACCTAACCCTAACCCTAAACTGAAAAACATAAAAAAAATTGAAGCATACAATATATCAGAAAAATGTCCCTCTCATTGAGATCTACATTTGTTATAAAGGTCAAAAACTGTGCGACAAACAGTTTTCGAGCTTTGGCCCTTGATACGTTTCGGCTAATCAGTTTTTGGCTTGAAACTTTTAAACAGTCAGAGATAATATAGTAAACATTTGGTTTTTTGTGACCGTCATAACAATCCCTTCGATTTAAGACCAAAGTCGAATGGTTACTGCCAGCCATTTTAAAAAGGAACAGCATACACAGTTTATTTAGAATAACACGTAAGTCGTCCAATATTAAAGCAGACAATACAAGAGAAAAATGTTCGTCACATCGAAATGTACAAAAAATATATTGAGGTACGAAAGCGTTAAACTTGTCGTTTTTGAGTTATTGTCCTTGAATCGTATTTTGAAAATGGTTCTTGGTTTTTAACTTTTTAAACATTACAGACGATGAATGACAAATATGGTCTATTTGAAAGAAAATTAAAAGACCTACAATTTGATCGCAAGAAGTACATGATTCGGTTGAGTGGTTTTACAGCCCCTGAAACGTAAAACGTTCCCATTTATGCGTTCGTATTTCGTTTTCCGTTCGTTCGTATATCGTTTTCCGTTCGTCCATCCGTACGTCCGTTCGTCCGCATGCGCAAAACAAGTAAATAAAAAACCGTTCGTTCGTTCGTCCGCATGCGCAGTACAGGTAAAAATAAAGGTTCATTCGTTCGTCAGCATTCGCAAAAAAAATATTTTACACTTTCTTAGTCTGATAAACAATACTACATTTTGTTATCAAATTAAAATAACCTGAGCATTAAAATGTCAAATAAATTGTATTATTTTAAAACTAATAATTCATTAAAACCATGAACATGTTTTAAATAGAATATAAACATAAACAATTTGAAATACTTTCTTCGTCTATTTTGTTTTATGTAAATCTACAATATTCAGGTTGTACAAATAAATATGATTTATTTGAACACTCTCCAAATTTTATAAACACATATGAAATTTTTCTAGTACCTAAAACCTTAAAAATGAATGTTTTACCCTAAAGTCTTTGAACATCCCTACATTGTCTTCTTTTGATACAAAACTGAATAGCTGTTTACACAGCAAACTAAATAAAATTGAATAATCTTGCATTAAATCTTAATTTGATGGCACAATATTTGTTTGGAAATACAGACATTTCATTTCCTAGGTTTTAAATTGCATATATAATGTCTGACGACTGATTTAGCTTCTATTAGTTAGATCAAAGAAGTTAATTATAGTATGCTATGGTTTAATATTGCATCTTGTAAGGTCTCAGGAGTGATTTTGTATGTAAAATATGGTTTTTAATTGTATTGCAAAGGTCTCAGGAGTGATTTTATATGTGTATTATAGTTTTTAATTGTATGGCTAGGGTCTCAGGAGTGATTTTGTATGTGAAATATTGGTTTTAATTGTATCGCAAAGGTCTCAGGAGTGATTTTGCATGTAAAATATACATACTATAATTAACTTTTTAATTGTATTGCTAGTGTCTCATGAGTGATTTTATATATGTAATATGGTTTTTAATTGTATCGCAAAGGTCTGAGGAGTGATTTTAAATGTGTAATATGATTTTAATTGTAGCGCAAAGGTCTCAGGAGTCATTTTATATGTGAAATATGGTTTTTAATTGTATCGCAAAGTTCTCAGGAGTGACTTTATATGTGTAATATAGTTTGTACTTGTATTGCTAGGGTCTCAGGAGTGATTTTGTATGTGAAATATGGTTTTTAATTGTATTGCAAAAGTCTCAGGAGTGATTTTGCATGTGAAATATGGTTTTTTTAATTGCATTGCAAAAGTCTCAGGAGTGATTTTGCATGTGAAATATGGTTTTTAATTGTATTGCTAGGGTCTCAGGAGTGATTTTATATATGTAATATGGTTTTTAATAGTATCACAAAGGTCTGAGGAGTGATTTTATATGTGTAATAGTGTTTTTAATTGTATCACAAAGGTCGCAGGAGTGATTTTGTATGTGAAATATTGGTTTTAATTGTATCACAAAGGTCTCAGGAGTGATTTTGCATGTGAAATATGGTTTTTAATTGTATTGCTAGGGTCTTAGGAGTGATTTAATATATGTAATATGGTTTTTAATTGTATTGCAAAGGTCTCAAGAGTGATTTTATATGTGCAATATGGTTTTTAATTGTATCGCATAGGTCTCAGGAGTGATTTTATATGTGAAATATGGTTTTTAATTGTATCGCAAAGGTCTCAGGGGTGATTTTAAATGAGAAATATAGTTTTTAATTGTATTGCTAGGGTCTCAGGAGTGATTTTGTATGTGAAATATGGTTTTTAATTGTAATGCTAGGGTCTCAGGACTGATTTTATATGTGTCATATGGTTTTTAATTGTATTGCTAAGGTCTCAGTAGTGAAATTGTATGTGTTATATGGTTTTTAACTGCATAGCTAAGGTCTCAGGATTTATTTTATATTTGTATTATGGTTTTTGATTGCATTTTTTTTATGTATCAGGGGTGATTTTATATGTTTAATTTAGTTTTTAATTGTATCTCGAAGGTCTCAGTAGTTTTTTTTATGTTAAATATGGTTTTTAATATTCTTGCAAAGGTCTCGGGGGTGATATTACAAATGTGATTTTAAATGTGGTATTTGAACACCACCTTAATGAACATTTTCCAATAGAGAATTTTTTTAATGAATTACCCCTTAATTTATGAAACTATAAGGTTTAACAAATATATAACAAATAATAAATATACAGTTGGATTAGTACATTCATGAGTACATTTCATTATATGCAATAAAGATTAATTAAGCTTCCTCGGGAATGTGTAATAATTACTGTTATTAATCAAAATAAATGGACGATTAAGCTCGTTTCTTTTTACACTGTGATAAAAAATATTTATTGGTCCATTATTAAAACATTTCCATGTTTAGCCCAAATCACGAACATGAATATTTTAAAATGAAAATACTCAACCCCACAACTTTTCTCGTAGGCTTGTTATGTTGTCACGTTTTTGTGTGTGTATTTCCTGTTTGCATGAGCTGTCACAAATCATTTCAATGATGATTTAATGAAAATAAAGTATAATTATTTTATTATTTATTCCTTTTCAATTTTTTATTTGTTTACTATAACCAGCTTGATTCTAACGATTTTATTTAAAATGATCGAACGTTTCTTGATTTTTACAAGGCACGATATAGGCGTCTCCATTTGTTTTCCCATATGCGAACGATTGAAGCGTATAGCTTGTCTCTGATTGGTTAATTTTTAAATGGTTCGTCTGGACGATAAGAGCTTTCGTTCGTTCTTCGTCCGTTCGTATGTCGTTTTTGGTTCGTCCGTTTAACGTTCGTACGGGAACGTTTTACGTTTCAGGGGGTGTAAATGGCGGCCAAAAGCATATTGTAAACTGGGTTATTTGTCAATAACTTTTAAACCGTTACAGATTAGATAGTAAACATATAAGTGTTTTGTGACTAATATGTCAAGCCCTTCAATTTAAGACAAAATTCGAATGGATAAAGGCAGCCATTTTCTCTAACCTTAAACCCTAACCCCCTAACTCTAACCCTTACAATAACCTTAACCCTAAACCCTAACCCTAACCTAACCCTAAGCCTAAACCCTACCCGTACCCTTACCCTAACACTACCCTTGCCCTAAACCTAACCCTACCCTTACCCTAACCCTAACCCCTTAAGCCTAACCCTTACCCTAACCCTAACTTAAAAAATACAAAAATGATGTAATATTATAAAAAAATGTCCAATACGAATGGGTATTTTAGCTAAGATTAATTTTATGAAAAAATTAATAGAAATCCATTTTATCTGTTGATTTGACACTGACTTTGACAAAATTGATACACAAGATGTAAACACCTTTACTAGACATTTCTTGAGTCATCTTTGTTGAATTTTATTCAAACATTAAATATGCAAAATATTAAACATTAATCAAATCATACCCTTTCAAATACAAATATTCTTTTGTGGACCTTTCTAGTATTTTTTCAACACAAATCATCATACATTAAATGCCTTTAGGGGTTTGAAATGTATCTAATTCGGTTTAAAAAAATAATTATGTGTTTGAGAACAAATTGTATTTTCATATTGCGTTGCGTAGTTCACAAGTTCGTTTTGTAGTGGACGAAATCATTACGTAGTGGACAATACTGCATAACTTGCAGTAACAGTGAAAATTAGGATAAATCAATTCCTGATATATCCCACATTACTCAAATAATAATGTGTGACATTATTAAAGCGATATACAATAAAAACCAATTTATTAAAAAAAATAAGACAGACACTACTCTAGTTTCTTTATAAGCTACTTTTTATTGTGTCACTTGCGTTAGAAAATTCGAATCAGTATCAGTGTTGCGGTTGCAGTGGCATCATCCAAGTTAGATCTTAGTGTCTTAATTAACAGCTCTAAGAAGTTCAAACACCCTTTCCCAAACGTTCTTGAACTAATGACATAACAAGAAATAATGCGTACAGTCTTCATCAACGTTGCATACATTACATTTATTATATCTAGTACTCATTTTCCCCTTTTTGAGTAAAATCTTTGTAGTTATAATATATTGAATAAGCTTCAATCTAAATATTTTAATTTAATATTCTTGTATAGTTTTAAAAAATAAACTCTAAAATATTGTTCCTTTTAATACGTTCTGTTAGATCAAATAGATGTATCCATGTAATTATTCCAACACGTTCAGAAATCATTGTTTGGTGAAATAATTTATTTGCAAAGTCGACTGCTTTAACATTTATCTCCCATCTTTAGTTCTTTTGTACATTAAATGTACTTTTTACGGAATCTTCGAATTTAAGAATTAGAAGCATTGATTTTGGAATGGCTATTTTCAATGTGCTTAGCTCTGTAATTCAATTATTTTTATCCTTTATTATTTATTATTTATCTCCCGCCACATGTTGTTAACCAACAAGTTATAACTTCTTTATAGAATTTTGAAATTTTTTCAATATCTTTGAGAAATTTAACATTATCTAAATTCATGTGAAAAATTAATAAGTCTTTTCCAAACGTTTCTAGATATTTTTGGAATAATTTTCCAGTTGGCTTCATCTGGAGTCAAAAAGTCTTGACACCCAAGATGCTCTTAGAAATTTAAAGTAACTATCAAAGTCGATAACGTTTAAGCCGCCATCTTCATATGTCCCAATTACAGTATTTCTCCCGACTTTGTCATTTTGTCTCCCCAAATAAACCTGAAACAACATCTCTCGATTTCTTTTATATATTTAAAAGGAATACATATTGAAGTGGCACAGAAAGTAAATATCGGAAGTACTAAAGATTTGATTATAAGTATTTTACGAACCATTGTTAATTTTCTTTTCTCCAATTATTTTATCAAAATTTTTCATCTTTCCAATTTTAGGTTTCCAATTTAAACGCTCGCATTCGTCTTTATTATGTCCAAATCATATAGACAGCTTTATTAAGCTCATCTGTCCATTTAATAGCTTCATATTTTATCTTTACAGCTTTTTAAATTTTCCAATCCAAATTCGTTTTATTACGATAAAGCTTTAACCAAGAAATGGCCAAAACATTTCAATTTCCTTTAACTATCTCGTTTCTATATCATTTCTAGAACTACAGAACAAGGTTGTATCGTCTGCTAGTTGCGAAATCTTAATGCAGTGTGATTTTTTTATCTAATATAACTTTTATACCCTTATAATATCTTTTGAGCTTCTTATTCTAAGTGCCATGATTTCAACAGACAAAATAAAAAGTAAAGCGGACGAAGGTATTTTTGAATACATTAGATATCCAACCGTTATTAACTTCATTATACAGTTTTAACCCAAGATATAAAAGATTCATTGAACCCAAAGTGTTTTAAAACATTTATCATGAAGGCCCATTCTAAACAGTTGAATGCCTTTATAAAGTCTACGAATATAATTGGCCCGTTGATCAGCATAATCAATTATTACCTGGATTAGTCTCAAATTGAAACCAATGAATAACTTTTTTAAGTAACATGTTTGGGCTTTATTTATTTATTTTAGAATAACAAATTTCAGACGCTGGGCTAACACATGTGATATAATATTTAAATCTACATTAAGTAAGAAGATTGGTCTCTAACTGTTCAGTTTTTCATTTTTCGTAATAATCAGTGATAAAACGCTAGTGCGCTGAGAAGAAGAAAGTAGCTTTTCTTTCCCCTTTTATTTAAAACATTGACAAGTATTGATTTAAGTTTTCCCTAAAATACCCTATAAAACTCTAACGTTATTCCATCTAACCCTGTAGATTTATTCAATTTCCTATTAGCTGTAGCCTTTGTACATTCTTCCACTGTTATCTCTCCATCACAGGTTGTAAAGTCTTCGGACGAAAGATTATTCTCCTTTTCAGAATTATGTATTATTTTGAATTTGTTAATATCAACATTTCATTTAAAAGCAACAAGAAAATAAACAACATATTTTTCTTTTATCTGAACAAAATGAAAGGTGATCAAACTTGACTTTATTGAAAGTATCAAGAAAGATGTAATAATTTCTAAACTTTTAATGTGTGATCCATACTTTTGGGAAAAAAGACAAATAGTTTAGAAAATCATTGGTCAAGAGTGAAGAGGTTGTGTTGTGTAATTTGCGTTTGTGAATTCGAGTAACACTACAAGTGGATCATCGGAGATAAACTTCGAATTAGAATTTTAGTTCATCTTCTAGTTAACAAAATTCAGAAAGCTTTTAGTTTTGTGTTTGGATACAATTTAAAACTTTATAAAAAAACGTCTGTTCAATAAAATATGACAAAATTGAGTTAAAATTCGGCAGGGATTGGTTAAAATTTTGTCATTTTGTTAAACCTCACCTATGAGTCTTTAGTTGACGAAGCGCGTGTTTGGCACAATATATTTTTTTGGCTGGACCTTTGGTCTAATACTTGTCTTACATAGGCTCAAACTAATCTTGGGGATCAAACATTAGAGTTTTGTGGGTCGGGTGATATTTAAGCAATTGAGATGGTGTTGGGGACTACAGATTTTACCGTTTTTAAGACGTTCTGATGTGTTATTACAAACCAAAAACCTTCAATAGTTACAAAATGTTTATCATTTTAAGAGACACCAAGACCGAAATGAAATATTAAAATGATCCCGGGGAAGGAACATATTGTATTATGATGTAATAAAGTGCAATACACATTCTCGATTACTCTTTTTTCTCCTTTTGGAGGTTGAAAACATATTCAAATTTTGAAAGAAGAAAGCAATGAGGTCCTTTTCAATACATAAAATGTATAACATATCCAAAATAATAGGCATTTTAGGAAGGGGGGCAGGTTTTACACGTTACCATTTTTTAATACTTTAAATAAAACCTATACCTGTATTTTAGACCAATTTTCTGGTTCAGCCCCTGCCTATGCAAATGCTTTTTGTTTGCCATTTAAGAAGATATCTCCCTTGTTAATTTCAAGACAAATCGCAGACGTAGATTATAGATTCCATAAAATGCATGTATTTAAAATCGATATGTCATATCTTTATATGACGTTTAACTATTTAAAATATGTAAAACAAATAAATTATTCAACGAATAGACGCCATTTTGAAACTGGTTTCAATATCCCGGGGTTTCATAGGGAATACGGTATGATACCCCCGTCTTGATTGACCAATCAAATTGTAGGGATTCACTAGATAAATTACAGAACATAATTATATATTATCCTTTTGCTAAAATATGCAGATTTTTTGGATGATCAAGAATATTCCAAGGAATTTTTGCATCGAAAGTTTTGTCTTTCATACCCTATATCTGGAATCTGGAATTTTCAGGTTGTTTTCCAAGAACTGACAAAATCTGGGTATGAAATGTTAAATTTATGTACGTAACGGGAATGATATAAAACGACAAGATACCACAAGCACTAGTCTTTGAATTTTTTACGCATATACCTGTTGTATATCGGTATATATTGGTAAATCCGAGACAAGTACTTGTTGTACATACTAACGTAACCCATGCCGATCTTCGTAACCCTTTCTCCACAAACTCAATTGCAACAAAGGTTTAAACAAAAAAAGCGCCAACTCTGGTTTTTAGATGCCTTCACATTTAAAAAAAAACAAATTCAGTTGACTTACTTTAGGATTCGTCTCTTTTTAATAAACAATACCATACTGAAATGTACTCGGGACGACTAAAACTGACATGCGAAGAGTTTCAAAAAAACTCAGTCAAGACAGTGCCAAAGTTATTTGTGTAACTTCCGACTGCTTTTATTTTTCAAGAAAGATCGGATCGCAAGGTCGGCGGAAAAAAATTCAAAAATCGATCAAAGACAGAAATGACCGGATTTCATTAAACAGGAAGTAGGTAAGCGAGAAACCTGAAATTGAATCCCGCGTTATGGGAGGTCATGCTGATGTTGTATAACAAATTTCAACAGAATGTGATCAGTAGTTGCTGAAACTGTTACGCAAATTTTCTATCATTGAACATTAATGTTACAAATTAACAAAGGAGGTTAACAGGAAGTAAGTGAGCGACAGACCTAAAATCAAATTCCAAGGTATGGGACCCCATACCAAATATCAAGAGGCTGCAATTATTAGTTGCTGAGAAAACTGTTACGAACATTTTTTCCCCGCCCGCCAGACATTCACCATTTAAGATTAATGAGGACACCATAACCCCTTAAAAATTTGTCATTCATTTTTTTTTTGTTTTTTCATATGTTATAGTATGACATTAGTTGACTATTATATAAAAATATCATACCCCCTTTCCAGGCATATTTCAGAGATAGAGGTGGCAAGAGTTACCTGCCCCTTGCTGATCAAGCTCTACACTATATATGTAGTTTAAGGGTGTCCCAAAAAATATTTTAGCTCATAAATGAAAAAGAAAGACTATTGTGATTACTTATTGCCATAACCAAAAATATTATATTGGAAACTGTAAGATAAAAGTAATGAATAAGTCTAAATTTGTTCAAGTACCCTTTTTCTGTATTTTTTAACCGTCTTGGACGCGCTACCCTAACCATATTTTATTCAATAAAAAATTGTTACATTAGGATTGTCATTTTTTTTATTTCAATTCATTTGTTGAAATGATACCTTTCATGTATAAAAAAATCAACATAGCTTTCCACGCTTTCAAGAAATATATAAGCCCAAATATACCCCCATCGCATTGCTCCCTTTATTTGCCTATTCAGCTCAAACGCCCCTAAACATTCATAAGTTTTAGGTCTTTTGATATGTTCCAGTATACTTTGTACCTAGCTAGTTTGTAATCTGTAATCAGTTTGTTATTTCAAGGTTTCCAATGTAATATGTTTAAGGTCAAGGTCACCAGATGACATCGTAGTAACACCCGAAGTCTTAATATGTAAGGAAACATACACAAAAGAGAAACCAAAAATCATCAACAACATAATTTTGCATATTTCAAGTCTACATTGTACGAATGTTGTATGCATCATGTTTATTCTGTAGCAGATTCATAGCAATAGCAATTATAGCAAGACAACAAGCAGCGCCCTCCGGGTGACTTTGAAGCTGTTTTCTATTGTGGAGTTTGTAGTTTCATTGTTTATGCGGGTTATGTCGCATGTATTTTCATTGTTTATGTAGGTTATGTCACATACATTTATTCCACATCTGATTTTCTTCTATCATATCAAAAAGCATAAATTATTTGTAGAATGGATGCCATTGATAAACGTCAGACTAAAACAACGGTAATACTGGGATGATTAAATTAACTAGACAAAGTCGATCTAGCGATCACTGATACCCCCGCTTTTGTAAATTTTTTTTTTACATTTTTCGTGGACTCTGACCTTGAAATTTGACAAATTTCCGCCAAAATCGATAGGCTTCTTACCAACATAATATATAACAGTATCCCACAGTTTCATTCAAATCGGATGCAAACTTTTTGAGTTACTGTCCAGAAACAACATTTTTTCTAAAATTTTTAAAAGTTTTTGCGGACTTCGACCTAGAAATTTGACAGATTTCCTCCAAAATTGATAGGCTTCTTACCAACCTGATATATAATAATATACCAAAGTTTCATTCAAATCACATGCAAACTTTTTTTATTTATCGTCCGGAAACAACTTTTTTGTAAAAATTTCTAAAGTTTTTCGTGGACTGTGACCTTGAAATTTGACGGATTTTCCCCAAAATCAATAGTCTTTTTACCAACCTGATATATAACCATATACCAAAGTTTCATTCAAATCAGATGCAAACTGTTTGAGTTATTGTCCGGAAACAACTTTTTTGTTAAAATTTCTAACGTTTTTCGTGGACTGTGACCTTGAAATTTGAAGGATTTTTCCCCAAAATCAATAGGCTTCTTACCAACCTGATATATAACAATATCCCAAAGTTTCATTCAAATCGGATGTAAACGTTTTGAATTATCATCCGGAAACCAAATGTGGACGGACGAACGACGGACGGACGGACAGAAGGACGGACGGACATGAGGACCACTATATACCCCCAAATCTGTCGAGTTGAGGTATAAATATCCAAAAAGAACTAAGACAAAACAAAAAGACAAACTGAAGATATTGGAGATCACAATGGTCCTGACTTGGTACAGAAATTTTAAATGAAATGTTTAGGGCTATTCCAGAATTGCACATGGGGACCCTAGATGCATTTTTTGAAGATAATAATAAAAGGAAACAAGATTTATATAAAACAATGATTTTATTGAATATGATTAAATGAAAGAGAAGAATTAATTACTCATGAACATGACTACTAAGATAGGTTCTTTATTGAATATGAAAATTGTTTAAGCTGTTTAGACAACTAGAATCTTAGCTGTTAAATATGAAACCAAAATCTTAATTTTCGTTTTATGTTATTTTAGGTTAACAAAGATACAAAAAACACAGTGTTGAAATATTGTGACATAAATATAAAATACTGTATTGCCAAGTGTATAAAAATTAGAGTACAAGAGAAAAGAAACATATTTTAGTCTTTATATATGCATTAACAAGAAATACATGAGCAAACTTACAAAAAAATACACCCACTTCATAATGGACTCTTATGTTAAAATTAAAACATTCGCAAGTACTGAAATGTAGTTTAAGTTTGATCAAATTGCACAAAACAGTTCATAAGTCATTGCGCTTACGAGAGATGGGCGGACAGGCAGACAGACATGTTGATTCCACAAACTTTGTTTGCAAGTGGTATAAAAAAGTGGCATGGCCAAATACAGTTATGCATATCTACTTAAGATGGAACATGCATGATCATACAATATTTAGTAATGAGAGACAGAATAAATTATATGTCTTTATCAATTTGCATATATCACTGACAAACCATTACAAAAAATCAAATACTAGTATAAACTGATCACATATAAATTTATAAATACGTTGATTGTACAGCTCTATGAATAAATAACTAATCTGTAATAATATTACAACAATAATTTATGTGGGTTGTGCTGAGACTAGTTTGAAAATTCAATAAATTAGCTAAATATTTTGATAGGTTACCACACCTGTTTATAAGTTAATTGGTTTTTGACATCATTTTGATGGTAAAAATCTGAGGATTCCAAAAATGTTTGTAAAATCTCAAAAGCTGACCCTCAAACATTCTAAATTAAGCTTTATTTATCCCTCTGTACAATCAAAGTATTTGTAAAATTTACTGATAGTTAATCTTTCAAAACCATGCTGGGAAAGCACATATTTAATATAATTTATCTCATCTCTTTGGTGAGCAAGCTTTAGATGGCTAAAGTGTAGTCCAGTTTTTGACAATTTTCTGGCAATTAGATTGGAAATGCATTTCTTTTTAACAATGTCACGATAGCTTAGCTCCAACGTTTAGGTTAAGTGGAAAATGTCTTTTCCATTGCACTGATTTTTCCATTTCAAGAGAAACAAATTGAGCAAACTTCTAACATCCTAAATGGCTTTGTGTGCATCGTATTCTATTCTCAAAAATGTTTTACAAGAGTTTTTTGTTTGTAATTTGGAATGGACTGCTTTGGTACAGTTCTTTTGGCAAGAGACAGTGCGTCCACGCACCCGTACACAGATTCTACCATAGTTGTTAATAAACCATGTTCCCTTAGTGCACTACTAAGAATCGGCACATCATAACTTTGAATATTATGTCAACAAGAATCGGTTTTTCTTTACTGTAAATATTCCGTGAAAGAAACAAGCGCATCATATGGTTCATTACTTTCAACGGGTTCACCATGATGGTACATTTGATTATTCTCAAATGAATATGTGAGACCTGTAATGCTACTAGCAGCTATAGGTTGTCGTGGTTTGATGTAGCAATCAAAAGTATCGGTTCCATCATAGACTAACAATTGCGTTATATCAGATGATCTAGCCAACCCGGTTGCCTCTATTTCAAAAAACAACAAATACATTATTGTTGACAGAGTATGGAGATGGAATGGACTCAATGTCAGGATTGGCTTCTTCTGAAACTTTTGGTTCATATGTTGTTCCTTCTTTAATCTTTTCTTTGTATTCATGCCTGATACTTTGTTTCTGAAAAAAAATAAATAAAGTTTGTTTTGCCTAAAAAATGAGTTGTCTCCCTCTAAAAATCTAAGAAATTAAGACAAAAACACTTATTCTGAAGTCTAAATTCTCTTAGCATTATGCAAACCAAGTTTCATTAAATTAAGATGAGTTATTTCATGGGAATTTTGCATATTATAAGTAAATGATGAAGGGACAGACTGACAGGCATATGGACAGACAAACACATTGTTTTCTTATATTTTATCTTTTAGGTCAGAGAGCCTCTGATGAGAAAGAAACATTTTTAAAGGACAGCCCCACTAAAGTAAACAAAAGTTAAAAATAAAAAAAGTATGTTTTGCCTATCATTATAACCAAACCTTTGCTGTGATTTAGATTTTTTTAAATATATTTTGTGTGTGTGCACATGTTTGCATGTGAAAAAAAGAAATCTGTGAGTCACTGCTCACTCAGTATACCCCAGTTAGTTAAGTCAGTTAACAGGAAACAGGAAAAGTGTTGCGAAAATTTCCAACAATCGACCAGTAATATTGAAAATTGATTAAGTCAGTTAACAGGAAGTAGATATTTGACAGACGTAATTTTAGTACTTGCGATAGAGGACCTCATACTGCAGTCATATACCAAATTTCAAGTCTTTGTGATTAGTAGTTGCTGAGAAAAATGTTACGACAGTTATGTTGCAGATGGACGGACAGAGGTAAACCAGTATACTCCCCTCTTCTTCGAAGCGGGGGTATAAAATGTGTAAAAATCTACACTAAACAAGAAAAGACACAAATGTCTTGGTTCATGTTTTCTTGTCATGTCCCGTCATCTTTATGTATCTATTATGTCATCCTTACAATATATTGATAAATACAATGTACATGTATAAAATTCCAAGAGGATGCAACATACCGTTTCCAAGCAAACGGCTCAAACATTTAACAAAACCTGATATTGACAGACAATGACCACTAAATAAATTCCTGCATTAAGTTGACAGTACATAAAATGGATTTTGTCTGATAGATATCTTTATTACCATATGCGACTTCTTTTATACGAAATTTCAGAGCTCTTTTTCTTTAACCATGTTCTTTGTCTATCAAGTTTTTCCCAATCGTAAGAGAAATGGATCCAGGTGAAAGTTTTGCCCTTTTGTTAACCTATTCTTATGCATTGATGTGAACGATAAGCTTGGTGAACAAGAATACTGACTAAAATACAAAAGAGATTCCAGAACCAGCCCTCTCTTCTAGAAACTAAAGTAGATGTTCGACAGACCTAAAAACGAACCCCACTGTATGGGACCACTACTGGAGACTGCATACAAAATTTGAGAATTCTTTGATAAATAGTTGCTGAAAAACCTGTTTGATACGAAAATTTGTGTGGCAGATATACACATGGACGGACGCCAGACATTTTTATGTTCCCGCTAAATTTAATACGTTATCATGCTAAAGCACTTGTTACAACACCTAATTCAGTCATGTTAGCAAATAACTGGTTATCAGCATGTGCCTTTCATGAATTTTTACCATCTAAAAATATAAATTTACAAAATTGCTTTTTATTATTGTTGATTCAACATGTCATCAAATTTTATATCAATTTAGAATGTGTGTTTTTATATAATTAGGGACTATTTAATTAAGGTTGTATAGTGGCACATTTTTACCTTATTAATCAAGCTGTATCCCTCATTCTTCTGTAAAACAGCAGCAGATACCCTTGTTTTCAATGATTGAGTTCTCCCATAAACCCTGAAAGAAATTAGATCTTATTATAAAATCAGTGGTTTTCTACCATACTAGCGCGCTTCATTAAAGATGTGCAACGGTCAACAGTTTTACATGTCAATGAAACATCAAAATACATTAAATTCTTAATTGAATGAAAATGAGTGAATTAGCTACGATTTATTTTTGCGAATTTCTGTTCTTTGCAAAATCCGGGAATATAAATCTTCAGCGAAAATAAGACATTTTTTTCTTACCTATTCTTTAGTGCTTTGCTGGCAACTATATGGTTAAAGTTTTCATTTGCCTGTAAAGAACCCAGATTAATTAATTGTGATGATATTCTTTTTGGCTTCTCTGATATTTCCTGCAAAGTTTGTCGAAGACATTCATCACTTAGAGGTTACCATTTGAAAGATGTTTCTATCTATAAAACAAGAACATTACAAAGAATTTGAAGCATACAAATTTGCTAAAGGCATGTAGAACCACAGTTTTTGAGTGTTATTTTCTCGTGACATCACAAACAATTTTGTGCATAAAGTAGGTAGTTTTTATTGCTGACTTGTATGAATACCACTTAGTTATTAATTTAATGACATGCTCAGACATTAAAATGAATTAAGAGATTAAGTTAATTATAAATATGAATGCAGAACCCAATTGGCACAATATGACAGACAGTGCTGTCCAACAAATTCCTGTTTAGTCAGATAAAATTTTTAACGTGTCAAACCGAATGTTCTACTGATCACAACAAATTTGTATATGAACTGAATCATACTTGTATTTAGATGGGTCTTGCTGATAGGCGCACCAGTCTGATGAACACAAATCATGTTCTCCATATATATGTGGAACTATGCTGTCAAGGCGAGAATTTAATGCCTGGTCCGACTTAGACTGATGAGACTTTATGGTATACATATAGTATCTTTTGACATATGGAATGACCCCTTGTGGTTTCAACTCCTTGAACTTTTTTGCTGCTCCATATAACTGAGTGGAAAGATTCTTTTTAACATGGTTTCTGTCATCCTTTTTAACAATTCTTCTTCTTGCAATATTAGTGGAATCATTGTCTGAATGAAGGACACCTACAGTGCAACCTTTGATTTCATCTTTTGTATAATGGAAACTGCCATGTCAGGTTGTACCTGAAATTTTCATTAATTTAATTATCAAAAATATCTTTTAAGTTAAGTGAGAAAGCAATAAAATACGAAAAAAATCTTGTTTTGTTACTTGCCTACTAGATTACCATCCCATTTTTTGTTATAACTAGATTCTTTTAGGTTTATTTGATTACCATATCAACACTTTATTTGTGTACAAATGAACTTCCTTTTATTATTGAAGGTTTACATATATACCTAGATGTTCAGAATGTAATGAAGGGGCACTGTGTTTTATAAGTTTTATCTGCTATTCAGATGTGTCATGAACATGATAAAAAACTGTTGTTAAATAAATATAATAAGAAAATTACCGAACTTGGAGGATCAATCTCAAATGTCCATGAGAAAAGACAAAAAGGAATACATACAGGAAAAATTGAAGATCGCAATGGTCCTAACTTGGTACAGGCATTTCAAAAGAAATGGTGGGTTAAACCAGGTTTTATGGCAACATTTCATTTTTCCCATGATTCGATTACTAATTCAAATAAACTAATAACATTTAAATATACAATTAATGTTTTATCACATCTATAACAAATTCTATCTAACAAATCCTTCATTTTTACCCATGAAGTCAAGCAGCATTATTTTCTTCAAACTGAAGTGGTTAATGCTTTTTTATATACCTGTCCAGTTTATATTACACACATGTTCAGGAATACTCAGTTGTCTTCCTCTATGATGTTGGCAGATTCTGGAAGATCTTGTTCAAACTTCGAATTCAGTAACTTTTCCTGTGCTGACACCAATGAGACTTGCTTCCCAAATGATTTATGTACATATTTATTTCAAAGTTGAATTTATGTCACACCGACACACCAAGAAATCTGTGAGCTACTGCTATCTCAGTTAACCTTTGCTCCCCCCCCCCACAAAAAAAGAACATGATATTAAGATGCATAGCATTTTTGGTCATTCAATTATCTATTGCCTGTTATTTAAAGTAGAGAATTTGATGTATCTTTTTGAAGGACTTGCTGAAGACTTTTTAAAAACTTTGCTTATCATATGATTTATGTTAAGAAACAGTGTCTTTCTGCTTTTCTAAATTTAGTTACATATAGAACTAGAAAAACTGTGAGCAACAGCTCACAAATAAATTACTCCCCCCCACGCCCAAAAATATTAATCAGAAGAAATTTAAAATAGGAGGTGCAAATCTACATTATGTCCAAAAGATTGTGTGAAAGTTTTATGAAAATCCATTTAGGGTTAAGGAGGAGTTGAGGATAAGAGTTGGGTACCCCCTTGTAGTCAAACAGCAAAGTCCATGTTTTGCTATGGGAAACCAACAAAAAATCTTTTCAAACACATTTTTATATCTACATGTACATTATGTCACAAAACGTGTGTGTAAGTTTCATGAAAATCCATCAAAGGGTTTAATAGGAGTTGCGGATAAGAGATAGGTACCCTGAGGTGTAACCGAAGAACGGACAGACACCCCTATCACTAGATATAACCCCCACTTTTCAAGTGGGGGGTATAAAAATGTCAATCTTATTTTATCATTT